>CM029280.1:3508803-4086543 GCA_016920895.1 Vaccinium myrtillus
GAGGCATGATTTCTAGCTAAATCACTCATTTGGATTGAGTGTTTTGGTGAGAATTGACGAGAAAAAGTACAAAAATAAAATGTTTTGATTGGTTTTTGCCCTTTCTCATCCAATCTCACAAAAAATGGTGAGATTTGGTGAGAAAAGCCTCCCTTTTCTCTTCTCTCCCTTTCTCGCCATCCAAACGATCTGCAAAAGCTCCAATGGGGAGGCAAATTTAGTTCTAAAATGGCTTGCTTCCATATTTGGAACCATCTTTACCACATTACCAATCTAACTGAAATTAAACATAAATCCAGCACAGAAAGCTACCAAACTTTACACGCTATCACCAAAACTTTACACTCCATCACCAAGCATTACATTGCACCACCAATATCTTCGATGCATCACCAAATTTTAAAGATCATGCCCAACCTCTACACTGCATCACCAATCTTTACACTGCATCACTAGTCATTACACCACTGAATCACTAAACTTTTCGCTATATCACCAAACATTAGACTTCACCACAACGGTAATCACACTGAATCACCAAACCTTACAACCCATCATCAATCTTGGATTGTGAATTAGATTTCCTGGTGAAGTCTAAAGTTTGGTGATACAGTGAAATTACTTGTGATGGCGTGCAAAGATTAATCATTAACTGTGAGTTCAGTTAATATGTGGGACTGTTTGGTTCTGAAATAGAACCAATCACCGAGACAATGCCAAAAGAATGCTTGAAAGTGGTCAGTTTTACTCAATGCATATCTCATATATTGATAGGCTCTTCAATGCATGTTGCTTTCTTTCTGTCTTTGTTAAACACGACTTTCTGTAAATAAACGTTGTAATCTAATTTTGGGAGCTTAGTCGACTGGCCACCAAATGACATAATTAATAATAGTAACCCCAAAAACACACATCTCAATTCTCATACCAAAAAGTCACATACTTGTCATGTACCAATAAAACTTAGATTGCGATTTCAGAAACATTGCAGCTAACAAGTTTGTATAATTTAGATTCGTTACATAGTGCTATCAACTCTATTGTGGTTAATTCATACGGGACTTTATCACGTCCTTAACAATGTGTCTTCAACTAACAGATGATGAGATTAGTCCCAAAGCGTAAGCCGAGATGCTTGTTAGCTGGTCCGGACACCCGAGTTATAAAAAAAAGTTTTTATAATCACATGTATTTTCATATAGTCCATTTGACCTAACTAGTTATTGGCCCAACAATCAAGCGGCTTGACGCCACATGTCGCCTCCTCATTCACCACCTCTCTAACTCCCACAACACCCAATCAAAAGCTTACTAAATTGGGGCATTCATAGTTAAGTAGTAAATTAAACTGGCCTAACTTTGACATTGTTTTCTTGTGATTGGTCCCTTCTAGACAGCATAGATCCATCTAAGGCAATATTTTCCCAATTTTATTATTTATATTCGAGTCTAGTTCTTTTTTTAATTCTCACAAAGGTTGTTCAAAGGGAACATTTAGGCAGAATCTTACCTTCCAAGAACGAAAAATTTTCCACAACTTTTGGGTGAAATAAAACATTAATTTTACCACTGACGGAGCCAGGATTTTTGCGTAGTGGGGCCGCCGGGCTATATATGTGGACAAGTAGCGGGATTATATAATTTAATGATATATGTATCTTTTCGATGCAATAGTAAAGTTTTTTCAAATCGTAGCAGGGACGACAACCCCTGCTAGCCACCCGCTGACTCCATCCTTGGATTTTACAATGAAGTAGATATAGATGGAATGATTTAAACAATAATATGGCAAGGCATTAATGTACCCAATTGCATGCATGATCCATGGCTTGGTCAAGATTCCCTACAATCAACATTCCTATGATTGTGCAGTTTGTATTTAATATTCTTGTTATTCTTATTTCCTTGTACAGAATATGTATCTATTGGTTGTAGAAATTAGGAAGAATAAATCTCTCCTCTTGACTGATATTCCACTCCTATAAGTCAATGGACCCTGCTGGGGGTACAGAGTTTTGGTACAGAAAATGTACCGAGCCCTCTCGGGGACCCACTTTTGGGTCCCACACGAGTGATCCGAACTGTTCATTAAATTTGTTTGAAACGGTGGGATTTTGGTTCAAGCACTTTTAACCGTCCAATCGAGCTGAAATTTTGTGGGACCCCTAGGAAAAATGTTCTAAGAACAATGAACGGTTCGGATCACTCGTGTGGGACCCAAAAGTGGGTCCCCGAGAGGGCTCGGTACATTTTATGTACCAAGCACCTCTGTACCCGTAGGATTATCCATAAGTCAATACTAAAATAGAGCTGGACCAGTATCGTGGTAGAATCCTCAAACATTATGCTCATTTACACACGGTGTCTAATCGTCATGTAAGATCAATAACAAGATGATTTTTAGACAAGACTTCATAGTATGTCTACGAAGATGGGTTTGTGCTTTAAATTTCTGCTTTTTATAACCTTGAAATTGTAATTAAGGTAAAACAAAAACTAGAAGTGTACATTCTAAAATATACGCTACTTTTTAAATGCGCATATGAAAATATTGTACGTATCTATTCTCTATTCTCATATGAGTCGTACGATAAATCATAGTTCCAGTCCCCGCTATATTGAGTAAATTTCAATGTTTTTTTTTGAAAATAAATTTCAATGTTTATGTGATGTTAAGTGATTTTTTTCACAAACATTGACTTTTTTAGTCTTTGTGGAAGAGGGCATCTGTAGTGTTGTGTTGTAGTGCGACATCCAAGCCGTTGATTGCACGATCAACGGTTCAGATTTCATCTTAGCACTTACATGATCGAGCCATTCATTACCGAGATGAAATCCGAGCCATTCATTTCCAAGATCAACGGCTTGTGTGTCACGCTACAGGATCCCCGAATCTTGTTTTTGTTAGATAGTCCTAGTAGTATTTTTTTATTTGTGGGTCAAATTTTGACCGCCGCATGGCATGCAAAATGCAGTGAGCATTATTGATGGGGATTGATACAAATATTCAAAATCTGCCTAACATATTGCCTTTCCAATGATCCAAATGAGACGCATAGTCTAATTCTTTTTCAGAATATTTAAGAGAGAACTACACGATAACATTAAAAAACATAATTGACAAGTTCCCTTTCTAGCTGCGACTTCGCGGACAAAACATTGAATAAATTGGTCAATCATTTTATCAATAATTAACTGAGCCGATTTTTTAACAAGAACCTTAAAAACATGTTTTTAAACAAATTGAACGTCTCCGATCATTTGTGTAGCACTCCAAGGTGAGTCTTACACAATCCGGTGTACATTCGGTCAAACACCAAATGGTGTGCCCGTCGTTTTTTTTATTTTTATTTTTTGTGTGTGGTAATAATTTCAGAAATAGTAATCTCTTTGGGATAGAAAAAAACATCAAATACAGAAAATTACAAAAATATGAGAGAGCATCATTTAGGGTTGTCCCTATGCTGGGATCAAAGACTGCAAAGGAAATCTAGGTAATAGGTTTAGGCTTTTACTAGTGTTCCCCCATTCAAACTGTCATCCCCATGTCCAGTTCCCATCCTTGCAAAAGCATCTTTACCACAAAAAGACCTAAATCCCCCATTACCAAGTCACTACCGTAGAAACCATTTAGTTTCACGAGCCGTTTAATGTGAGTGGGTCCATGTGCATAGGGCAGCCTCTGATAAAGTTGTATTCAGAGTTGTGTTTTAAGGTTGTGTCTGTAGCACTGCTCTTGTAGAAAAACTAACCATCCAGCTTCATGTTTTTAAACCCGACCAGGATGGCTATAAACGAGCTGAGTTGTTACATTCATATTCTGTTGTAACCTTCACATTTTTTTTGGACTCTACTATGCAATAAGAATTGACCTGACTGACTAAAAATTCTAATTCCGCCCCTGTATCTTACCTTCTTTCTCTCCATTTAGAGAGGCACATAAGTATGGGAAAATACGAAAAGCGCTGTTGGAGCACCCCATGTGATTCTCCGGGACCCTTCGCCATCACGCATGTTGTGCCTTCAACTTAATCAAATTCAATTCAACTCATAGAGAAAAGCCAAAACAAGAAAATATACCTCTGAGGAAATGAACAAGAGTCCTAGACAGAGCAAATCTTATGATCATTCGGCACACTTATCTCTAACAACGTCACAACTCAGTAGGGGCCGACCCAATGGATGGCTCACCAAATAGACCACAAAATCCCAATCAAAAAAGAGACAAAGACCAGGAAAATGAGTACAAAATCTCTGGTTCAGAGTGGGGATAAAAAGGTGGACAGCACTCTGTACTCCTGCAGTCACTTTTTGTGAAGAAAGCGTTGCTATTGCCACATACAGATATCTTTATGCTTTAAATGGAAAAATCAGTAAGCAAGACGAGAAAATCCAAAAGGTGATTTGCAAGTAGTAGGGGCCGCCCCTTCAACCACTCTAGGTGAAGTTAGGACCATGACCAGTTATACAAAACCACGGTATAAATACAGTACATATGACTCAAGCATGCTGCAAAATCTATGAGGATAGTAGAAACGTCACCTTCATCAAGATCTGAGGGAGGTAAGAGCTGGAAGGTCACCTCATCCAACTTTTTCTGTGGCAGAATGGTCCAGTGGTCCATGCCGGGCCTCGATGCGGACTATTGCACCGACCCCGACAGCGTCACGAGTGCACTTAGGTAC
This sequence comes from Vaccinium myrtillus, assembly GCA_016920895.1. NCBI lineage: Eukaryota > Viridiplantae > Streptophyta > Magnoliopsida > Ericales > Ericaceae > Vaccinium > Vaccinium myrtillus. The sequence goes on from CM029280.1 coordinate 3,513,489, forward strand.
CAAGGGAAAGGATGTCAGGAGTTCACTTTTCTTCCAAGATGCTAAACTATTTTAAAAGTACTGACTTTCGCGGATTACAAAAAAATGTGGATTGTTTCTAAGATTAGTTTGTTTTATTTTGTGTACCGAAAAGAATTTAGTGATATGTGGAGAGTGATAGCCGGGGTAAAGGGCACTTGTACTCTATGTATTTGATTAGGGCTCAAATCCTCACTTACTTCGACTAATAATACTGACTTTCGCTGAGCAAAAATGCAAAAATAATAACGCGGAGTAATAAATATTGTAACTTAGCTGCAAAATATTTCGATCAATTCAAAACTTGTTGCCCCATAGTTTTGTCATATTTTCTTTCAAAGAAATGGACGACAGAGTGACATCAATGCAGTCTTGCAGTCTATATGACTAAAACTTGCAGCCAATGTTTTAAAAACCGGACCGGACCGGCCGGTTCAACCGGTAGAACCGTCAATCGGACCATAGTCCGGTCCGGTCTAATCTTGAAACCGTTTATTTTTAAGAACCAGTCTCGAAAGTGAAAACTGTTCAGGAAAAACGATTGAACCGACGAACCGGCAAAACCGGAGACGGGCTAATCGAACCGAACCAGATAAATTTTGAACTTTTTTTACTGTACAGTTGCCACATTAATGCCCAATCAGAGACAAATGGCAGGCGGTTTGTACAGTATTGAGGAGAAGTGCCTTTGTGATGCTTTTATAGAAACAAATGCTCTCCCCAGAGGGCTATTTCACTGATGTGGGATTTAAAAACAAAGACCCATCCATCCGGTGCCTTCCATGGTTCGTCCTCCAGTCCGGGTTTCAAAACATTGTTTGCAGCAATATCTGTGAGAGGTAAAGAGGAAGGTCACCTCATACAACTTTTTTGTGACACCTACGTGGACTTGGGCCCGCCATGTATCCTAATTCAAATATTTTCTAGTTCCTTTCCTATTTTTAGGTGCAAATATTTTAGGTCACTTGCAAAATAATTCGACAAATTCAAAACTAGTTGCCCCGTAATATAATCATACTTCTTACAAAGAAATGGACGACGTAGTATGAGCTTGAGAATAAACTACAAATGACTATAATTAACCATGCGCTTACAACACTCAGATAATATTTTTCTTGACACCCATCAATGCCAAGTGGTCCTACTGAATGGTCCATTCCGCAAAATGAAAATACAAGAATCTCAAGAGCTCGCGGAGATGCTATTCCCGTGTCTCGTACCCGCACCACAAATGTGGAAAAACTCATCTTGAGGAACAAAAATGACGCAATCTAATTACCAACTACCAAGAAATTCTAGGACACTGATATATAGTATATATGCTAAAAAATAGAATTTGGTGCCGCTTTGTAGAATGAGGAAAACAAGAAACCGTATATTTAACTGTGTGAAAGCACTGAAAGGTACCAATCATAAGTGGAATCTTTCTCATTCCTGTGACTTCTTTTAGATCACAAAAGGGACCTCTATAAAAATTTATTCCCAAATTGCCCACAAAATCATGAACAATCTTCTCGTTATTTCTTTATAACTTAGATGTCTGGTAAGCTTTACACGCACTTTGACTAATTATGTGCCTCAATCCCACTACCCACTTGTCGTTAGCTCAATTAAAGTCAGAGCAAAACTCCGTCTAGACAAACACTAAAAGAGTTGATAGCACCTGAGATATTAGGATGGAGCAAACTCCTAAATCCCGGTCATGACAACCAGGGATGGAGCCTTGAATTTTACTACGCAGGGGCAAGCCTATATAATTTAGAGGAAAATTTTCGATTTTTTTTGCCTTTGTAATACTAGAAGTTTTTTTTTTCTTGCAGAGCGACTGCCACGCACCCCGACTCCATCTGTTGACCACAAGGCCAACCTCTTGGGTATAAACACTGATATGTGTTCATACTGCTGCTCACAAACCTCTCTCTCTCTCTCTCTCTCTCTCTCTCTCTCTCTCCTCTCTCTCCCCAAATGTTATTCAGCAACATGGCACCACCAACTTATAGGAAAAACACCTCAACAGTTCTCAGGTTTCTCACAGCGATGCTCTTGAGCTGTGTAATGAACAGAAACAACCTTTGTTACAACCACACTTTTGTCTCCTCAACAATTTCTTCAAATTCAGGTTCCCCAAACATCCCTTCATCACTGAAAGAACTTAGACTTGATGGGTATCTAAGCTCCAAGAACATCGACCATGCAGCCACTGACTTTGGCAACATTCACCATCACCTGCCATCAGCAGTTCTACATCCTAAATCAGTTTCTGATATCTCCTCTACTATCAAGCATATTTTCGACAAGGGCCCCGCGTCGGACCTCACGGTTGCGGCCAGAGGCCATGCCCATTCCCTCCAAGGTCAAGCCCAAGCCCATCAAGGGGTGGTCATCAACATGGAATCACTCAAACAAGAAATGTATTTCCAAATAGGGGAATTCCCTTATGTGGATGTTTCTGCTGGAGAGCTATGGATAGATATACTACATGCGAGCCTTAAACATGGACTTGCACCAAAATCGTGGACGGATTACCTGCATCTCACCATCGGGGGAACTTTATCCAATGCTGGAATCAGTGGACAGGCGTTCCGGCATGGCCCCCAGATAAACAACGTGTATCAGTTGGAAGTTGTCACCGGTACGTCTATGTGATTCTTCGTAAAGTTTCGTTAGTACAGTCTATGAACAGTTTTGTTGGAAATTCATCACAATATGACAAATACTTTAAGCATGCGTGAATCAAGTTTAAATCCACACCTCTTATTGGATAGAGTACAGTTTAAATCCACACCTCTTATTGGATAGAGGACGGGGTGGCTAGGAGGGCTGTCGCCCCTGCTACTATTTGAAAAAAAAACCCTACTATTACATTGAAAAATTATATATATCATCAAATTATATATAGGGATGGGCATGGGGAGGGTAGGGGGTGGATACCACTACCTCCATCCCCGGTCCCGAACCTATATTAACCTCCATCCCCGCCCCAATGTGAGGAACGGGATCCGCACGGGGAATCGGGGATCCAAACCTTAACTACACTTTTCAAATTTTCCCTGTTGTAATTTTCAAGTAGCATACGACATAATCAGAAGCTGAAGCTTTCAAAAGGTAAATTCAAATTCCAAATGCAACAAACCCAAATGAAGAACAGAAGCAGAAAGGGTGAAGGCCTATACAAATTAGTACATGCATATATTACTACAAAACATGCATATAAAAGCAATTCGAGTCACGTGCAATTCAAATTGGTTTAAATTACCTTTCAAAATTTGAAGTGGTTTGAATGACTTGTACAAATTAGTAGTAAGGTTAAAGGTAAGTAAAGCTAGCAAACAAATTAATATTTAAATTTACATCGATTCGTATAGAATTTTTTTGGGGGAAACTTACACCGACGATCGAAGCTCTATTATTCTCTATGGAGTATGGAGCTCTGTTCGGTTGAGAGAGAGAGAGAGAGATGGAAGAATAGTATTTCATGCGGGTGGAAGAATAGTAAAAGTGAATACTAAAGTGGATGTTTTCCGATGAACCAAAAAAAAAAAATACAAAAGTGGAAGAATACCTACAAAGCATAGTCAGCTTCTTGAAAAGGACTAAAGAATAGTCCCATGAAAATATTAAAAAGGCAAACCCATGCCTTTGGTTCCGATAGAAGGCAAATCCATGTCTTTATGTTCCAAAGCCAACAGTCCTTTGGGGTTTTTTTAATACGGGACTTTATTATATTATACCTATAAATATATATGAGTGAATGGGGATGCGGGGAGGGTCGGGGTGGGGAGGGGCGGGGATCGGGGAGGGGATGGATAGGAGACTGAAAATATCATCCCCTACCCAATCCCCGAATTTTTTTAAAAATAATCTCCATCTCTACCCGATCCCCGAAAAAATCCCCGAATCCCCTACCCATTCGGGGAGGGGACGGGTTGGATAGGGGCGGGTCGGCCGAGATGGTCATCCCTAATTATATAGCCCCGCCCCTCCTTCCCGTATATAGCCCATCCTCCCCACGCAATAATCCTGGCTAAGGGAGAAAAATCACTTTAGGGTGCTATATTTTCTGCTGTTCTGGAGGAAAAACAATCAGAAGTTCTAAAACTATAATTGTTTCCACATTGATTACATCTTTGTGGAAAATCGGTACTTATGATAGCATCATTCTGGCGTTTACCAAAAAGCATGGTGTTTACTAGTAGAAAGCGAAGGTGTTTAAATTCTTCCAACGATTGTTGTCAGAAACTGTCAGCCAAACAAGTTTTTATGGCTTTTCTGAAAGTTGAAAACGAAGAAAAAACGAAAAGATGACCATGAGCCAAACAGATTTCTCTTCTGTTGATTGGTTTAAGAAGAGAATAACAAAACAATGTACTCCCTCCGTCCCCAAATAAAAGTAGAGTGTTCCATTTTGAGTTGCGTTTTGAAAAGTTAATGGATAAAAGTTTGTACAATTATTATTTTGCCATTTTGAAAACTTAATGGGTAAAAAGTTAGTGGGTAAAAGTGAAGAATAATTTTGGAAAGTTGAGGTAAAAGTTGATGTGAGAGGTGTAAAGTGGAGATAAAAGTTGATGTGAAAGATGATGTTTCTTTAATACATTGGATTTACGAAATAACACTTCTATTTTGGCAAAAAAGCAATAAACTGGTATTTTGGTTTATTCGCTTTGGCTTTATTCAAAAAAAAAAATTAACTGGTTAGTTTTGCATCAAGTTTTTGTGATTTATTGATTTGTCTTGATGAGACGAATCTAAAAAGTTTAAAATTTTGATCAAAACTAAATTTCTTTGGAATAAAGCCGAAAATAAACCAGTTCATTGGATTAATTTTGGCAAAAAAAAAGAGTTTTGACCATAATTTTAAACTTTTTAGATTCGTCTCGTCAAGACAAATCAATAAACCACGAAAACTTGACGCAAAACTAATAAATGTAATTTTTTTTTGAATAAAGACAACAAATAAACCAAAAAACCAATTTAAACTTTTTTTGTCAAAGAAGGGCGTCCGAGGGTGTATTGGGCAAAGAATTTGTCTCTAGAATCTCTACACTTACCCCACAGACCTTAGGAAAGAAATGAACTTTGTCACAGAACAGAATAAATGTAGAAGTATTTACCATTCTATTAGAATGTAACAGAGCGAAATTTTTGTACGTCGGCTAAGTTTTCCAAAAGATTTTAGCAACTCAGTTGCTAAAATCAACCATGATTTTAGCAAATGAGTTCATCAGGTTGCTAAAATCTTTCGGAAAACTTATAACTAAAACGTTTTCAGTGCAGGAAGGGGAGAGTTGATAACCTGTTCAGAAAGTCGAAATGCCGACCTCTTCTACGGTGTTCTTGGAGGTCTGGGACAGTTTGGCATCATCACCCAGGCTAGAATTTCTCTGGAACCTGCACCCTTGATGGTAAAACAATATGTTTTCTGGGAATTGAAATTTCGAACTTCGTTTGATCCACCGCGAAATTACAAGATTACCCTTTGAAGTGCTAAAGTCAATTCCCTATTTATTCCCAACTTGAATAACAAAATGGTTTTGAATTATACAAGAATTACCAACCTTGGCTAATCTAGAACTTCTGGCAGGTAAAATGGATTAGAGTACTTTACTCGGATTTTTCAATCTTCATAAAGGACCAAGAGCATTTGATATCATCCGAAGATGCTTTCGATTACTTAGAAGGATTCGTCATTATAAACAGAACTGGTCTACTTAATAACTGGAGATCTTCTTTCAATCCCAAAGACCCAGTTCATGCAAGTCAGTTCAATTCAGATGGAAAAACTCTCTTCTGCCTAGAAATAGCCAAATACTTTAACCCAGACGAGACCGATGAAGTGAACCAGGTGAGACATGTTAAAAAACTTCATATCATCCCCCCAACAAATCTTGCTTACGATGTTTACTTAATTTTTGCGTGTCTACAAATGCAGAAGATCGATAGATTGTTGTCAGAATTGAGCTATATTCAGTCCACCCTATTCCTAACGGAGGTCTCCTATGTGGAATTCCTGGATAGAGTTCACACATCAGAGTTGAAACTACGGGAGAAGGGATTATGGGACGTGCCTCATCCGTGGCTAAATCTTCTCATTCCGAAAAGCAGAATTCATGAATTTGCTGAAGTAGTATTTGGGAAAATTCTTACAGATTCCAGCACTGGTCCTATACTCATCTACCCAGTTAACAAAACCAAGTAATAATTCCCCAACTGTATCAAATTCTCTTTTACCAGTCCAAATGTCCAGTTCACTTAACCTGACTCAGCTCATCTCTACATTGCAGGTGGAACAACAGAACATCTTTGGTTACACCAGATGAAGATGTTTTCTACCAAGTAGCGTTGCTATCGTCTGCAATCCCATCTTCGACAGGGAAAGATGGGTTAGCACAAATTTTAAACCAAAACCAAAGAATACTAGATTTCTGTGAAACAGCACACCTTGGGGTGAAGCAATATCTTCCCCATTATACCACTAAAGAGGCGTGGCGGACCCACTTTGGCCCTCAATGGGATGTTTTTGTCAGGAGGAAATCCCAATATGACCCTTTAGCGATCCTAGCTCCCGGCCAGAGAATTTTCCAAAGAGCAAGGGCCTTTTCTTGACAATGGCCTCTATAGTAAGCCACAAGCCTGCTCAATCTTTTGCATTGTTCTCCTGTGTTAGCATGCAACCACCCATTGCTGAATCAGGTTACTGACAAATACAAGATCAAAGTCTTTGATCCTCCCATTAGTCAACAACTATTCGAAGGACAAGGCAAACAAGGAAGTATTTGTAATAAGTAGTTTGGTAGCGGTGACGACTGGGCAATCAGGCCAAGTAGATGCTTTCCAGCAAAAGTCAACATGAACAGACAGCAAAAACAGAAGCCATGATATGCTTGCAAACAGAACAAATGTTTGCTCTCTAACAAAAGTAGAAGGGGTATGCTGCAGATAAAATGTTTGTGTTTTCATTTGGTTTCCTAACAATTGCAAGTAAATAGGACCATTAGCAAGGTCTCTGTGGTATTGACAATTTTCTTGAGCTCAAGATGTAATTTCGGTTATCCCACGCAGATAAATAGTTTTATTACTCCAAATAGCTACATTAAATATGATAACAGTTCTATGCACAAGGGAAGATACGATCGCTTCCACTTAGAAACAAAAATAACTGGTAACAAACGGAGGGATTCTTCAGGTTGAAACAAATTCAAACCTCGCTGTATTCACATGACTTGGTATCTAAGAACCCGACACATATTACAAGGGCTGATCACAACAACTCCATACGCGGTACTAATAGAATTACCCTTACTTCGTAACTTCTGTCCATCCTAGACCTGGTCTGCAGATTCCTTCCTGTGGATCCTCATACTCTCTAGCATCACGTAGAGAAGCTTCAAAATCCGTTGAGTCGCTTGCAACTGGAAGAAAACTACTTATGTCATCTCTAGCTCCAAATCCTCCAGCCCGTATAACATCATCAGAAGATATGGAAGCCTCCATATTTATATCACCAGAGGCATCCAAACCAGCCTGAACTTCGTGTGAGACATTTTGCCCACCTTTCAAATCACCAGTGTTAATTTGTGCCTTGTCTTCTAGAGAATCTTTGTGTTGTTTGGGGTCATCCTTTACATTTGCCTCAGTTTCAGCTGATTCAGATACATTTTTTCCTCTGCTGGTCTCCTTATCTGGTACATTAAAGTTTAAACAGTTTCAACACAGGGAAGAATTCCAGCATGGCTGCACAAGAAAACATTCAAGTTCTATCTTCTGCAAAAATATGGGAATTGCCCTTCCACAGCATCTATTGAGATTTTGTTTCATCAATAAATTGGACAAATCATGATTGAACTCCTCCATTTATCCAAGTGGAGTCTGGTCACTATGGGAACAGAGGGATTGAAGAAACCATCACTGAATTCATCTGAAAAGGCCAGAATAACATGCAGAACATGCTCAAACTTCTTTAAATTGCTTGAAACGGCAAAGAACAAGGTGCTTGACAGCCTAAGATAAACCATCATTGGAATTAACTACAGAACTTGAAATAGAAGCTATCGCTCTGTTAGTGAATACTGAATAGAAAAGGAAGCAACAAGACTGGACGATTCATTAAGGCAGCCAACATTTAAACACAGTCCACTATTTTCAAAAGCTCGCGATGAACAAAAAATTCTCATCCCTTTTAGCCATTTCATTTTGTTGTCTATTAGTTTCGAATTAAGATGCATAACTTCCTATGAATATCGCCCCCTTCCTCCGTTGAGCCACCAAACTACTACAAAAAAACAATCAAGTTGGAGAAGGACAAATTTGTTTTCTTTCTTGCACCTAACGAGGGATTATGGGGGCAAAGAATATTGGGAAAAAAAAAACCAGAAAACATCACAGAGAACACCTCAAATATGGAAAGACTGACCCACTTTAGATAAAAAAATCTAATTCAGTAAATTGGGAAGAACTTCGATTTTTACAAATCTTCAACATTAGAACTCCCAAACAGGTGGTGACTTCTTATTTGTCTCAATTCTCAAACGTCCACACCTTTTACAACTATCTCCTACTTATGTGTTTAAGACTTACAAGATAGCTTTCTAGATCGTGGTAGCTCAGATTATTGGTTTAAGGAGCTTTGAATAAGTTATGGACATGTTTTGGAGCAGCATTGATAAGCTTCAAAAAAATTAAACAAGTTAAATAGCTTCTAGTTATATTAATTTGCAGAACTAACTTAAAATAAGTTCAAAAAGTTTCAGAAAGTAGATTAAGAACTAGGTCTTTTTATATCTGAAATAAGCTATAAAATGCAGCTAGAAATGAAACAGTTGAAAAACTTGAAAAAAGGAATGGTAAAAGACATTATTTGTCTTTTCCTAAGTAACAAACCAAATAAACTCGGTTGCTTATAAGTGATACCAGGCAGGCAGAACCAGTAGCCCTTAAATGTCCCAAGTTAGTCCTCTTTTCTCTTGGAAAATATCTCGTTCTGTGAATGCTGGTTGTTTTAGGTTTGCCATGGGAGAAAAAGGAAACAGCAGTTCATTTGACTGCTAGATTTAAATTAAGTCCTAGAAAACCATGGGAAGTGGAACTGCAGAGTATAAATTCTCGTTCACTTATATTGAAATCTAAAAGGTAAGAATTGCAGAAGATAACTTTAGGTTTGGTAATATTTTAATACAAGAATCGTATGAATAACAACTCAAAACATACATGTGTATACACACACACATGTTACGTATGTATCAAATCGTCATTATATATATAGTATATATTTTGGCATGCCCTTGAGTCTGTGACAGTGTCCTTATTATTCTTAGGGTTTTCATACCTCATGTCCATCTTCGCACATCTTAGAGACTAAGTATGGACCAAAGGACAAAAAAGATTTAAAGAAAAAACAATACTGTTCATTGTCCCAAAACAAAAAACAAACAGATCACTGAAAAGAGCTAAAACCAATAAATGTAACTTCAGAAAATTCACACCACTACCATCTAGAACTCCAGCCGACCCATACTCCATAATTGACAACCCGAAACTGTGACAGCAAAGTTGTCCTTGGAATTTCTTCTTCAGGAAGGAAGTGGAGGGTCCTCAAACACGTCGCTGAAACCTAAGGAAATAATAATTGCAGTAAGTCATATCACGGAAGGTGACAAAATAAATCCAATAGAACAAGTGCAACTAAAACCTGGAGCTTAGATACTTAGAAATTCCAAGAGCACCTAAGTTTACAAACCAAAAAAATAGCCTAAGTTACCATGGTCTAATAAGACCATAACATCGATATTACCTTAATGGTGACAAAAACAAAAAACAAATACCACAACAATGATGAGCAGTAACGGCTAAAGCAGCAATCCTTAACCACAAGTACTTATTCTTCATTTTTCTCATCATGTGATGACTTTAGATTATTGATATACTCAAAGGTCAGACAACAAACATGTAAATCGCATGGAGAAGCTCACAAACATAAAGAAACTTGCAAATTTTGAAATCTCAATACCAGTTTGGGATGCACGACTAGATCTTCATCGATATAAACGGCCTAGCTACTGCAGCATGCTGTAAAGCTAATATTATGTCCATTTTATTCCAAACACATCAGCTGGAAACATGGTTTTATCAATGTCCTCTAGCATGATCTTGAAGTGTTGTGTCCTCATCCCATGTGTTATGAACAAATGTGGGACAAGTTGATAGTACTAGGTGAGTTCTCCATGTGGCAAAGCACAGGGGCTGCATGCGCAAGCCAAATCTTCTAAGATGAATTTCTGTTCTTTGTTCTCTATGTTCTAGATTACTAGTATCATGTTTACAAATTACAATGACCACAATTAGAACGAGATTCAGTTCTTTTTTATTCTTTGAGCGAGGTTCTCACAATTAAAAATTGTTCGTATGACAATCTCTATGCACTAAAACTATATACTTATCATCAACTTAAACAACAATGTTATCTGCCACCAACATCGGTAACCCGAGAAGCTTATGGTCAATTCTGCATCCTCACCACATGAAGGAGCTAATTTTAATAGTAGGAGTATCCTACAAATACTCTGTAGTCGGGGATACCCTAGTACTGATGCTAAAGATCATTACATCCACAGATGGAGCCATGACATGGCCATTCCCCCAAACCCCACCTTTTTAGGGAACGCCTACATATATGTTGGTCATATTTGTGATGTACAATTGCTAGTGTCACCTCTAATAAATGTGTAAGAAACACAAATGGCACAATACAAAAACGCTACCCATCTCTCTTGTTTTTGCCATTTTTGTAACAAATTGTTGGTTATTTGAGAAGTGAACTGTATTTCTCGTCACTCCATTCCCTTATCTCTAGACATTGGGTTCTATGATTTCTCATCCTTGAGTGGTCCTAGCAATCCGATGTAGTTGATGTCCTTTACTAGAGCAGCTAGCTTCCTATTCCCACTAGCTAGGTTCTTTCTAGTTCCTACTCTAAGACAAGACGAAGAGGCTCATCTTTTGTGTTCTCTTCTGTCTTCTCTTTCTCTTTCTTCTAGTTAGCACGCATTCTATTCGTATTGGAAGGAGACCAGCAAGAAGGCAAAGCAATGGAAAAAGGATATGGATTTCACCAAAAGCAATGCCTTCCAGAGCACATTGTTTGGGCTAAGTAAGAGATGCTGATCTCTTTTTCTTATATTCTCTTCCTTGGGAAAGCAAAAGCAGAGTCCACATACCGTCCTATTCCTTGAATAGTTTCATCTCCCTAGACAGGAAACCGAGTCTAACCTGAATAGCACCAGTAACAAGGCCAGCATCTTGCCTAGTGCCCCTTCTTGGAGGTAAGGAATTCGGGCCAACCTTCCTATGACCATGCTAAGGAAGACAAAGATCACAAGCAGCAGAGCCAATATGATAACCAACCATCAAAAGCAATTCATTTATGGGCATTAATTAAGAGCAAATTAAAAAATCATCGAACTAATTGGTAATTTGGTACTAAATTAATCTAAAACTTTATGTGCTGATTTCATAAGTTCGAACAGCTTCCCTCTCATATTATAATGGATAATTGGATACAGTAATGATTTATCTCATGAAAATGGATTTTGATAGGTTCTAGTTCTATAAACTCAAGTGATCCGCGAAAAAGTTTTTTAGCAACACCATTTTTTGGACCCCTTTAGAATAAAACCCTGAGTCCGCTGATCACATCCTATAGATATCAACTATCACATTCTTTAACAATAATAGTTCCAGACATCATAACTGTACATTCATCATACCGTTATGGCACCCAACAAAAAATTTTAAAAAACTAACACCAAAGCTAAGAGTCCAGCTTCTCTGAAGGTCAACCCTCCGCGGGCCCTTTCCGGCCCACTTCAATGATATGTACCGTTCATTTTTCAGAACTAGTCTACTGTCGAGAACACTAATCAAGTATCAATCAACACCTGATCACAATACATTTCTCTTGAAATAAATGTGTTCCGAAACTACATTGATTGAAATCTGATTAACGATTTTTTGGCATGCTTGAAGTACTCGAAGATTTCTAACGATCCCGGGAAGGGCGACGAGGGTCCATAACAGGACCTTCCAGTTCAGTCCCATTTTGGGCTGGAGAAGGCCCTCCTCCACTTTCCAAATTGGAAAAACTAAAGAACGTCTAGCAATCATGAAGATTCCAAGAACTAATCAAAGTGGCCAAGTTTCCGACGCTACACAACAGTTCTCTTCATTGAAAAGAAAAAAAAGTGTAATACAGACAGCATCATTCATCTTCAACTGGACTACCAACAAAATTCCAAAATTACAAACCAAACAAACCCTACAGAAATACTAATACAAACCTAGGCATATCAATCTTTATGCGATTGTGCTGAGGATTGGACAAATATACAGCCATTAGCTACTAGGTATTTTGAGGAATTTCAGAGTTTTTTTACCTGAGAGAAGAAGATGCACTCTTATTTTCGAAAGTTTTTGCAGGCCTTGCGGCTCTTTCCTCTTCCACAAAGTTTTTGTACTGTAAATTACACTTACACTCCTTCTATTCCATCAACAGCACACTTACACCTCTTTTATTCTCTAAAACCACACTAAAATATCCGATAATTTAGAAAAATATGTTGAATTGTGGTCCTTCCATTAATTTTTGTTTTGTTACAAATTTTTGAAAAAGGCTAGGTATTCATAAAACTTACCCAAAAATTGTCCAGAATTTGAAATCAGTGGCTCCAATGAATTTGAGCCATTGATGGCGTGAATCTGAGCTACTAATTTCAAATTCTGGGTATTTTTTTTTTGTATGCAACACTAGACAAATTTTTCCATGGATGTTCTATATCGCCAATAATGCTATGGATACACCAATTGTGCACTCCAAATGCACACCACCCTGAGGTGGCAAATGAGAAGAGGCCTATTTTTTGGTTGAGCCCCACATTGGGCCTCTCCTCATTCGCCACCTTAGGGTGATGTGCATTTGGGGTGTACAATTGGTGTACCCATATAATTTTCCTAAATGGACCATTACGTGATGAAAGAAAACGATGACATCAGCTCCAATAACAGTTAAAAGTATCAAATTATCTTTACTCCACTATGGCAAAGTCTTAATTAATCTCCTTTGCAAGTGGTGGCTAGCTCATGCGGTAGAGCTCTTGGATGCCCCACACTGCATCCCGAGATCGAGTCTCATTCCCTCCTCCCCATGTAATAGATTAGGAATGACGAATGACAAAAAAAAAAAAAAAAAATTAATCTCCTTCATTTCCATTTACTTTACTCAAACACTGTGTTCGAATCTTATTTTCTCTTTTCAATATGCTTATTGCCTATTTTTATGTACGACACCACTTAATGGTGTTTGCTAACAAGGGATGTCATAGCGATTTTAGAATTATAAAAGGGGTGTTGATGTGGTTTCATCATAGGCATAGAGAGATATCAGTGTAATATTGCCTTTTCTACACTTGAGTTCTTCTACTTAAATCGATTACAAAATTCTATAAAGAGGTTTGTTGTGTACACGAATTGCTCCATGGGTTTCATTTGGGGTTTCACACAAATAATCCGAGATTTTAAAATATGTTTTTCAATAGCCTTCCTCGAAAAAATTAACTCAATTGAATAATTCTAAGTATTTGATCAAATCATTTTATATTTGATTCAGTTTTTAGAGTTATTAAAAAATGAAAAATTGTATCAAGCACTTAGAGTTCTCCTATTGTGCTGTTTTTGTGTAGGACCACTCGAAACATATTTTAAAATTAATGAATAAATTAAATTTTTTGTGTGAAATTTCGAAGTGAGTTCCAAAGAGGATCTATGTGTGTAGATTTTCTAATTTCTAAAAGTAAATTGTATGACTCATCGGTTTCGCCCCTTTTTTTGGTCCAAAGATTGACTCATCAGCATTTTAAAACTTTTTTAGTTTTATGAGTCATCAGTTGAGGATGGAGTAAGATTTGGATTTGACACTTGTTTAGAGTTCATCAAAGGTTGACCAGTTAAAGCTCGAAAATGTTTTGGGTTAGTGTACCCATATGTATGTCACAAATCCCAACCGTTTAAACGTTTTTTTCCACGCTCCAGATTTAAAGTGTCTTTTTTGCTGGTCAAAGAGGATTTTAACACTTGTTTTTGACCAATTAAAGCTTGAAAATAATTTGGGTACACCACCAAGTATACCCCACCCCATATATGTACACCACCAAATTTTAACTGTCCAAAACTTTTTTCGACTCTTTGACCGGTAAAAGAGCACTTTATATTTGGAACGTCGAAAAAAACTTTTGGATGGTAGGGTTTTGGTGGTGTATATATGGTGTACTCATCGCATTGTTAGTCAAAGCTTTTGATTATTTTATTTTGTGCTCGCTCCATTGTTACAAAGTCAAAAAGTGTGCTTTTGATTATTTCGTGCTTTTGTGCTCCATGAGCACACCTCGGCCTTCCCTCCAAAACAAAAGTGTGTGGGTTCACAAAAGTGTATGGGTTCACAACACTTTTGTGAAAGAGAGGAGCATTGATCCTCGAGCGTATGGGCTCCAAAACACCCAAAAGTGTATGGGCTCCCAAACACCCAAAAGCTCCAAATCAGAAATTGAAAATGCAAAAAGGAACCCTCTAAATAATTTACAAAAGATCAGGGCTATCATGGGGCTATGATGGGCCTGGACCGTAGGCTCAAAATAAGGTTAGGCTCGACTATTGGGCCTTAATTATGGGTTTCTTTAGTTCCTTTAAATTTTTTAGGGCTATTTAGTACCGGTCGCTCCAGTTGCAGAGACTTTGTCAATCATCAATATCAATCAATACATACCATATAAAAATGTGTTTTTCCTATAAAACTTTGAAAACTCTAAATCCTAATTTTCTAGAATTTTGTCTTTTTAAATTTTTTTAAATTGAGAATAAAGTGGAGGAGTGGGTAAAAGGAAGTGATAGCTCAATGTGATTTTTTTATTAAGCAACATTGTGTTTGTTCGATACACGAGACCAGAAAAAATACTAATGTGTGTGTTTTTTTTATCAACTAGGTTGTTCGCGTTCAATATCCGATTGCCGGAAAAATACCAAGGTATAATTTTTTTCCCCATGCATCGAACGGTGCAACGCTACTATGAGTATGTGGTTCAGCAATTAAACAACCATCATACAAAAAGTGAAATAAGAGAATGAGTTCAAGCTTGCTTCGATGGATAGCTTCATCACCAAAGTCATTCACAAACACACCGGATTTAAAAAGGGAGAAAATTCTCTTCCGTCCATGAAAATGAACTGGACCGTCTAGTTGGCTTTTCTGCGAGCTCACTCTTCTCAGGCTCATTTTGATGATCCGAAGCATTCGGTTGGTAACCCTTCTTCCTCCTCACCGACTTCATCCCTTTCCCTCACATATTTTTCCTCGTATTCTTGATCGAGGATTTAATGCTTCGTAACCGGTTATCTTGCTTGAATCGGCGGGAGAGAAGTAAAGTTTCGAAAGCTTACTTTTTACTTGGGTTTTATTGCTTATGTGTTTTCGTGTACTCACAATTGGAGATAAAGGTGATAATTAATCAGTAAACATGATAGAGACACGAATCATTAGGGTAATGCAGGCATAAAACAGAATCTAAACGGTGAAAAGCGTTTTTCAAAAGCACTGTATTCTGTTCGGTAGTTTCAGCCTATTCCGGGCAGATTCAGAGTAAACATAGACTGCGGGTTTAGATAACACTAATTTCCATACGTTCCCGAAATTAAGGGCATAAATAGTCCAAAAACAATTAATTTTAATTTCGTCTATCATATAAAAGTAACTATTTTCTAAAGTATTCGTGTATGTTAAGTCTAACAGAAACCCTAACATGTAGGATGTCTTTGTTATCTTCCAGCAAACGCTACCGTCTTGTCTACATAGAAGTTCCCGAGCAACGTTATGGTATCACCTATCCTACTTGTAGGAGGTGTGCATGCGAATGTTGGGTACCTAGGCGCTGATTTGTGAACCGTTTGAATGTCCAAGCAGAAAAGGCAATTGAGATAACAATCAGTCGAGTTGATAGGGATCGTCCTGAACAAAAGCAAGAGTTGGTCCTACATAGTGTACGGAAAACCTTCCAACCCTATCAATGTGTCAGGCTGTTAGCGATCAAGAGAAGTATAAACAATTGAGGAACCGAGCCTTACTTGGACAGCATGGTGCCCAAACAAGACAAGGGCTAAGTAAAGCTTGGTTCCTCAATTGTTTATACTTCTCGTGAGCTAACATTTTGACACGTTGACATGGTTAAAAGGAGTACCGTAGATTGTGTAGGACCAAATCTTGCCTTTGTTCTTCAATCTTGTCAGGAGGATCCCTATCAACCTTGTTGATTATTATCTCAATCACCTTCTCTGCTTAGATGTTCAAATGGTTCGCGAAACAACGCATAGGTATCCAACGTACACATGCACGCCCCTCGCTCCTACAAGTTTGATAGGAGAAACCACAACTTTTGCTCGAGAAACTTCTACAGTAGATAAGACGGTGGCAGTTGCTCAAAGATAACGAATATATGCTACATGTGAAAAGGGTTTGTATTAGACTTAACATATATGAATTCTTAAAAAAATAGTTACTTTTATTTGATAAATGTAAAAAAAAACATATCAGTAATTAACAAAACAAATAAGACCCTCGAAAGTTAGTGTCATCCAAACCCATGGTTTCGAGGTAAACGCAAATACCAAGTCTAAAATTCACAAGATTTGACAGGAACGTACGCTACTGTCAACTTTCATGTTTCATGCAATGCCAAATTTTCACGATAAACAAGGCGAAAATGGATTTTAAAACAGAATAGTAAATCCGTCTCTAATGCGCAACTGCAGTATTTTCTAAACTCTATAATTTTTTTCTCCTAACGAGTTCTATATGAAAGTCGCTCAAAATTCTCAGATCTACAACCTTCATGTTTTACGTTTTCTCTGAATTTACCCCAAAGACGGCCAAAACTACCAAACAGAATACAATGCGCGTGAAAAACATTTTTTTCCCATTTTGATTCCGTTTTATGCCTACGTTTCCCTTATGATTCGTATCACTATCATAGTTACTGATTAATCATCTCCTATATCTCCTCACGAGGGACAATCGAAGCCCTACTTCTTTTCCACCGATATGGTTACGAATGATAAAATCCTCAATAAAACGAGAAATAATCTGCGAGGGAAAGAGATGAAGTCAGTGAGGAAGAAGAAGGGTTACCAACCAAGGAGAGAGGGAGAGAAAGACTTACCGCCAGAGGGAGAAGAGAGAGATATATATAGAGAGAGAGAGAGATGGATAGGTTTTTGGGAGGATTTTGTTGAATATTAGGAGATTGGTTGACCTTTTCTGGGAGAGGAAGTAAATCAAAAAAGGAAAATATTTTTTTGTTAAATTAGGCAATTATACTAACATTAGGAATTAAATTCTAGGGAAACAAATATCCTAGTTGCATTATTGCATAATAAGTAAAAACTAATATAGGCCTCCGTTGGCAAAAAAACTAAGGAAAGAAAAGTTTTAAAAAAAAAATTTCAGATTTTTTACATTTTGCCATTAATTTATTTTCTCCAATAGAAACACTTGCATGATGAATTTTTTTTTTTGCTCGGCCACTTGCCTCTATCAATAACACTCATTGAGAAATAATAAAAGTGGAAAAGTCTAATTGCACTAAACTACGTACTAACCGATGTACTAAAAGAGTGTTTCACTAACAAAAAACATTTTTTTCAAAAACAAATAAGACCCTCGAAAGTTCTCTCACAAATAATCAAGTTTATTCTAAAATCACAACACTTCCTAAATTTACAAACCGATGTACTAAATTTACATGTGACGCTCTTTTAATACGAGTGCAATAACTTGTACAAAGTAGGTATATGGATATTCAAATAATTAAGTTTATATTACATGCCAAAATCATGTAGGAACTGGTGATCGAGCAATGAGAGCAATGAAATTACATTATATAGATACATTTATAAATTATACCTGAATTTTCTGTTTTCAAAACAGATCTCAAAACCTATCAAATTGATCAAAGATAAAGAAAAAAAACCAATCAAATTGATTTGATACGATATGATCCACAAAAAATTTGATCTTTACAACAACCTTACTAAAAAGTCGATGTAAAACCCCCAAAAAAAAAAAGAATCAAAGGGAAAGAGATAAGTCAGTGAGAATAAGAGAGATCGAAAAGCCTTACCGATAAACAAACCATTAAACCTGAAACCTAGGCATTCCGTAAGGAGACGGAGAAAATCATCGAAACAGGGCAAGAGAGGTGAAGCGGCGTCAATTCGGCCTCCCAACCAAATATCCAAAACTTTTCTCATCACACCCTCCTAATAAAAAAAAAATCCGTTCTTCTTCCCAATACTCACATTGCGACGATAATCATTTTTTTTGTTGCCGTATCAAATTGCGAGAACCAATGAAAGTGCGGCTGCGGCAGAACCAATAGGGCGGCTGATGATTCCGATCACTAACGGGTTCTGCTTTCTGTGGTTGGAGTGGAGGAACGTTTTGCTGCTGCTGCTTCTGCCGCCGAGGGTAGAGGAAGTCGGTGGGGAAAATCAGTAGGAAGTAGTACTGTGAAGACCAGTTGCTGCCATTGAAGTATTTGATTTGGGTTGAAACAGAGAAAGTTGATTGGAGTGGAGTTGACATCAGAGTTGGGTTCTTTAGGTTTTTATAGGGCAGAAGGAAGAAGAAGAAAAAAGAAGGGAGAAAAATTTGCCTCCGATACTAAACAAACCTTAAACCTGGAATGAGGCGGCTGTGGCTTGGGGTCTACGCCAAGTAAGGTTGAATATTCGCTACGTAGGTAGGAATATGGTAATTGGGGAACCTTCTCGAAAGGCCCTATAGGCTATAGCAATCGGAACCAATGGGGCAATTGCTGCCTGTTGGCTGATTCGGTCGCTGATGGTTCTGATTGGAGTGGAGTTTGCTGCTGCTGCTGCTTTGCCGCCGTTCCGGTATCATAGACCAGTCGCTTTGAAGGAATTAATTTGGATTTGGGTTGAAGAAAAAGACTTTTTGACATTAACTTTAACTCCAATTTATTCAGAAAGAAGAAGTTGATCTCTGGATCGGACTACGCCAAGTAAGGTTGAATATTCGCTACTAGGTAGGAATATGGTAATTGGGGAAGCTTCTCGATCCCATAGCAATCTGGCTTTATTTTATTCCGTTTGGATTTTGAGGAAGGATTTTGGGGATAATGAGTAGAGAGAAAAAAAAATTTATTAGAGACCGTATAGGGTGGGTCTCAAGACCCAAACTGAATAAGGTGTCCATGATTTGGGTGTCATTTATTGTCAAGGTAAAATTCGAATCGATAATTGCCGAGATCATGGTTCGGGTGCCATTTATTGTCAAGGTAAAATCCGAATTGATTATATTTCTTTTTCGATAAACGCACATGGACATATTTCTTGTCTATAAAAAAAATTCATATCATTTCGTGAGGTGTGAGGTGATGGATTAAGTATGATTTAAATATAACCTAGATAAAACTCTAGTACACAAATTTAAAAAAAAGGGCTTATAGTACCAAATTGTAAAAAGATGGGTGGAGCCTGACCCACCGGTCCAGTGTAGCTCCGTGGCTAAAAATAAACCAAATAGTTTACTAGTATTTTTTTGTTTATTCAAAAGAATTTTGCATTTATTAGTTTTGTGCTAATTTTTTTACAAATTATTGGTTCGTCACAACGAGAGAATTTAAAAAGTAAAAAAATTAAAAAAATATTTTAAAAAGTTTACTAAGGATAAAAATAATTCAAATTTTTGT
The DNA here is from genome assembly GCA_016920895.1 of Vaccinium myrtillus. Classification (NCBI taxonomy): domain Eukaryota; kingdom Viridiplantae; phylum Streptophyta; class Magnoliopsida; order Ericales; family Ericaceae; genus Vaccinium; species Vaccinium myrtillus. The sequence continues at coordinate 3,533,312 of CM029280.1, forward strand.
AAATATTATTGGATTATTTTCGTCTGTATTCCCAAAAATTTTATTTTACTTAATAATTTTTTACTTTTTAGATTTCTCTGTGATGATGAACTAATAATTCAAAAAAATCGACACAAAATTAGCAAATGCAATTTTTTTTTTGAATAAAGACAAAAAAATAAATTATTTGGTTTATTTTGCCAAAATCCTTTTGGGCTTTTAAATTTGAATTTCAACATACTTAGGATACACGACAATGTCACAAAGAATCTATACAGGAGATAACTTTTACACAAAAGAATCTTTAAAACTTACTGTATTTGCTCTCCTCAATCCAAACAACCTAGGACTTTGCAAACCAAAAGAATTCTATTACCTATGTGTACCTTTATTTTTATTTTTTCCCCATTTTTTGGTTTTAATCTACACCACACTGAGATCTGCAATCTTGCTACATTCTAAATACAAACTACAGTTTAATAGCTATGATGAGGGAGTAGTCTTCTGTTGGAGATTTCCTTCCCTGCGATTCTACAGCTAACCTGCACATGTATTAATGGTAATGCAGTGAGATACTATCACTCTAGTTGAAGTCAGTTATCAGTAAGATCTCAAATTCAATTAATGAAGAAACTTGATTTCTTCATTCAATCAGTAGAGCCATTTAGTCTTGTGGTGATCAAGGAGCACCATTTAAGTGATGAATTTTCAGCAAATGAAGCGTGAAAATTGAGTAAAATTTTTCTTACCTTAAACATCAGGCAGTGGAACAACTGCTTCAAAAGCTTCCACTAGCATCGACACCCGTCTTTTCCGTGCTGGAGTTAGTTTAGTGACGATGTGTTGAACTGCATAATCAAGCATCCATTCCTCCGCCTTTTTCTTCTCCTCCATCGATTGATGCCTTAGATCAACTTTATCTTCTTCTTTGTCAAGCTTCACGGGTAGACTCTGTGTTGCCTGTAAAATTGGTTTCCTTGTTTTTTCCAGTGCCTTGATTGATCTTTTCAGGAGCATTAACTTTTTCAGTTTGCTCCAGTTTTTTGGTTTTTGAGATTTGTTTCCCACCAATGATACTGTTTTCTCTTCATCTTGGGTAGGGATATTTTCAGCTGCAAGCCTGTTTTCTTCTCCTTTCTCTTCAGTTTTTCCATATTCTCTGCCATCTTTGGGAGAATCTATTGGAGTTTCATTTCTTGATTCTCCAACATTGCCATGATTCATTTCCGGAAGCTCTTGCTCCGTGATAATGTCACTAGCAACTGACTGAGAATCAGAGGAGTCATCGTTAACTTCTGGAGAAAGTATTTCCTCTATTGCTTCTCGTACAAGCTTAACCGCATCCCTCTGGCTGAATCCAATTGTCTGACTTCTTGAATCTTCATTTTGACGAGAACCATTTCTTCGTTGATGAATTGTCTTGGGACCATCAACCGGTTCTTCCTCATCCTCTCCATCAGGGAGCTGGCTTTCGACTTTCGTGGCAATATCTGATACCACATGCCGACATAACAGGTGCCACATACTGATATGCTTCTGTTTGTCCAACTGGATCTTGGAAGCTACGGTGGTTGGGCAATCTTTTTCAGGTTCTCCTGTCTTCTTTTCTTCGGAAGCTATCAATTGCTCAACAGATGGCTCAGAATCATCAAGCTTCATATTTCTACTAGTTGATTCAGAACCGTCTTTTTTAAGCTCCAAGCGAGAACTTGACACCGAAGCTTCATGTACTGCTTCCTGATCATCTTTATCCTTGGCAACCTTCACACAAGAGGAATTCATAGTGTGATTTGACATCATGGGAATGGTACTAGCTAAAAAGCATGATATGGAGATGGCACAACACAGCATTTTTTAAGAATTAAGATACAGATGTGTTGGAGACATGTCTAATAGGAGTATAAAGTTTATGAAAATTACAGATTCATATGAAAAATGAGGCATTATTTGGATCCAATTAGGGGAAAAACAAACGATTATGAAGACATCAAAACAAGGAAGTCGCTAAATAAGGATTTGAGAACTCAGTTCTTGTTCTTTCTTTTCGATAAGGCTTTTTGCTTGAAAAGGGTGATCTCCAAATTAGGGTGTCCAATGGAAAAATTTATTCTGACCTCCTAACATGTCCCGAAAATGTCCTAACGTATCCAACAAAACAAAAACAGGTGATAAAAGCAGCATATATTTATTTGGGTTTATCCAACACGTGTTTCGAAAGTGTCGGTGTCCAGGACTTGTCAAGACACAGTTACATGAGACTCTAGACGTGTTTGAGCTTCTTAGGTTATTAGACAAGTGAGGATTTTCAATTTGGGAAATGCTAAGGTCACTTACATTAGAGTTCTCATCTGTGATGGTAGAATGAATACCCCCGATATCGAGATTGGATGTGACAGGAACCTCGACTTTTGTGTTTGCTTTCATGATTTCAGAAACAAACTTATCATGTTCACTTTCGCTGCTCCATTCCCGATTAGTATCTTTCAACTTCGGAGATGCCACCTGAATCTGTGGTGTTCCTGAAGTCGGAGCCACTGTTTCAAATGCTTGTACAAGCAATGCCACTTTTCTTTTCTGTTTTGGAGCCAGTTCACCGATGACCTTCCTAAGTGCATAATCAAGCATCCACTCGTCTGCACTCCTCCTCTCGCCCATTGTTTGATGCCTTAAGGAAACTTCTTCAGCTTCTGCACCAGGTTTTAACGGTGGAAGCTGTGGCTTCTTTGGGTTAAATTTCCTCACCTTCTCCAATTCCTTGACGAATCTCTTAAGAAGGATCAATTTCTTCAGATTAGACCAACCCTTGGGTGTTTTCTTCTCAGATTGTGCTTTCAATGCAGTCTTCTCATTCTCTGGTTCTGAGACATTTGTGATTCCAAGACTTCTCCCTTCTTGACTAAATGACACTTCTTCCTTGATCATATTGCTTTTGCTGTCCATGGTACAGTCTCTAGCAGAATCAGTGGAAGTTGAGATTCTTGGTTCCTCACCTTTGCCATCGACGATATCACTAGTAACTGATTGATCATCAGATGACTGGTCTTGTACTTCTGGAAGAAGAATTTTCTCAATTGCCTCTCTCACCAACTTGATGGCAAACATTTTCCGGAGTTCCACCTCTTGACTTTCTGTGCTATGATATTCCATTCTTGTACTCTGATCCCAAGAACTTGAGTCCTGACGCAAACCAGAATTTTCTGTTGCAGCCAATATGTTGGTGTCACCCATGTGCTCTTCGTTTTTTTTATGGAGATTTTTGGTATTGCCTTCTGCTGAAAGGCCTTCTACCATATGTTGGTGGATCAATTGCCACATGCTTACATGTTTCTCTTTCTCAAGCTCAGTTTTGCATGCTTCATGACTGCTATTATCAGGTTCAGAATCATTGACTGAATGAAATTCTTGAATGGATTCATTGAGTTCCTCCATTGGCCCACGATCACTAGCAGAAGAAATCACGATGTTTTCCACTTCTGCTTCCGCTCTGTCATCTGAAGTTGTACTCTTTATTGCAGTAGTTAAATCGCCGACTTTCAACTTTTCTCTATTTGATTCTGCATCGTCTTCTTTGCAAAAATCTGAATTCACATTTGAAATTCCATCAGAAGATTTGCTGACAAATGGCATAAGAGAAGCATGAAGACTTCTAAGAAGGTGGCATGTCAAGTTGAACACCAACTCTTTCTGACACGACCATGGCAGACAATCACTTATTCTATTGTACCTTGCCATTTAGGTTTACTACTTTAGAAATGTTGCCTTAGATGATATGCTTGATTTAAGATATACGGGTTCCTGTAATTATTTTTTTATGGAATGATGTTCATGATTTATTTTATTAGGATGGAATTATGATATTTACATTGTGGTGTTTGTAATAGAATCTGGGGTTCTTTATAACTTCAATACTAAATATGTTACTCGATCAAAATTCGTTTATGTGATGTAAATATCTAATTCATATGTTTGTGTTTCCAGCATGTGGTGTCTCTATCATGTCATGTGTCCCTACTACTAGGTCTTAATAAGGGCTTCAAGAGGTGTGCTGGTAAACATGATGCAGTGAAATTAGAATGCTCACCAATGAGGCTGAACTTTTGCTTATGAATCTTGGTTGGTAGCTCCAATGAGCCAGAATCTCCATTTGTTACTTGTCCTTCCATAGCTAGTTGCTTGAAGGAGTCATTATCAGAAGCTGAAGAGGTAATCTTGTCATTACCATCTGCAGCTTGGCTTTCAGTTGCAGGCGGTAGATCTGTTTCAACACTTAAACCATCAACCTTCATAGCCTGTCCCCTTGATCCAGAATCGTCTTGTTTTCCATCCACAGGTACCTACATACCGAAATAGCTCACAATTTTCATCCGACTTCAAGCCTAACATGTTAAAGAATTATGGTCCTGTTTGGCTGCAGTTCCCAAAATTTTGTTTATGTCTTGATGTGCAGGAAAACATCTTTTTTGGTTTCAAAACTTAGGAATTTTTGTAAAAAGGATTTTTTTCCGTGCGCCCAAAATATGTTTTATGAACTCAAGTTCCAAGAAACAATAAAACTTGGAGAGGATACGAAACGATACGATGAGGATTTTTGTTTCCGAAAACAGTTTCTAAAAAGTGTTTAGCAAAACTGATTTTGGAAACTCGAAGGAATGGGAGAATCTTAAACATGGTTTTAAAGAGCCCATGATTGTTTCCGAAAACAGTTTCTAAAAAGTGTTAAGCAAAACTGATTTTGGAAACTCGAAGGAATGGGAGAATCTTAAACATGGTTTTACAGAGCCCATGATTCCTGATACAATAGACAATATGGTGTTATATCCTTGAAAACCATTTTTTGCTAAAAATTGGAGAGGACATGAGAATGAAGTGTATTTACGTTTCCAAAACAAATTCTAAAAGGTGTTTTTCAAAAATGATTTTGAAAAATCAAGGAACAGGAGCATAGATCTTTAACTCAGTTTTTACCTGAATCTGTTCTTCGTCTGATGGTGGAGCCATTGTTTCGAACGCCTTTATAAGCAGCTCCACCTTTCTCTTCTGAGTTGGAGCCAGTTCACTTACTGCCTGTTGAAGTGCATAGTCTAGCATCCACTCCTCAGAACTTCTCTTCCTATCAATCATTCGAGGCTTCAGATGAATCTTTTCTGCTTCTGGGTTAGGCTCCAAGGGCAAATTCTGCGGCTTCTGCGGGTTATATTTTCGCACTTTTTCCAGTGCCTTAACAAATCTCTTAAGAAGGATCAGCTTCTTCAGATTACTCCAACCAATGGGTGTTTTCTTTTTCTCCACTTTTTCTTCCTCATTGGTTGTCGTCGATTTTGAAATGCTCGTAATCGACTGGTCATCAGATGACTGGTCTTCAACTTCTGGAAGTAAAATCTTCTCAATCGCTTCTCTCACCACCTTGGTCGCATATGTCTTGCGGATTTCAATCTCTTGATCATTATTTTCGATACTTGTATTCTGACACGAATTTACGTCAGTCTCATCCCATTGCTTCTCCTCTTTTCTTGCCTCAAGTAGCTGGTTTTCGGCTACTGCCGATGCCATATGCTGGTGTATCAAATGCCACAAGTTACTATGGTTCCTTTTGCGAAGGTTGGAATTTCGTACTTCATCAGTAGTGGAATTGGGTTCAGAATTTCCCACTGAAGCAAACCTCACATCTTCGAGTTTGTCAACCATCTCTGGAACTTCTTGTTCACCCGTAACGAAATCTCTATCTTGTTCACCCGAAAGCTCAGCTACATTGTCATCTTCATTTCCTTCAGTAGATCTTCCGAAAAATTCCATTCTCGGCGTGGCGCAGATTTGTACAGATAAATCACAATCCACCTCTTTCCCTATGAAGATGACCGCTCGGCTAGTTTCAAGCAACTCCATTATGTCATTAGGATATTTTCCGCTAAGTGAGGACTGTGGCCTTCTCGGTCTCATGCTCTTCTGCGTCTTTATCGAACGCCTCCTTTGCGATAATACCCTTTTCAATGGTGGTGCGGAGGAATGGTGATGCCCGTGGAGGGAACAGTAGTTATACGGGCAAACCTTCGTCGCTGAAACTCTTTCGGATTCTTTCTCCTCTGCACTTAGAGAGATTTTCGCGTTCTTGAGCGTGGACGAGCACGTGGATTTGTTTACACTTGAGACTTCAGAAACTTGGGTGCATTTCTCAACAGAAGGCCTCTTGTGTTTGAAACTGGACTTGTTCATTAGAAACCTTAAAGGCCTCAAACTAGGTGTTCTTTTCAAAGTTTTCGAACTAGTAATATCAGAATCATGTAAACTTGCCTGAAAATGCTTCTTTTTCCCCTCAGAAGTGCTTGTTGCCTTCAAATAATTGTGTGATGGGTGGTGATCAAATCTGGACTTACCAAATCTGCTGTTTGGCTTCAGTTCCTTTTGGATTTCGGTCTCTCTCTTCTTTCCACTCTCCTCGTTCGAGCTAGATGTCGATCCGGTCGAACCCGGGTCGGATTCATTTCCATCCTGCTGAGGCATCACATAACAAGCAAAATTTGGAAATGGAGCAATTCTTGAGTTTTTCTTCTTCAATGGCCTATTTGACTTCAAACAAAGCACCTTTCTTGTGTTTCCCAATGGCTTTCCTAATGGGAAATTAACAATATTTGGTTTCCATTGATCTGATTCCTTTTCCTCTGGTGAATTGGTTCTGTCAAAACAGGATTCAGAAGTACTGAAACTTGCCTGAGAATTTCTGGTTTCCTTCATTGGAGATGGATGGAGAACTCAATTTGAATTGGGTTTTCAGAGCTTGCATCATCACTGACTGAATCAACCGGAGCTTGATCAAACTGGGTTTTTACCCATTTTGCAGATGGATTTGAGGTTGGCATTCTGGGTAGCTTGATGGATCTCAACTTCTTCAGTTTCTTATTTGACTCTGTTCCTGTTCTGTTTGGAGAAGATGACTCTAATTTCATGGAAATTTGTTTTCAGATTGAAGAAATGGAAAATCCGGGGAATGGGTTTTTTAATTGAAAAGGAAATAAAGAAAGGTTTGAATTGTGTGGATATGAGATGGGATCTTCAACTTCCAGCAGGGGCAGGGATTAGTAGAATTCACATTTAAGTGTTGATTGGGATTTGAGTGTGATGCTTTAGTAAATTTTCCATGGTTTGACTGGTACAAAATGGCTGTCTTGACTTGGCCTTTTGCTACCTACCCAAAAAAAAAAAAAGACTTAGTTTGTTTATTTGCTTTGCAATTGACTAAATTTTGTGCAAATTTTGCAAGACTCCAAATTTGCAAATTTTGTGGAAACTGCCCAAATTTTGCACACAAATCCGATTAAAGGTATGTCATGTCAGGGATAATTAACCGATAAAGGTATGTCACAACGCACGGAAATTAAGAGATTCACTAACTAAATTTTTGTGGTTGCCTTTTGCAAACTCAAATCCTGCACACAACTAAAGGTATGTTAAGGGAATAACCGATTAAAGGGTATGTCACAACCAAAGAGATTCACAGATAAACCTCAAAATCAAATGCTGAAGTAAAGAAAGTTATTTATTGAGCAATACCCACTGAGGATATGTTTGTACCGCGGTTTGTTTGCTTGTTTAATGAAAATCTAGTTTAATTTGACAGAAGTTGAAGTAATAAACAAATGGATGTCATACCATGATAAGGGCCTTAAAATAATCCGGATTGTTGATAAAAAAATGAACGGTTGTGATTGATTGAAACATAAATTCTGTCTCTACAAGATCCCCGGATCCCGATTTGCAATGGAAAAGAATGGTGGCTCTTTGGCAGCATTGTATGTATAATTTCCGAGAAAATTTTGGAGTACGGGGAGGGTACCACGTGGTTTTCTCTCGTTACATCCGATCTGCATTCAATAATGCAACCAAAAGATCCATATGGATTGAAAGTGCCGTCCAGTTTTTAAAAAATCAAAAAGAAAAGAAAAGAAAAGTAAAATGTTTTTAATCATGAATACCCAAAAAAATTCGATGGATCATTTTGGGCCAATAGGATGTCTTGAAGAGAGGTAGATCACCCATTCCCTATTTGCACCTAAAATTTTCTCATAATTTCCACTAGCCAAGACATGCAGTCATGACTTTGGTTGAAGAGATCTGGATGGCAAGAAGACAGGTCTTGCATTTAAGACCATCTTCATTACTTAATTCATTAATTGAAGCTAACTATGAGCGCTCTCTCTCTCTCTCTCTCTCTCTCAAAATTAATCGCAAAGGCAATAATAAATGGAAAATGTTAAAAAGGCCCAATAAACTTATGTTAATGTTTAAAAAGTGTGTTGAAATATATATTTAAAGTTTATAAAATTAAGTGTACCTGTATTGAAAAGTATAAAAAGATGCAAATGAGTGTGTTTTTTTGTATTTTCTGTGCTTATTGTAACCCGTGGGCTCACAATAGCTAGAACCATAATAAATTGAATGGAACAAATATACCCAAAGAAAATTTATGATAAAATAAATTTTTAAGGAGCAATAATTAGTAATACACGCAACTTAGTATGTAATTACTTAAGAATATAACTTACACGATTCTGACTTACGTTTGTTAAAAAAACAAAGAGTGAGTCAAAATCGCGTAAATTTCTGGAGTGGTTAGAGATTTGTGTTTATTCTATAATTGTGTTCCCACGTGGTTCAAGATAGAAGAAATTTTCGTCAAAAATAAAAAGTAAAAAATCAGTTCATACACAATGGTAACCAAAAGCTAATGTTTGGCCCTCTCATTATTTAGATTCTTCATCTGGAAACCTGGAATTGTCCCTTGTATTTTCTTCCAAGAAAGTTACAGGGTTGGATCTTGTGGAGAATGGTCACTGTCAGGATCATTTTAGTCTTTTCTCTTCTACAGGTGGCAAATTTTGATTGGCCACCACAGTCCATAATTTTTAATGACGTGCCAAATTGGAATTTTTTTTTGAAGGGAGACTTGTCAAACCTCCTTTCTAAATGTAATTTTTCAATTTAAGGACATGCTCAATACATAGTATAAAGTTTAGTAAAAAATGAAATATATATGTTTCGCGAACATATCTATTCCACCAAATAGCTACTATAGGTCTGGTTTGGGTAAATTGAAAAAATTGATTTTTTTGGTTTTTTTGGTTTTGTAATAATTCAAAAAACAATTTTTTTTTTTGAATTTAGTTTTGATTGCGAGTTTTTTTTGTGGTTTATCTTTATCTGCTACCCTCTCATTATTAGATTCTTCATCTAAAAAACCTAAAATTATTGTCCCTAACTTAAAGTTTTTGAATAAAGAAAAAAATAATCAGGGTTGGAAAATCTTGTAGTCTGGTAATCAAAAGCTGTGTTTGGCCCTCAACATTTTAGTCTTTTGACCTCCACAACTCCAAAAGTTGCTATTTCTTTCAATTGTGTGCTAATTTTTTTAAATCGTGTTCAATAAAAGAAAGTAAGAATTTAGTTTTTAAATGAACTATAATGCTCCAACTAGATTTTTCGAGTAAAAATGACTATAAAGGGATATAAATTTTACTCAAAACTGTAAAATACATATGTTTTGTCTCTTAAATGAAAACTATAAATAAAAAAAAAAAAAACAGCTCGCCTTCGGAAACAAATCTCTTCTTCTCGATTTCTTCTGCTTTGGTTTTTCTTATTTTGGCTATACTGATCAGCAACTCTTCATACGCATAAATAGTTCTTTGAAATCAATTAATTTAAAAAATTAAAAAAAAAAAAGTACGAGCTTGGATTTTTAATTAATAAATTTTCTGGGCAAACTTTATGGATGCTTAGCATTTCCTGACACAGACAGAGAAAAAGAAAAGCCATCCACTATCCCCTTAAACGTGTATATTTTATTGGGCTTTAATATGTACTTTAAACACAGGCTTGTTTTGTTTTGTTTTGTTAGGGTTATAAAAAAAAACCGTTGGTTAAATTTTTGGATATTTATTTTAACCAGCTTTGAATAATCATTTTGTTTATTGCTTCTAAAAAAAAATTAGTTTATATCTAAATTTTATTTTTTTTCTAGTGTATTTTTTGAATCCAGCGAGGTCACTTGACCTCGCTGCCAACAAGATAGAGTCGCCCATGTATAAAACTCTATATATGTGCGTGTATATTTCTATATATTATTGCATGCTTTCACCATATCAACTGAGTAAAGTGACCCAGTAATCTCTCGAATTTAATTGGGTGGTTGCGATCACCGACTAGGACAGGAGAATATATTATTGCATGCTTCAAGTTCCCTATGAAACAAAGAATCTTGCTCCTCTTCAGTAACGGGAGAGGAGCTTTCCATCCCGTTCCTCTTTTTTCGGGCTTATACCGGGCCGAAATTGGTGATCTAAATTTTACATTACGTAAATCTCGTTGAGTCCTTCAATCTTTCAACAAAATTGGTGTCAATTGGCTTCCGTTTAATACCCGATTTCTTGAAACATTCGAGAAAAGTAATTTTTGTCCAGTGTGTCTAGTATATTGTTTTCAAGATTAATGTGATCCGATTAGTTATTAAACGGTATCTGATCAATTTGCATGGTTGAAGTACTCAACGAGATCTACGTAATGTACCATTTGGATCATTAATTTGGGCCCGGTATGAGCCCAAAAAAAAGAGGAACTGAAAAGGAAGCGTCTCTCGTGTTACCGGAGAGAGCCAGATCCAATGACAAAAGATGGATGAATTATGAAACCGTGTGGGCCCAGTCCAGTCGTCCTCCGGTGATTCTCTCAGTTGGGTTGGCCGGAATTGGCGGGGGGAACAAAAAGATCTGTCATTGCTCCTCTGGATGAGCTGTCTCTGCCCCATTCTATTCCTCTAAATTTTCAATTTTGATCATACATTGGCATATGTTTTTAGTAGAAAATATGTTCGAATAATGTATTTAAGTAGAAAAAATAGCTTTATTAAGATGGGATAGGCATATATTTTTCTTTTAATCAAATGGCCTGCTTTAATTTTAAACTCACATTGGTCGTCAATTTTATAGAACGATACACGATTAGGTTCATATAGTATCAATGTCTAATCATTTATTTTTTCGTTGAGATGGTATCACCTGTGGATCTTGCGAGATGAACGATTTCTATCATCGTAGTGGCTCAACAATGGAGCCACAAAATGAAAGTTCTACTTCTTAAGAGGTTCGAGAGGGCATCGAGAGATGGACATTAATCTTTTTTTTATTTTTTTTATCAAGAGAGATGGATATAAAGAGGAACTAATCTCCGCTCCTACAATTATATTATCATTTTATGGTTGTATAAAAGTAGATATTATACCAGTAGACATGTTTTATTTTCAATCAGGAAGAACTAATGGACTCGGGCTCAATTACAGGCTTGTCAAATACTACAAAACTCTTGACAACATCACTTCCTTCATTATTCCTCAAGATTTCTAAGCTAGTTAAGATTATAATTTGATAGTGTAACATAATGTGCCAAGTTGCCGACGAGAACCTTCTTACTAGGATTGTAATAATCCCATTTTGGAATCTTATCTTAAAATTTTACGAAAAACAATTTACTAAAAATCGTAGTTACTTAATGTCTTTATATCTAACTCACTGAATTACTAAGCTTGTTTTTCAGACCGTTTTGCCTTATGTGTTAGGGAGTTTGAGGCTCGTGTGCAGAGAAACTGCATTGATTTTCCTACTTGGGTTGTTATTTGTTTATCTTCCTCTCAGTGTTTTGCTGGATATTTTACAATGTTCTTGTCTCTGTACGTTGGATGAAATTGTTTTGTGTCAAAAGAAATTGTTTCCTTCAAACCAGAAAGGAAAACCCTCACACTAGGGCCCATGGTGGTCCACAAACGTTAAGAGTTGAACCCATTTCTAATATTGGTCCACAAGTGCAGGCCCAATCCAAGAGTCCATGACCAGTTCCCCTTCCATTTAGGGCTAATTACGGGCCGGTACACCTTAGACAAGGGCCATGATTAGAATCAAAAGGTGGGCTACTGGGAAGTCTGGGCTCAAATCCAAGGCAAAGCCTCGAGTCCATTTCTTTTTGGGTTGATGATGAAAATAATCCATCTTGTGCTACAAATGCTAAATAGGAGTACTATAATTCTTGAGTTTAGAAGTGGATAGAACAAAATGAGTTTTGAGCGGCGCGCTTAAAAATTTAGCTCAATTGAGTAATGGAAAGTATTTGATCGAAAAATCTAATTCTTGAGTTTAGAAGTGGATAGAACAAATGGGTTTTTTTGATCGAGTAAGTTTTCAATATCTGGTTGAGCTTAATATTTGTGTAGTCTCATAACAAATTACTACGTCAATCTAGAAACTGAATTAAGTTGGGTTTTTTAGTTGATTTATTGTAAAAACATCGGTCTCGTAAAAACGCATTTCAATTTCTGAAACAACCTATAATTGAACCACCCGTAATTGATACAAAATGGGTGTGTCGATAGAGTAGTTACTGATATCTAGTCGAGCTAGATTTTTATGTAATCTCGTAATAAAATGAGCGATTCCGATTACCGAATTGAAAGTGCTTACATATTTATTGAGAGAGAATTGATATTGGCACTCTCTACTTTGATATTGATACTCCCTTTTTGTCTTTATTAGTTGTGTTATTAACCCACCCTTGTATTTATGAAAGCAAGAGAAAAATATATAACTAAAAAATATAAGGATATTTTAGTAACTTCACCTAATAAAAAAAAGTGTCAATATCAAAATAGGGGTGTCAATATCAAATCCTCACCAAGGGTGATAAAATTGTTTTAATGTTAACACAACGACTGTGTTTGGAAGTTAGGGAAAGAAAGAGGAAAAAAGGGGAAAATAATTAAGAAGAAAATTTGAGAGAAAATTAAAGAGAAAATGGGAGAAAAGTCAAATAGAAATTTAATAAATATTTTCCTTCCTCTTTTTTAGAACCAAAAAAAATAAGAGAATTTTTTTAAATTTCCTCTCCCTTTCCCTTCCTTTCTCTATGAACCAAACAGAGCCGTGACCACCTCTGTAATATTATCCGTGCAAACAAAAGGCATTCATCTTTGTCCCGTTGCACAGGCAGGCAGGCAGACGGAGAGAAGAAGAAGAAAGAGGAGGAAGAATTTGAGAGGAGAGAGAAAGAGGGGAGACAGCTCTTCCTTATCCTCCTTTCAGTTCTATCCACAAAACCATAAAAACTACTAATAATATAATATAATACCCATCACCTTGTAACTACTACTCCCCATATCGTTATCTCAATCTCTTTCCCCCATACCCATTCTGGACTTTCTTCCAGATCCCAATGCATTACAACCCCACTCAGATCTCTATCCGATTCCACAATTACGGCAATATAATATAGAGATAAACAGGCATTATTTTATTCCGTAAATCTGTTTTCTTGACTTTCCAGTCGGCGGTCATTGCCAATCTTCACCATTTGCAATTCAAAATTGAAAACCGTTTTGGCTCTTTCGTACAATTGAATCATTTCCTATTTTACAGCATTTTGGCTTTTTTCTTTGCGAAATCGAAACCCTAATCCGGGATCAAGAGGTTGGCATTGCTTTCCCTCTGATTTCGTTTCTCTGTTAATTAAAAGTTTGTTTGTGGGATTCGTTGTTGAATATAAATTTTTTAAGACCAACGGAGAAAACCCATTTGTGATCTTTCTTTTTTGGAAACTACCCAAATTTGTGATATTGTCTTTACTTAATTGTTTTCATAGACCAAGAAAATCTTTGTTGTTTCAAACCCAGTTCTTTGTTCAGGGAAAACTTCATTTTCTTTTGAATTCTAGGCATTGGGTTCATCCCTTTGTTGTCAGGACATGGATATAAGTAATGAGGCCAGTGTTGATCCATTCTCAATTGGACCTTCAACCATCATGGGTAGGACAATTGCTTTCAGGATCTTATTCTGCAAGTCATTTTCACATTTTAGGCAACAAATCTTTCACCTGTTGTTATATTACTTCCATGTGGTTAAGGGTTACTTGAAGAGCCATTTGATACCCATGGTCTCATGGCTCCACCCTGGTAACCCACAAGGGATACTAGCATTGGTGACCCTTATAGCTTTCTTGTTGAAACGGTACACCAATGTAAAATTAAAGGCTGAGATGGCATATAGGAGGAAATTTTGGAGGAATATGATGAGAGCTGCCTTAACCTATGAGGAATGGGCTCATGCTGCTAAGATGCTAGATAAGGAAACCCCAAGAATGAATGAGTCAAACCTTTATGACGAAGAGTTGGTTAGGAATAAGCTCCAAGAGCTTCGACACCGTCGACAAGAGTGTTCATTGAGAGATATCATATTTTGTATGCGTGCTGACCTTGTTAGAAACCTCGGTAATATGTGCAACCCTGAGCTTCATAAGGGTAGGCTCCATTCCTAAACTCATACAGGACTATATTGATGAGGTTTCAACTCAATTGAGAATGGTCTGTGATTCCGATTCAGAGGAGCTTCTTTTGGAAGAGAAACTTGCCTTTATGCATGAGACAAGACATGCTTTTGGTAGGACCGCTTTGCTTTTGAGTGGGGGTGCCTCGCTTGGAGCTTTCCATGTGGGTGTGGTGAAAACCTTGGTAGAGCATAAGGTTTTGCCTCGGATTGTCGCGGGGTCCAGTGTTGGATCAGTTATGTGTTCTGTTGTGGCCACTAGGTCTTGGCCAGAGCTCCAAAGCTTCTTTGAGGATTCTTGGCACTCTTTGCAGTTTTTTGATCAAATGGACGGGATTTCACGGTTTTTAAGAGGGTGATGACTCGTGGAGCACTTCATGAGATCCGACAGTTACAGATACTGCTGAGGAATCTCACCAATAATCTTACCTTCCAAGAAGCTTACGACATGACTGGGCGAGTATTAGGAATTACGGTTTGCTCCCCAAGGAAGCATGAGCCTCCTAGATGCCTTAATTATTTAACTTCGCCTCACGTTGTCATATGGAGTGCAGTGACTGCATCTTGTGCATTTCCTGGGCTTTATGAAGCTCAAGAACTGATGGCAAAAGATAGGAGTGGTGAAATTGTTCCTTATCACCCACCTTTTCATTTGGATCCTGATGAGGCTTCTGGGTCATCTCCACGTAGGTGGAGGGATGGAAGCCTGGAAATTGATTTACCCATGATGCAACTGAAGGAGCTGTTCAATGTCAACCATTTTATCGTGAGTCAGGCGAATCCTCATATTGCGCCTTTGCTTAGGACGAAGGATATTGTCAGGGCCTATGGAGGTAACTTCGCTGCTAAGGTGCGTGCTAGTGGACTTATTGATTATTTTGATCTTTATTCCTGTTTCTGACCACTATTCAAGATGACACTGCATTTCTTTTCTCACTTTTTTTCTTCTCATGTCTCTAGTTATATATTATGCATATCCAAATGAAAAGAAAGAAAAAGTGCCTAACGTTTATCTCATTAGGTTGTGATATTGATGCAACTCAGGAAAGAATTATATGAAATTTTAACCCTTTGACCAAGTTCTCTTTATGAATCTAGCTCCTATACAGTTTGAAGTTCTCCTCTTTATGAATCTAGCTCCTATACAGTTTGAAGAAATCAATATCCATAACATCTATGTGGGGGTTGTGTTAGTTTGTCCTGTTTCTGCATTCCCAATATTGCATTATCCCCATGCCCTCCAAGTTGCTCCTAGGCTCTTATAGTCATTTTATTCTTTTTGCTTATTAACTAGAGGATGGTGAAAATAAAAGCAAGTGGATGTTGTGTGCAAGATTTGGTAGAATGATCAAGTTATTGCTCATACCTCTAGTTCTGTAATGCACATTTCCAAAAATATTAGTCCTGATTCTTGCTCAAAGTTTTGGCGTTCATGTCAAACATTTCGTTCCAAAGATTCTACCTTAACATTAAAATTGATGAGCTTAGGTGACCTAGTTGCATTTGGTTGAGGAAAAGTTCCCTCAGTTGTGGAAAAGTTCCCCTCACCTCCCAATACAACAGAACTTCGCTTGTATGCATGTGTCTTACTTTGTCTATGACATTACATTCTCATTGGATGCCTGCATTTCGACTGGAGTATAACTGTTGCCCAGTTTTCTCTGGCACTTTATCAAATTGATTGGTAAATCAGTTTTCATTATTCGGACTCTTCTCCCATATGCATGGGCTTCCAGCTGCTTTTTTTTTTTTTTTTTTGGCTTTGGCCTCCCAATTAAGTTTTGGAAGATCATAGTGGCTGATTAACTGGTTATTTTCCCATGTTTAAAAGAACAAAGAAAGGTTAAGATGAAAAGTTGACAGTTTCAGTTTTTTACATGCAGCTTGCTCATCTAGTTGAGATGGAGGTGAAACACAGATGCAATCAGATATTAGAACTTGGTTTTCCACTTGGGGGGCTCGCCAAGCTGTTTGCACAAGACTGGGAGGGTGATGTCACTATTGTAATGCCTGCTACCTTAGCTCAGGTATTTCATCAAGCGAGAGTATGACTTTTCATTTCCTCTTGTATTGAATTTAGGATGTAGAAGCAGTAGCTAGGAGGAAGGAGAAAACAAGAGGAGAATGAGCTAGCTTCCAACAGCGGAAAAGAATATTAAACAGTAAACACAATACAACCAAAGTAGGTTACCGTGTCATAAAGTTATTGAAGTACAGAAGCTGTGTTAATTTTCTTTTCTTGTCTTTTTTCAATTTGAGTCGTACTTTCTTCTCTGGGCTGCACCATGAGGAGTAGCACTCTCCATGTGTGGTCTTCCTCCTCCTCATATAGTTAAGTCTGCTACTTCATGGTTGGTTTGTGATCTTCAAACTTACCCTGAGTGGGACCAATTGCACATACGGAGGAAAAAGAGAGAGAAGAAGAAAAAAAAATAATAACAATAACAAAAAATCATGGCACATGTGCAGACTTGGAGGTGTTTGTTCTGGTAACTGCTTGTAAGAAGAAAGTAGGTTTCCAAAGCTCTCCTTTGACAGACTTTACCAACAAAAAAAAATTCATTGCAGATGGGGTGCTTTATATCTTTGTATGTCTTATTGATCGCTCAAATGGTTAACTGTGTTATTCCTACATAATCTGGGAGCACCAAAGAAATTCTTTAATGTGTTTTTGATAGCGCAAATGGTGAACTGTGTTGTTCCAACATAATTAATAACAAACCACTTCTGAGGGTGTCGCAGTGGAGGTGATGAGGCCTGGACCACATGACAGGTGTATATTCGGACCTACCATTGACCGTGTTTTGTATATTCAGACCTACAATGTGATTAAACTTTTCATAGACCGCGTTTTTCAATTTTCTGCACTTTGTATTCAAGTTTTTGGATGGAGATAGTCCGAGTTTCCAGTCCATATTGGTGTGTTGAACTGTTTATCCTGATGCTTGTCAATGTGTGCGTTTGCACTCGCATTTCTTTGCTTCTGCTATGGTGGAATCACTGGCTGATTAACTTTTTTCCCTCTTTCAATTGTAGCTATCCAAAGTCATACAAAACCCATCTTATTTGGAGCTTCAAAAGTCTGCCAACCAAGGACGGAGGTGCACGTGGGAGAAGCTCTCAGCTATAAAAGCCAATTGTGGGATCGAGCTTGCTCTAGACGAATGTGTTTCGATTCTCAACCACATGCGTAGACTCAAAAGGAGTGCCGAAAGAGCTGCTGCTTCCTCTCACGGCCTAGTTAGATTCCATGCTTCTAATAGGATTCCTTCGTGGAACTGCATCGCACGTGAAAACTCCACTGGGTCCCTGGACGAAGATGTCCTTGCTGACGTCCATCAAGGAGTCATGGGGTCCACGGGAAGTCACTCCACCAGGAACTTGCGGACCCACCGTAATGTACATTACGACGGAAGTGATAGTGAATCAGAGAGTGCCGATCTCAATTCTTGGACGAGATCCGGTGGTCCTTTGATGAGGACAACTTCTGCGGACAAATTCGTCGATTATGTCCAAAGTTTGGATATTGATGGAAAACTGAGCAAAGGAATGGTGGGTCATCACCCTAATGATTTGATGATCCAGTTGATAGGAAAGGATCCGTACCATCAGAATTCCAGGATTGCAACGCCAGATAGAAGCTTGGACGTGGAATTTGATCAGAGAGATCTCAACAACCGAGTTGTTACGAACAGTTCAAGCATTATGGTTGCCGAAGGTGATCTTTTGCAGCCAGAAAGGATTCATAACGGGATTGTGTTCAATGTGGTGAAGAAGGAAGATGTTACCCCGACGAATAGGAGTCATGATTCAGAAAACAACAGTCCATCTTATACTTCGGTTGCAGAGGAATGTACGCAATTCGATTGCCCGGAAAAGGAAATGGATGCAAGCTCCGAGTCTGAATGTGGCGACAATGAAGCAGATTTGGACGTTCACAATGATGGCAACGACAATGTTGTGTACGGTCAAGTTTGAAGATGATTTCTTGGTGACCTTTTCTGATGCAACTGGATGGAGTCGATCGAGTTTGAAGATGATTTCTTCGTAGTTTCGTCTGATGCAACTGGATGGATTGAGCGCTGGAGTCGAAAACTGAAGTTTTTACACTGCCAGCAGAAGAGTAGGGTGTTTTCGCTTTGCAACAGAAAACGGAAGCGAAGACGAGGAATAAAACGAAATAAATGAAACCAGAGCATCACCATGTAGGAGATGAAGTTTTACATAAGCAGTATGTTGTTGTTTGTAGTTGTGAATCAGTTGTTTTTTAGTGTTGTAATTTTTTGGCTGTCTAGTTAGTATTAGTATCATGTGGGCTGAGGCATAGCATTCTGCAGCCTCATAAGTTGCTGTTTAGTTCTCAGCATAAATAAAGATACATTGTTTTCCTTTGAAATCTGTTGGTTATACTGTTTATGGGCTGGAATGTTGATTCTAGTCATCAAAAAGTTAAAATTTTTTTTTCCGGTGTTCTATTTCCGAGCTCTGCTATGGGTACACCAGTTGTACACCGCATTGTGTGTACCCGTTGTTTTATTGCAAAATTATATACTACTATGTTAACATGGAAGAGTTTCACGACGTCTTGTATTTTTACAATCAGAGAAACTTTTTAGGTGCAACTATCGTACAACAAAACATTGGCTTAAGAGTTCGGGTGGAGAACTACTTATGACATTTGAAGAAGTTTGCTAAAATTTAGTCAGGTGCTAAAGTTTTCGTTAGCTGCAGCAAGCCCTTCGGCTAGTCAAATTGTGGGTCTAATCGTACTAAAATAATTTAGATGTCTGATGTCTCCATTCATTGTGGGATATTTAGCTTACTTGTTGAAACTCCAATGTAATCATTTGGTAATTAGTTGTGACACGTGTTGAGATTTCCAAGGGCCAAGACCAAATGTGTGGGTCCCACACTACTATGTGATGGAAATGAGTTTTGGCACTACATGGCGGTGCCCTTGGAGCACTGAATAATCAGTCGCTCTCGGGTCATTCAATTCACGGCTTGAATTTTCCTCACATTAGCAATCAATTTCCATTCCTTGAGGAAATACTCCAAATTCGTTAATTTCTCGATGCCAACTTATTGTCCCTTTCGATAATTACTATTGAAAAATGATAGTGATAACACGTGTCAGTATCGTCACTTCTCAAATTAGAATAGAGACCACAACGTGATTAGGTTAATGGGAGACATCAATATGTCCATCAAGTTCGAGTCTGATTCACTGCTTTAGTGCTTTAGGTACCAGCAATACTATGGCTTCCAACCTAAAACAATACAATTTCTTAATAACACCATGCATGTTAGATTTTTTTTCAACGTTAAGCTCAATATGTTGCTCCTGTTTCTTGCCTTGCTATAAACCAATGCCTATTTCCAACGTTTTTTTCTTTCAACAATATGTTGCTCCTGGGCACTCTTGCAAGCAAACCAATGCCCATTTCCAAGGTTTTTTTTTTTCTTTCAACTTAGGCGATGAATTAATTTGGAAAGTGTCAAGATAAAATCAGGACTGTTGAAAACACATCGTATGACTCAGATGCCGCATACCAGCACTCTCCCTTCCATTAAGCTTTGAATGAATTGATCCCGAATAAGTTGGTACTACCTGAGAAATTTTGAACTTGAGAACTTGTGAAACTTTGTTTGCAAGGTTAGGTACCACAACTTGGTCATTGCAACATTTTTAGCTTCGGATCTTAATTAATTTTTTGCATCAAATTCTCTCTCTTGTAATGAGATTTTGTTAGATTGAAATTAATTTAATTTATTTTTTTGAAACTTAAGCTTTGAAATCATTGCACACATACTTGAAAGCCGAGTCAAGCAAGGACCCACTGTGTAAAGTTGGAAGCCACGCTACCCAGAATAACAGGGGATGCAACATTAGTTTAGTGGCCTGGAGGGTTGAAACAGAAAGTCTAAGGCCCCCTGATACAACATTAGTGGCTTGAAACAGAGAGTCCAAGGCCTTGGGATGGGACTACAAATTTTATGGAGCTCCTAATACTTTGTTTGGTAACCAAAAGAGGGTTTGGACTCATAATCCAAGGGGACTACTAATCCGGCCCCTAAGGAGTGAGCTCTCACTCTCTTGCGCGCGCAGAAAAAATGAGTCACCAGAGGATTGATCCTAAAATCGATTTGAGACCAGAGGGTTGTAGGTCTCGTTGAGGATTTTGGTGTAAGACTTCGTCGATGGATGTCACGCCCAGAGAGGTTGATTTTTGGTCAGAGCGATTTTTTTTTTTTTTTGAAGATGTTGATGTTCATGCCATTGAAGCAGAGGGTTTTTAGATATGCTGACAGTCATTAGCTGATATTTTTGCCATTGCCTCTTAAACTGATGACACTTTTCTAACATGTTTGTTGAGGATGCCATTGAAGCTCTTAGAGATGCTATTAGGCATTAGCTCCCAAACACCCATCCTCCTCATTTATTGGACCTTGTTGCCCTGGACCACTTGGTACACAAGAAACATGGTGAGAGACATGACATGAAAGCACCAAACACTTCAAAAGCAGTGGACACCTTTGAGTCAGACATCATTCTTCTTTCTTTCGAGTATCTTTACCCTTTCCCTTCAAGAATAAGTATGTTTTTGGTCGCGAGTTCACTAATTATAATATGAACATATTATTGGAATCTTTTAATACTTTTTCGTCGAAACCATTAACCACGTCAAAAATCATGTTAACCAGATATCTAATGATATGTTTTCAAAACTCATTTATATCAAAAAGTGAGAAAAATGAAAATTTGAACTCTGAATCGAACTTATTTTTTTGGCAGCGTAAATGTGTTCTCAAAACATATAAGTCGATGAACATGATTTTTTTACATGATTGGAGATCTCGGCAAGTTGTAAACAATGAGGAAATTTTGATTCTTAAAATAGGTCTAAAAAGAGCCTTTAAAGAGCTAGCGTGGAGGAACCGAGGAAGGACCAGAGAAGATCCGAATCCGTAAAAAAATCTTGGTAGTGGTCCAAAGACTATTCCCAAACTATTCCAACTGATTGTCAAGTTGTGCCGCGTTTTGGGATTTGACCTTTTTTGCGTGTGCTACCCAATATCCATGGTCGACATGATTTTTGACATGATTTTTTCCAGTGTACACATCATATGTATATCAAGTCTCGCCCAAATGATCCCAACCGTTTAATATATTGAAAATATTTTTAAAAAGTTTTGGCAAAAATACAGCTCATTACAACGAAGACAAACATTCCAAACCGTTTAATGGAGGTGGAGGTTTAATATTGAAAACTTCTCTTTATCAAAAAAATAAATAAATTAATTAATTAATAGTTTGATCAATTCATTCAATTGTGACTGAAAATTGAATTAACAAAAAAAACTTTTCCCTATATTCAATTGAATTAATTTTTATTAGAACACTTTAAAAATAAGAACACTTTAAAAATAAGAGTTAAAAATATTTTAAACAAATTGAACGAACAGATAATCTATTAAAATCTCAACGTAGGTGCCACTAATCCCGGTGTAACATTTTGGTGTACCCATAGTTAATTTTTTTCGGATTTTTTAACCCCAATGAGTTGGAATATTGACAGCTACAAACACAAGACTTTGACTCTGCATAATATGTCAAGGTGGGATTGTTTTACTGGAAATTCAAAAATATAAATCTACCAAATCAATAATAAATGGATCCGGGCGAAGGAACAACATGCATAATGGGTCGATCATGGCCGTTCGTGAAAAAATTTGAACCATCCTTTATCGAATGATTTTTACCGATATTGATCAACAACATGGATGTTTTTCCCGAAAAAAAAAACACGCGTCTGCTTACCACAATAAACAATACAACAAAAAACATGTTGTGAAAATATTTTTTATTGTTTTGCAGCGTAAATGTGTTTTCAAACCATATAAGTCGATGAACATGATTTTTTTACATGATTGGAGATCTCGGCAAGTTGTAAACAATGAGGAAATTTTGATTCTTAAAATAGGTCTAAAAAGAGCCTTTAAAGAGCTAGCGTGGAGGAACCGAGGAAGGACCAGAGAAGATCCGAATCCGTAAAAAAATCTTGGTAGTGGTCCAAAGACTATTCCCAAACAATTCCAACTGATTGTCAAGTTGTGCCGCGTTTTGGGATTTGACCTTTTTTGCGTGTGCTACCCAATATCCATGGTCGACATGATTTTTGACATGATTTTTTCCAGTGTACACATCATATGTATATCAAGTCTCGCCCAAATGATCCCAACCGTTTAATATATTGAAAATATTTTTAAAAAGTTTTGGCATAAATACAGCTCATTACCACGAAGACAAACATTCCAAACCTCGGGACCAGTGGAGGTTTGCCCGGTTGTTAAACTTCAGGGTCTCGGTTATCCAAAAAAAAAAAACTCAATTAATAGTTTGATCAATTCATTCAATTGTGACTGAAAATTGAATTAACAAATAAAACGCTTTCCTATATTCAATTGAATTAATTTTTATTAGAACACTTTAAAAATAAGAACACTTTAAAAATAAGAACGCTTAAAAATATCTTTTAAACAACTTGAACGAGCCAGATAATCTATGGAAACCTCAACGTAGGTGCCACTAATCCCGGTGTAACATTTTGGTGTACCCATAGTTAATTTTTTCGGATTTTTTCCTCAACCCCAATGAGTTGGAATATTGACAGGCTACAAACACAAAACTTTGCACTCTGCATAATATGTCAAGGTGGGATTGTTTTATTGGAAATTCAAAATTATCAATCTACAAAATCAATAATAAATGGATCCGGGCGATGGGACAGCATGCATATTGGGTCGAGCATGCCGCATTGAATAAATTTGGACCTCATCATCGGCACATGTAGCTTGTTTATGCCTCCACCAAACCAGATAAATCAATAGGTCAACATTGAAGGGACAACACGCCCCTGTTACCACAATAAACAATACAACATTGACATGTTGTGCAAATACTAGTATGATTATTGTTTTGCAATGGCTGGAAATCAACTCATGATGTCAAATCACTTCCTAATTTTATCAGAATACGCATTACTAGTTTGCTTCTCGAACTTTCCATAGCCGAAAGAAACCGACTTACAACAACCCCATATTCTTCATTTCTGGAAAGTTCTAATGCAGATTTTTTGGACCGAAAAGATGGAGTAAATGTTGCAGTAACAGTGACGTGGAAAATGACAATTTTTTCACCCCAAACCGAATTCTCTTCGGTTTTTCCTAATTCGTCGGCACTCTTCGGATCTATTTTCATGATCTGGGAATTCTTCATCTTTTAAATGTTTTTGCGATTGTCAACTTTATCGAAAATTATATTCATCAGATAGCGATTACTATATATTTTTAAAACACATTTATGTTGTAAAAATGGATTCTGAAGTATTTCAAATTAATGTATTTCGACTTTTTAAGCCACCAAACCATTTGCACACCGCAATTCGTATTACAATAACCTTAAAATTAACTACTCCTGTAAGTAACCTTAATTTATGAAATTTGATCTAAAAATTTTAGGTAGTAAATTACAATTGCCTCCAAAAGTTTTTTTCAATTATCACTTTTCTGACACCAACTCTCAAACCGGTTCTTGAAAAATTTAAAAATTAATTGATACCATTTATAGATTTTCCTTGTTTATATCAGAAAATTGTATTTGTAACAAATTGTCTTTTCACGGCATATGAGACAAGTTGTTCTCTTCCAATACATCAACCCAAAAAAAAAGGACAATTTGCTACAAAAGACAATTTTCTGGAATAAAACTTGAATGAACCTTTTCCGATTGACACCTGTGGACCTGTGGTACAACGCCGATGATTTGGAGCCCAAATTGTGAACCCACAAAAAAAAAAAAAAAAAAAAAAGAATCAAACCCTATGGAGCAAAAGTAATAAAAGGGTCACATTTTAAGGGATGAAAATACAATTTGCCCAATGATTTTATTGGACAGAAATAAGCCCGTTGTATTGACTTCTTACTTCTCTCTCACTCACTCTGGTAACCAACTAAACTAAGCCGAGCCTTATGTCCCAATTAATTGGAGTCGGCTATATGAAATTTTCATTTTTATTGAGTTTTGTGAGCTACTTGCTTAGACCTAGTAGACTCATATCTTTGCGCACTACAACACACGTCAATTTGAGTCTTTTCCTCCCCTTAGCATTACCATATATCCAAAACTATCTTATCAAACTCTCTTAACTACTTTATCTACAGGTCTACGGTAGTTAATATCCAAACTACCTTAATCTATTTATTTCAACTTCTCCTTTATAGGTGTTACACCGACCATCTCACGAACGGTTTCATTTCTATTCTTGTCTCTTCTAATCTTACCACACATTCATTTCAGCAATCTTATTTCAGCTATGTTGTTTTTGTAGGTCAGCATTATGTCCCATAAAGCATCGCTGGTCTTATAACAGTTCTATAGAATTTTCCTTCCAATTTTGTTATATTCCCTTGCTACATACTCCCTCCGTCACATTTTAAATGTCCCCTACGTAAAGTTGTGTCATTTTGATTTTAAAAGAAAATGTATTTATAAATAATTTTTTTCAAAATTTTTTACACCATTCAAAAGTACTCGTTGAGATCTTTTGAACGGTGCAAAAAAAAATTTAAAAGTAATTTCGAAAGTATATTATTTTTTAAAATCAAAAGAGCCCGGTCTCCCGTAGGCGACATTTAAATTGGGACGGAGGGAGTAATATATAATAATGCTTCTCCACTTGAATCTTATATGAGTCACATCATCATCCTTGATCACCATTCTAATTTATAAAGTGGGGGACAAGTTGTAAAGAACAGTTCAATGTATACTGTTTATAACACGGTGGAGCTTATGCCTTTCTTGGACCTGTACCTGTCATTTGCTTGTTAGGGCAAAATGTGGTTCATGTGTCACGCAAATGGGTAAGAAAATTGTGCAAGAAAAGAATCATCTAAGGCATCTTTGAGCACTTCACGCTTGTAATTGGATATCCCACAGTTAGTCAAGCCATATTTCCGCGGCCGACATGCATATGAGCTATGTAACACGGATACAGAAATTGATACGGACACGGATACGGAATGTTTTAAAAATTGGGGGCACGATACCAAATGTGTTCTTTAAGATGAGTAGTTTTTATTCTTTTGTTCTTTAACATGAGTATACAAATATCTTACTTGAAATGTTGTATTCAGGTTTACTAAAATAAGATCCACGTTCGTTCATAACTTCAATGAAAAGTGCTACTAAATGGTCAAGCACTGCAGCCCGAGTCCAACTCATAAGAATCATTTTTCCTAAAAAAATAAGTACGAGAAAGGTTGTCTACCTATTGTTATTTTTAAATTCAACTATATACTGAGTGCACGAGATACGACCTATTGTTGTGTTCATTTTTATCTATGATGTTTTTCGATATATGTTGGTTTTATTCTAGCGCGTGTTTGAAATTAAGATTAAAAAGAGGACAGAGAATAATTTCACACTGCCCAAAATGCATAGATTTGGTGCAAATGCAAAAGGGATTGGAAGACTTTTCTCCGTTGTTTCTTGCATATATGATCTCAAATCTGCCAACCAGTTGGAATCAATGGACTCGTTCAACAACCAAACAATCAAGCTGTTTGGCTAAACTAGAATAAATAAGTTTTGGTAGTGTGCCTAATAACGTGTGCCTAATTTGTTTTGGTAGTGTTTTTTGTACGTATAAATAAGTTTTGTTAGTTTCTACTCAAAATTTATTTAATTTTCTAATGCATCTTGAGAAGAGGAACCTAAAAAGTCAAGAATAAATCATATAAGACTTATCAAAGAAAGAAAGGACACATTCATATATAAATCGAATTTTAAAAATTGGCCCTTTTTTTCCAGTCTTTTTTTTAAAATTTTTTGTATGAAGGGACAATAGGATAATTTCACTTAACCAACTCAACTAGGAATAGGATGACTCTTTTAATACATAAACACAAATCCAAACTTTCCGATGTAGGAAGCCAACCCATGTTGCAGGCCTGAGAACACTTCATTTCATCCTTCGGACGGGCCAAAATTATGTCATAAAGAATGGCCCCACTGATTATGAAGTGGGCCAAGATTTGACTTTTTTTAAGAGGCGCAAGAGGCTTATGTTTTGGTTAATTAATTAACTTTTCTCTAATATCACTATTCCTTTTGTAGCCTTCTTTTTATGGTAAACTCTCATTGTCAAAAAACTTTACACTCCCTTCAGTTGTTAGAAATATTGGGTGAGAATGTATTTTCAGGAAAAGTGAAACAGAAGAAAATCAAATTTATTTTCCCGTCTGAGTTCTTTTTACCAAGAGCACTGCAGGAAAACAAAAATTCTTTGTAGCAGGATGTACTATTTTGCAAGTAAGTGTCTTCCGGTGAAAAAGTTGAAGTTGTTGATCCCACAATTTTTTTGGTAATTCTAAAAAAAAAAAAAAAAGTTGTAGGGAAGTCTATTTTTACTAAACCAAACCGAAAATGGAGCCAATCAATTTAGGGTCAAAATAAATTTTTTTTTCATCGTCTTTTTCAAATTACTATTTGTTGATTAGACCTAGTAGACTCAACGGAAGTTTATTTTCACTATTGAAAATAATTAAAAAGAAGACTTAGGCCTGATTTGACTAATCTGAAAAAATTGGTTTTGGGGTTTTTTTTGTTTTGTCTTTATTCAATTTTTTTTGCATTTGTTTTTATTTTATTTTTGTGGTTTGGCCATTTTTTTTTTTCTTGTTTGTCTCAAAGGAAATTTTTTCAAAAATATAAAAATTTTAAAATTTTAAAGTTTTGGAATAAAGAAAAAAAATAATCCAAATAACTCAACTATTTTCGACTTTTTTTTATTAAAAAAAATTTACTTTTGACCATTTTTATTTTTTTCTTTTTTCTTTTCGATGAGAAATCCAAAACCACAAAAATTCTACCCAAAACTAACAAATGCAAAAAAAAAAATTGAATAAGGATAAAACGAAAAAAATCAAATTTTTTTTTCAATTTAGCCAAATCAGGCCTTAGTCTATGGTTGAGATCTTTAGAAAGCTTTTATCTTCATTTAGAAAATACTCCATTTAAGATACTCCCTCCGTTAAATCCTTTTTGTTTGTCTAAAGTATTAAAAAAATCAAATTTTTTTCAAAATAAAAAATAAAGTGTTTTTCGCGTATCATTTTTTCAAATTTTTGCACCCGAATTAAATTTTAAATCGCTAAAAAAAATTTAAAAAAATTCAAAAAAAATTTTTAAAAATAATACCTAAAAATTATTTTTTTATTTGAAAAATCAAATAGAAAGCTTTTATCTTCATTTAGAAAAATAAATAGGAACAGGGATTAGGCTCCATGTTTTGAATGCACCTATGTCAGCCATTGCACGGAGAAGTCTCAGCCGTTATCATCACTCGACAACTTCTTTTAGTGGCCTGTCCTTTCATTTTCAGTACTAGATTGTAATTTAGCGCTCCTCCTCCTAATAATAATAATATTGGCAAGACATGCAAAAAAATAGTACTATAAATTATCTTAATTGATATTGTTACATAATCCACCACCTACATAATGACAGGATCTAGAATTATTTTCACAATACAATTATTAAGCGAAAATTTAATACAGTAACTAAGAGCGGCATACCTGTATCAATTAATGCGGAATTCAAGCGATCCCATAATTACTTGAAGTAGTCATGATTTTACAAGGAGCATTAAACTTTGTGTAGAAGACGGGTTTCTCTCCCTTGCCTCTCTTTCTTGCAATTTAGCCTTATTAAGTGATGGAACCCTAGACGCTCTTTTATAGGCAAAGAGATGACCGGTTAATTTCGTTAGTGAACATTATACTTACCTCCCTTCAAAGTAAAGAGTATTTAGGAAATCTGCTCTTGACCATAACATAAATCTTTGACCTAAAGATATGGAGAATTTTAGTAAATCTGTAATTCATATTGGCATATGTAAAAAACGTGGACAATAATAACCAAATACGCATAAAATTTAGGGTTCCTTTGGCCAAAAAGAAAAAAATGATGATTTTTGGTTTTTTGTTTTGTTTTTATTCATTGAAAATTTACATTTGTTATTTTAATTTTTTGGTTTATGGATTAGAGTCCTGAGAAAAAATCAAGAATATAAAATTATGAGTAAACTAATTTTTTTTTCATAAAGCCAAAATTAAACCAATAAATTGGTTTATTTTCCTCCTTATTAAAAAATATTTTTTTATTTTTTAATTTTATTTTTTGGTTTGAGATTTTGAGAAGAATACAAAAATTTTTTCTCAAATAACAAATGTAATTTTTTTTGAATAAAGACAATTAAAAAAAGGAATTGAGAACTTTTTTGCCAAAGGAGCCCTTTAGTCTTACAAAAAAGGCATGGACCACATGGATTGTTTTTGATAACTCAGTGTTCCGGCAGCTTTGGCCCACGAGTTCACGACCACCGATCCAAGGGGACCATATGGACTTTTTGGGCACAATGTTACAGTGTAGAGTGCAACTTTTCCTATTCATACATTTTGTGTAGAGTGCAACTTTACATTTGATAATTTTGAGTTATTCACGCATGTTGAAGCTTGACGAAAAAGGTAAAAATTCAGACTAATCGAACATCGTTTCACCAAGAGATTAGAACCCGGCTTGACAAAAAATAAATAGTTGACGTGTCGATCATCTAACTTGCAAAACACAAACACTATATTTTGCTCGTTTGACCTAATTTTTTAGAGTATGATCTTTTCAAACTATTGTTTTGAAAAGAAACATTATGTTTACGTTGGCTAATGTATGTTGAGATTATGAGTTATCTTTTTCTCTCTAAATCCCGAAAAGATCCCACCAACTATAATCTTAGATCGCGTGGTTGCACGGTCGCACCGGACATCCTTTTTAATTAATGTATCAAAAGAATCATTGATTGAAGTTAAGCTTTTGGTTGTGGTCCCTGTAGAGCAGTGGAGCATGTGAGTTGTAGTAGTACTAAACAATAACCGTGTGCAAACTGTTGCCGCGTCCGGTTATCTGTAATCTGCTGGCGCCAATGGGGAGATCTCAGCTTTCTATTCAACACAGTACTATTTCTGGGGATGACTCCTTTTAACAACAATTCGTAATCCTTTAGATGTAGATGTAAAATAAAAACTTAACACGGAGGAATTTTTTTAAGAATATTAAACGGTCAAGGCTTTGATTATTGAAAATTCGAAAACCGGTTCGGTCATTTACTCTTGAAAGAAGATTTTCTATAAACCGAACAGGACAAGATCTTACTCGATTGGTCGTGTCAAGTACTTAGGTACTAAGAGGTTCTAATTTTAGAGGATAACGAACAAATGTATTATTGGCTCTCTCTCTCTCTCTCCAAAAGTGTATACATGCATACGCGTTATTTTTTTATATATATTTGGATTTCATTTGATAGGTTATACGATAAAAATTTTGTGCAGTGAGATATGAATTGATAGGATTTCGAAAACTAAAATTAAAGATTGAAAAAACTAAAACAACCTATGTTTAATGCTAATTAAATTAAAAAAAAAAGCATATCAAATGAAATCCAAATAATATGATTTTTGGCATTGTCGAAGTTCCCGATAAGCTCGAAAAAATAAACGGTTCTAATCATTTACTAGTAAATTTAAGAAGGCCTATAATTGGCAGAACAAGACACTCGATCAACCAAAAGATCATCTTTCTTTTTCTTAACAATGCTGAGTAAAAAGAAAAAATTCTTAACGAACAAAGCATATATATATATATATATATCCCCCGTACAATAAATATTAGTAAAAAGACGGAAAGTTATTCCGATGTTACGACTAATCACATCCAGTCGCTGTACGAGTAATCAGATAGGATAAATTATACTATTATTAGGTTGGCCAATTTCCATGATTTCCTTGGAAAAATTATACTATTATAGGTTTGAGCCTTGTTCTCCAATAGATTTTAGGTACATTTTATGAAAAAATCTCATAAAATGAACATTTTATGAAAAAATCTCATAAAATGAACATTTTATGGAGGGGTGATAAAATGAAATTGTTTTCCCAACTGATAAAATATAGTGGTTTTCCTATATATTTTAGGAGGATTTTATGAAAATCTCATTAAATCACTTTTATATTTTATGTGTTGAGATTGCAATGTCATAAAATGTGAGATTTTATGAAACAAAAATCTGTTGGGATTTTCCGAGAAATTCTCCGTTCCACTAAATAAATTATTTGATTTTCTGAGCTTTTTGATTTTTCACTTTTTTGAGACAAGTTATTCTCTTTACATATACTTAGGTCTTCTTTGGCTAAAAAGAAAAAACTGGTTTTTGATTTTTTTCGTTGTCTTTATTCAAAAAAAATTTGCATTTGTTAGTTTTGCGTCAAGTTTTCGTGGTTTATGGATTCGTCTCGTTGAGACGAATCCAAATAATATAAAATTATGGTCAAAAGTAA
This sequence comes from Vaccinium myrtillus, assembly GCA_016920895.1. Lineage (NCBI taxonomy): Eukaryota > Viridiplantae > Streptophyta > Magnoliopsida > Ericales > Ericaceae > Vaccinium > Vaccinium myrtillus. The sequence goes on from CM029280.1 coordinate 3,564,094, forward strand.
TAGTTTTTTTAATAAAGCCGAAAATAAAACTGGTTTATTTTTTTTGTCCTTATTGATTTTTTTTTTTTTTTTTGCATTTGTGAATGTTTTGTTGATTTTTTGTGGTTTATTGGTTTGTCTTGATGAGATGAATCTAAAAAATATAAAATTATTAACCAAACTTAAATTTTTTTGAATAATTACAAAAATAATCCGATAAATCTCAAAAAATTGAATTATTTTTATCTTTAGTGAATTTTTTAAAAATTTTGATCATAATTTTGTACACTTTAGATTCCTTTTGTCAATTTGAACCAATAAACCACAAAAAAAATCGACGCCAAACCGACAAATGCAAAAAAAAAAAAATTAATAAAGAAAAAATATTAGTTTCATTTTTTTAGCCAAAGCAATAACTAAAGGTTGTGTTTGGTTTGGATTTTGAGTTTTGGTTTTTGTAATGATTAAAGGGAGAAATAGGATAATAATTAAAAAATAGGTATTAATGATTGGAGAGAGATAGAGAGAAAAATAAAAATAATATTTAAAAATAAGAGTAATAATTGAATAATAATTGAGAAAATTGGCTCTTGAAAACCAAAACGAACAATGCCAAAAAGTCCAAAAACAAAAGTCCAAAAGTCAAACTCTTGAATGACAGGTTTGTCTTCAACGCGCCTCTCACTCCAATTACACACACTGTGTATGAGTATGACAATTTGCATATCTAGTGGCACACAGCCCACCGTTTCGTGGATTTCTTATCCGCATGACAGAAAAAAATAAAAATAAAATTGCAATATGCATACACAATGTGTGTGTAGAACTGGGAATTATTAAGGAATTGGATCCTCTCCAATCTTCATTTTGGACTGAACGAGAGAGTCCATTTGCTGCAATTAGTAGTTTGATTTTCTTCAAAAATTCTTACCAATAATACTCCTTCCGTCCCTTTTTAAGTGTTTAACTTTTCATTTTGGGTTGTCCCTAAATAAGTGTGTGGTTTGAAAAGTTAATGGGTAAAAGTTTGTACAATTATCATTTTACCCTTTTGAAAAGTTAGTGGGTAAAGAGTTAATGGGTAAAAGTGGAGGATAATTTTAGAAAGTAGAGGTAAAAGTTGATGTGAATAGTTTAAAGTGGAGGAAAAAGTTGACGTGAAAGGTGTAATGATGACGTTTCTTTAATAAGTTGGATTTACGAAGCAACACATTTAAAAAGGGACGGAGGGAGTAGTTTCTAAGCAAATCCATTTGTTGTTGATGATGCGAAGGGGCGAGAGGAAAATTTCAAGAGAGGGAGGGGGAACCGTCTCCCTAGGGTTTCCTAGCGGCTACCGCACTCCCTCTCTCCCATCACCCCCTTCCACTTTCTTCCTCCTCCACTCTCTCCTCTATTGCTTCCCCCACTTGGTTTCTGGCAACTCTCTATGGCCGCCAATTTCCCCTCTTCTTTGCATGGGCGGTTGAAAACCAATTTTTGGGTAAAGGGGGAGCTGGATCAGGGGTTTTCAGATCCGGACTTCCATTATCGGTGGCGGCGTGACAATTTTGACGAGGGCACCGGCGATTTTTCCTTTAATTTCTTTTTTTTTTTTTTCAATTCTCGTAGGTTTTTTTGGTAGATGGTTGTATTACAGTTTTGACAAATCCATTTGTTGCGATTAATTGTTTGATTTTGTTCAGTAAGAGTTTTTTTAGCAAATCCGAACAATTGATTAATCAATGTGTAGTTTAGATTCAGACTGTCCTCTCCGTTCCATTTAGTTCAAACTTGGACTAGAGAGGATCCAAAACCAATTATAAAACAATTGCATCTATTCTAATATATAAAGGGAGAGCACTCTTTTGGTGTGGATGAATTTGAAAACAATTTTTCATTTGGATTAGTGAGTAGGTGTCTAAAACTTTGAGGCCATCTTTGTAAATTAGTAGGGTAGTTATCTACCAACACACCCCAGACGTGGTCACATTTTTCCCTTTTAACTGCGATAGAATCTAATTTCCCGTAAAGTTTAATTCATTGAAAACCCAACACCAACCATGGCAATGGCGATGCAATTTCCTGCTAACCTTCTCCACGACCACATCCCTAACTACATTTCCAGGAACCAGATTACCAGATACATAGCCAATATTGCATTAATAAATTCACCAATAGAACTCATCATGACTGTCCGGTATCGTTGAGAGATCGCTCACGTGCCACGTTGCGGAGGAAAAAAAAAAAAACGAACTCCCATTTTTTTGCCTATCATAAGGCATCTGGCAGAACCAAACCTTTTGCTCGATTGCACCCACAACACACGCCCATTCTTCCACCACTGAGAGGAATATTGTGTTAAGATTTTGTTATATCTTATACCATTTTTGGAGGTTAGTTTGTTCTTTCGTTATTAATATTATCTTAGTTTTATGGAAAATTTCTCTCTTTTTTATGCAATATACTGTATTTAATAGTTAATACATTGGTCAAACGGATGATATACTAACATCAGATTGTGTGTATTAATGATTAGAAATTCAAACAATTGTGTTTTTTTTTTTTCACAACTCCTTTTACAATCGAAAAATTGATCTACGCGTTATTAAATATGATGATTTGAGTTACACACGCGTTTTTGCCCACCCTCAAAAAGTAAACCAATTGAAGGAATAGAAAAAAAAAGTCCAAGGAAAACCAGTAGAAGGAATAAAATTAAAAAATAAAAATAACACACAGTGTTCACCTTTTTTGTTTCTACCTTTGTTTACTTTTTTCAATTATTATTGGCTTTCATATTTAGTTAAATCAAATGGTTAAAAGGATTTTGAACCATAAAAGCAATTATACTCGAGTTGACAAAAAGATGGGAGCCGTGTTAATATGGTAATATATTACTATTATTTATATTTGGCAAAAATATAATACAATGCATATGCGATCCTACAATAAGTTTTTTTACATGATTTTTTTATATTAAAGTTCGAAACTTGGGTGTTAGTCTGTGTCTTTTCTTTTTTTCAAAAGTTAACTTTTTTGCATTTTTGGATAATGCAAGGAGTGTGATTTTTTTCTTATTAGGCGATAGAATGTTAGTGTGTTAGTAAAGTTTGATCATTACAACTAACAATGACAGAGTGAGGTCTCAGATTCAAGTCGATGATTGGTTCTTTTACATGTGAATTAACATAAGCACTCCATCGTGATTTTCTCACTCCCATTTTTCAATTGAGTTTCTTTTTGTCCTTATAGGAGTACAAGATTACTAGTATATATCACTGGATTATATCTTTTTCAAATGAGCGGGTAATGCAAATTCACGTGAATGTTGAAAAAAAAAAAAAGATCGCAAATTCCAATTCTCAACATCCTTTTATATGTGGGCATTTTTACATATGAAAGGACAACGTTCTAGATTTATTACTTATATAAAAAAAAGTTATAGATTTACTTGCAAAAGCAAAAAGGGGAATGCAATTTTTGAAAAATGAGTAGTCAAAAGTGGGACTTGGGGGCATGCTGTACAGCACCGTCTTGAATTGCTAATTGGATTGAGTTTTGGGCCGAGTTCCGGATGCGTTCGGCAATTATCCTTTAATTTTGATTTTTTTTTACGGTAAAAAATCAAAACACATCCGAGCCGTCCAAAACATGATTCAACGGCCGAGGGGTGCACATGCATGGCTGTGCACAGCATGCCCCCCATTTCCTCAAAAGTGTTACTACCTTTGAATTGTTCTAATTTAGTAGGAGTAGTAGTAGTAGTAGTAGTAGTAGGGTATTGTAGCTTGTTCGGTTTGGGTCTCGAGACCCACCCTGCACGGTTCCCAATAAAATTTCCTTTTTATCTCTCTCTATTCAATATCTAAAAAACCCTCCCTCAAAACCCAAACCGAACAAAGGGTTTAAAAAAATTAAAGGAGTAAATAAAAACTCCAAACATTAAAATAAGACTCTTGGAGAATATCTCTATGTTTATTTTTGTGGGACTCTTTCTTCATGTTTTTATTTTATATTTTTTACTATCTCCTTTGTCTGGGGCAATGTCCAAGGACAAGTTTGTAGGTCTTCCAAAAACTGTGGGAGATAGTTGATGGGTTTATGTGCTTTGAAGATAGCTGAGGTACCACACTTCAGTTTTTTGTTTTTTTCTGGCCGACCAATGTGTGAGTTTCTTATTAATAATTCAGGGTATTTTGGTGTACGTACACCTTAACTAATTTCCGGAGATCGACTAAATCACGTCGTTTATTAACTGACAAGAGGCAATTAAAGTCGGCACGAGGGTCTTGCTAAACTCCAAGGCAAGGTTGTTGAGCCTTCAATTCTGGCCTCATTCTGAACTTGAAAACTTATTTCAAATTGTTCATTGTTTAAATCTATACGCAAACAACCACGCGGTAAAAAAATCAAGTTAATTCGATGTCACTAACCCAGAATACAACAGTGCTAGGTAGCCATAAAAGGTACCCGGAAAATTCCCTTGAAAGTAAAATCAGTATTTTAGATTTACTTTTCACTTGAATATTTACCCGAACCACTAATTTTACTTTCGGAATAAACATTTCCGCAAGTGGAAACTCTCTGGTCTCCATCGAGTCCATTCTCAAGTCTCCACTAGTGCAATATTCCCACTAAAATGTTAAGAAAAAAACAGAAACGGGAAAAAAATACACAGAGACAACAAAAGATGAATGACTTTTTTAAGTTTCCGTTGCACAAAAAAAAAAAAAAGAAAAAAAAAGATGAATGACTTTCGAATGAAAGTAACTTTCCCTTGTGAGTTCACTCATTCCACCTCCCATCGTTATAAAACCAAACTCATGAAAAATTATTCCCCACTCTCGGAACACGGTCACGCAGTACTTAAAAGCCTCTCTCACTGCATATTCTTTCACGGAGGCCCTAGACGATTTGGTTCGGGCCGCTGCTTCTTGAGCTCTCCAACGTTGATGATGAAGGCGTCTACAGGTAGATCCAGTGGCGATCTTCCATCCACCCACAACCATGAGCGGAGTACTGAGTCTAACATCGACATTGAACGACTCTTTTATTTGTTTTTGTTCTTTTCTTGTAATTTTGTACTCCCTCCGTCCCAATTTAAATGTTCTCTACGGGAGACTGTGCAAGTTTGACCTTAAAAAATAAAATACTTTCGGAACTACTTTTAAATTTTTTTTGTACCGTTCAAAAGATCTCAACGAGTACTTTTTAATGGTGTAAAAATTTTTGAAATAAAATATCCAGAAAATATATTTTCCTTTAAAGTCAAAATGACACGACTTTACGTAGGGAACATTTAAAATGGGACAGAGGGAGTAGTATTTTCGGACTCGGTGTCATTTTCGTTTTCGTTTTAATATAATTGGGATAATCTTTTCATTAAAAAGAAGATTAATGTATGAATTCCACGTGAATGCATGGTAATAAAAGCCACTGGAACACCATGTAGGAGCGAAAAAAAAAAAAAAGGGAAAAATCTCTCTCTCTCTCTCTCTCACCTACTGAACTTAAAACAGAAACCCAATAAATACCCTTTAAAACAAACGAAGTTTCCTGGAAGTTGCCCATGGCTCTCCCCTTTCTCCCTCCATTTAACCTCCCCACCCTCCCCTCTCTCTCCTCACTCTTCTCTCTCTCTCTCTCTCTCTCTCTCTCTCTCTCTCTCCACTTTCACCTTGCATTTTCCGTTTCAGCTTTCCACCATGAAACTCATGAACAAACTCAACCCCAAAAACCTCTTCCCCTCCAAATCCAAAAAAAAAACCTTCTGGTCCGGCTCCGTCTCCCGGTCCAACCCCTCCTCCTTCAGCTCCAACTCGTCCTCATCCGAATCACTCGAAACCCTCAAAACCACTCCGAAGACCGTTTTACCCCAACCGGACGATATCTCCTTCGACCTGGTCCAAGCCTTCAAGCTAATCGACAAGGACAACGACGGGAAAATAACGCGTGAAGAGCTGGAGAACTTGCTGAGCCGAGTCGGCGGGGCCGAGCCGCCGAGCCAGGACGAGATCGCGACGATGTTGAGCGAGGTTGATGCCGACGGCGACGGGTGCATCAGCTTGGAGGAGTGGGGCACGATCGGGTCGGCGGCGTTTGGGCCGCCGTCGTGCGATACGGAGCTGAGAGAGGCGTTTGAATTCTTCGACGCCGATAAGGACGGGAAGATCACGGCGGAGGAATTGCACGCGGTGTTCGAAGCGATTGGGGTCGAGCGGTGCACGTTAGAGGAGTGTAGGCGCATGATAAGCGGTGTGAATAAGAACGGGGATGGGTTCGTCTGCTTTGAGGATTTTTCGAGGATGATGGAGCAGCAGAGATGAACGAACCGTCGACGTTTTGAATGGACGGTTGGTGTTTATCGTGTGGTTCCTCTGTTTTTGGGTGTTTTTCTTTTTTGTTGTGATTTTTGTGGGTTGGATTAAATGAAAAGCGTCTGATCAAAGGCGTTGACCAGTTGGACGGCTTGGATTAGTTCATGTATGAAGACTTCTGTTTTTATCTTCCGTATATATATATGAGGAAAAATCAATTACCGGTGTCTTTCAATGTGTTTTTCATTTTCTTGAAAGCTGCTAATGCATATCTCGGATTTCGGGTTCCCGCAGCCAGAACACCTACACCTTGTTCGGTTTGGGTCTCAAGACCCACCCTGTACTTTCTCCAATAAAATTTGCTTTTTATCTCTCTTTACTCATTACCCCCAAACCCTCTCTCAAAACCCAAACCGAACAAAGCTCTAGTTGCTGTGTAATGGTGACGCCACGTCGCAGTGTAATCGTGACGCCAACGTCGCTGCTTGTTGCCGCAGCAAGGTGTCCCTCTAGGAGAGGGTATTTAGTGTAACATTGACACCACCGATGATGTGGTGTCACGATTTTGCTCACGGGATGCGGTGTGTGTACAGCAAACCCAGAGCGAATTGATGTGCACACACCCAGAGCGAATTGACCGAACGGGTGTCACGGTTTCGCTCACAACGTGTCGTTTTTTTAAGGCTTGCACATGGCCTCGGCCCAAGGGCGAGCTGACCCAACACTTAAGCGCGAGTATGTGCAAGGCTAGCACATGGTGTGGGCCCAAGGGCGAGCTAACCCAACACTCAGCACGTCGAGGTGCGTGCCGTTTGTGCCACGAGCCTGATGTCACGATTTTACTCACGGGGTGCCGTGCTGTTTGTGCCACGAGCTTGAGGGCGAGCTGGCCCGACATTGAGCGCTTGACATGTTGGGAGTAACTATAGGCTGTCTAGAGCTTTGAATAATTTGTTCACCTTTTAGAACTTGACGTGTTGGGTGTCTCGGAGAAAATTGAGTCGACCTGAACGTAACCAGTGACCAAAACACAATTTACAGAAGAAATTACTCCATATTTGTCTGAGAAATAACGCCAAACAAAGGTGATTGATTCATTAGGGTGGAGTTTGCCATTATGCTCGAAATGAGAAACCATCCTAATTTCACATACATTAATTTTTGACTTCTTTTATAAAAACAATTTAGCAAAAAACCGGTTAAAAATTGTTTGGCTAAAAATGAGAAACCATCCTAATTTCATTAGGTTACCAATAACCGATCAAATTGATTTTTCTATGCGTTATTTATACACATTGGGCAATATGAATTTTTGAAACTCGAGACAGCACTCTTTCCGCAGGCACATAAACTTAGAGCGACACTGCACTACATGGCGGTAGTGCACAATCCGAGTGATTGATTTCGGCGCTTAATGATTTGGATTTCATTTTGGCAATGAACAAATCAAATCTACAAAGTCGAGATAAAATCAAAGACCATTAATCACACGATGGACAACTCAACTGCCACATTACAGGATGGGTTTGTCGTACGACATTGCACTACATGTTTCTGCTTGCCATTAACTTCTTGTGGAGGTCCTCAAGTCCCTGCATATCATCTTTGAGGAGACAAGGTACACGTGATGCAGAGTAGATCTCAAAAAATTGTATTTGATGATTCAAATCGTTTATTTTTCTATATCTGGATATGCATTTGATTTATTATAAATATTAAAATAATCGAATAACGATACCTAATTTTTTTTTTTAGTCAAACCAATTAGGAGAGACTAATTAGACGTGGATAAGTGAGTGAACATTATAGGGGTGTTTGAATAGTTTGACGAGGATGCTCTAACAAATTAGGTTTTACTTATATAGGAGTATTTGCACATAGACATATGTTGTCAAATGTTGATGTCATGTGGAATTGGAAGCAACCACAAAACTATTATGATTGGCTCTTGGATTGAAATAATATATATGCCTTCCTTGGGTACATTGAGTGAAGTCGATTGTTACTAAACAAGGAGTGATGTCCTATTCACAAGGGTGACGTTTTTGGAGTATCTATATTGCATCTGATCCAATTCCAGTAGATCATTTTTCTCTTTCTTTTCCTTTTGCTAAATTGAAAAAATTGGTTTTTTGGTTTTTTTCATTGTGTCCTTAATTCAATTTTTTTTTTTGCATTTGTTAGTTTTGCGTCAAGATTTTGTGGTTTCTGGATTTATCTCGTCGAGACGAATCCAAAGAAAAATAATAGTTTTTTGAATAAAACCGAAAATAAATCAAAACAAACCAGTTTTTTGGATTATTTTTTGTCTTTATTCACAAAACTTTAAGTTTGGCTAATAATTTTATATTTTTAGATTCCTCTCGTCGAGACAAGCCAAGAAACCACAAAAAATCGACCGAAAACTAACAAATGCAATTTTTTTTTGAATAAGGACAAAACGAAAAATACCAAAAAACCAGTTTTTTCAAATTATCCAATTAATTTCAGTCTAGTTCTACTCCATTCACGAAACATGGCTGTAAAAAAAGTCAAAACCCCTGAATTGATGCAGTGGTAGTTATCTGATATCCAAGGGTCCCATATAGTGTTTGGATTGGTTCAAATTCTGCCAATTTTTCTGTTGTGTCAATTTATACGGGAATTTGTCAAAGTTTTAATTTGGCTCTTTGCTAGTGAATGGTTAAATTAATCATTCAAATTTGTTCGTTCATTAGTCTGGATAACGCATTACTATAAAAGTAGATAGATATTCACGGATGTTGTTCTTCAGACTCTCCTATTTTACCTCGGTAAAGGTATTGTTAATGCCAAACTATATTTAATTGTGCCAAAACTCAAGTTCATAAAATGTTTGTACTTATGTGTAAAGTACAAACTCTTTTTTTTTGTTTTGAAAATGGCAAGATTCATTCATATCAAAAGCCCGAAGGCTATACAGATTTCAACAGAAAATACAGGAGTGAACCAACACTATCCAATCCTAGACACTAGGCACCTACTGCAAATGCAGGCCCGACGAAACGAAGGTACTTTACAACCCGTCGCAGACAAGACAGTGGAGAGTCCAATAGGGACACCCAGCTCAAATCCTAAACTAAGCGCATGAGAAATCTGGAGCACGAATCTACATCCCCAATGCCACACCGGCTAATTGTGGTCCAATACACTGACACGCAACCACAAACACAGGATGCCACTCAATGGCAAACCCTCGCTGGCACGCAGAGTTCTGACCTTGAGGAACATCAAGCCGACAGCAAATTGCTGAGTCCTCGCGGCCACGGCGGGCAAGATGTAGTCCGAGAAAACAACCTCAAACAGCCCGAGAAACAACCTCAACGCAGCCGCCAACAACCACGACAACTGGCGACTGGGATCTACCCCTGCCGATCCAAGCAGAATAGCAAAACAAAAAAAAAAAACAAAAAAAACAAAACAAGAAAATGGAACATAAAGAAAATCGGCCTACACAGGCAACAAAACAAAAGACAGAATAAAAAACCAACTAATCAAACCCAACATACTGAGTCAACCCGCTAAACTCATCACTGAGTCACACCGATTTACCCCAGATACACTGCATACAGACGAGTCGTTACTTCGGTGTGAAGACCCAGACTCCATAGCCGCCGCCCACAGATTTTGAAGAAATTATTCACTGGAGGGAGCCTAAAAACCACCCTAAACTTCACCTTCACGTCAGATCCGGCCACCCAAACCAGAGGGCAGCGAAGAAGCAGAGGTATGATGGAGGGGAAATAAAGAGGGGTTGTGGGGAGGTGAATAGATGGAGGTTTTTCGGTTGGTAGATGATACGGAAGAGAGGTAGAGGTGGCGAAATGGTGGAGATGGAGAGGCGGTAGGGGAAGAGTTGGATCTGCGTTGGGGATGGCTAAGAAATGGCAAAGAGGTGAAGGAGGGTGGCCGGCAGGGGGGGAGGTGGGGTGTGGAGGCGGCAACCCCACCCCCCAAGGAAACCCTATCTGTTGAAAGAAGGGTAAGGAGGAAATGTATTCCTAGAGAGAGAGACGAGAGCTCCCCAGAGAGCATCTTACGTATTTGGCTTTAAAACGTAAGTACAAACTCTTTATGCATTGGAGTTTTGGCATAATAAAAAACAGTATGGGCATTGTCATTACCCAATATATATAAATATAGTGCATTCACAAAACATAAGAGGTTAAAAATTATTTGTCAAAATTCACGGTCATTCTCGGACAGTGATTTTCACACTCCGTAAATTACTATCTGCACTCTAAAAGTGGAGAGCGCAAAAAGATCGATCTCTATATGCGACTCCAGATAATTATTAGTGGAGTGGGAAAATCAATGTCCTTAAATCTAAATCTAGTTCTCTTTGACTGTTGGATCTTATATTTTACCCTTCAATTTCGTTATCACATTTACTCCTTTCCTCCTTAAGGCTCAGTTTGAGTGGCGCAAATCTTGAAGAGGAATGTAAATGTGATGTCATTTTTTCTTGATTTTCCTTTGTTTGAAATAGATCGGAGTGAGAATGTGATTTCTGATGACATCAAAAATTACATTCCCAAGTTAGGTGGGAATCACCAACGAGCTTGTAGCCCATTGGCATTTCTTGGTCCTTACCTTGTGGGTTGCCAGGATTCGGGCCTCGTCGTGGGCAGTTGTGGTTTAGGGATATGGACAGTCTCTGAACCCTCTGTGACACTAACTACTCTCCCTGATGTCTATCACAAGGCAAAAGAAAAAAGCTAGGTGGAAATCCGATCCCTCTCAAACCGTGGAAATATATATTTCTGGCACAATCCTCAAATTAAGAAAAGGTTAATTCTAGTAAGATTTCCAAATTGTAGATTCTTGAATAAGATTACTAAATGAAATCCAAACACTGAAATCGAATTACTTTAGAGTTTGGCCATCCAAACGTAGCCTAAATTCTTGTGTAGAGTCGAAGGAGAAACACAGGAGGGAGATATAAAAAAGAAACAAAACAGTCTTATTATATATGTAAATCACATCACATGCTATCATGTGCCATGATCGATGTAATTGGTTGTGTACTCCTAGCTCAGTAATTAAGAATGTTTGTGGCTAAAACATCGGGGGATGTTTTTCATTTAATTAGTAAAATTTGAACATTAAATATCGAGATACTTTTGACCAAAACCACACAGGTCGAGAAGCTTTGATCTATTTCTTAATTAGTCATCAGTAAATAAAAGAAAAAATAAATAAATAAAAGCAGCAAATTTAAAATATTCCAACTCAACTACGAGTACCGACCGACTGTCGAAGTCACATAACATTTGTATTGGAGTGTATAATTTTTTTTTTTTTTTTTGCATTTTCTATAGTTAAAGTTATAGTATAGTATATATTATATAATTATCAAAGATTCCCTTATTGGTAATTAGTAATGTTCTACAGAGCTTGAGATGTGTTTATTTATAGCAAGAACATATCCAAGAACGTTAATAAAATATTTTTCTCCTCGACAGTACTAAAGGAATATTCGCACACCATAATGACTAAATGCTACTCCTAACTATTTTAAAAAAATTAAAGTCTAGTACGTGCATGAGAATCCAAATACTGTATCAATCGTGTGAGATTCATAACGACCAAGTCAAGTCCACACAACACTCGCTGCTGCGTGTGCAGTTGAACACCCTTAATTTTTTTTTCTTTGAATTTTATTAGTGGTAATATTTGTTCGAGTTATGAACACCCATCAATCTAATTAATTCATAAATGAACACCTAATCCGTTATAAACACCCGTCAATCTAATTAATTCATACATGAACACCTAATACATTAGTACTTCGACCAAAACTCCCACTCATAATAAAGGAGATTTGGGAAAATGAGAGAAAAAGAAGAATCTATTGATATAGTCATATAGATATCGTGCTCCCCCTTTCTCTCTTTGTCCATTGCCCATGGTGTCCCTCTGTCCATTCAAGAAATTAATTTTGTTTGTTTGTTTAGTTTAACTTATAGAATTATGGAAAGCTAAAAACAATTCAACTATGTTGCAAAATCTGTCAACTATAACAATCATCTTTCGAATGCAAGACTGTGATAGAAAATCTCGTTATATCACCACAATTTCTTTCAAAAGGGTGCTAGTAAATTAATATGTTAGTTTAACATTGACTTAAAATATGAAACCTATTTCAAAAAACTATAGAATTAGGGAATGCCTACAATACACAAACATTAAAGGTGTGTACTATATGTACCTATCGTATAATTTATATTGTGCCAGCTCGGCTATCGTAACATTTTTTAGTATCTCCTAACTTTTATATTTAAAACTCGTAATTTTTCAGCAATAAGAATCATAATATTTTCTCTATGATTCATAACATTTTGGTGCTTCTCGTAACTTTTATACAAAAAAAAAAAATTGTAAATTTTTATTCATAAGAAGTAATCTATTCGTAACGTTTTTAGGGATGCGTACAATACACACCCAGCTAGAACCTTTCCGTAGATTATATTCCCTCCAATCTCAAAAGATTAGGAAAAAAATCACCCATATATTACAACTGCTCTCACAATACAACTGCCATGGGATTAATCTGACACTCATCCTAATCTTACCACACGGTAATTTCTCCCCACCAGTTACTCCCTCTGTTCAAATTTGCTGGTCACTTTTGAAAATTTCAACTTTTTAAGCAGACATATGCAATAACTGCACTCAAAAAATGCATTTACATTAAACAGATTCATTTGTTTCCAGTAATGCCCTTATATTTTAACTTTTGAATGAATTGATTGTAATTAGTAAATGAGTTATTTTAGAAGATTGAATATTTTTTTGACTTTTGAAAGAGGATTAACAATTTAGAACATTCCAAAATAGTACAAGAGATAAACAATTTAGAACGGAGGAACTACCAATTCCCAGATCCATTTTTCTAGGTCAGAGTATCCCAACAAACCAAATGAATTTTCTTCCTATCCCCATCTCCTCCCCATAGAAACTGCCTCTGCAACTTTTCAATAGGCTTAGACGCAGAATAAGGAATCCTAAAGAAAAGACATGAAGTATGTAGGTAAGCTAGAAATGTTCGAGTTAATGAGAGCCAATCTCCACCCAATTGACATTTGTCTTCTCTTCCAATAGGCCAACTTCTTTCTAGTTCCATCCAAGTGAGGATTGGCCCCCAATGGCAACCAAAGATATTGCTAAGGTAAGGCCTCCATGTACTTGGAAGAAATACATAAATTTCTACTCGCAATGAAAAATATACGGAGCAATTCCTCAAGATTTAAGTCTTCAGTTTGTCAGAAATGTTCTATAAAATTTGGAAGATCCAAAGGTAATTTTCTAATATCACCTTACAAAATGTTGTTCGAAGATTCCCATAAACTAAATCATCCAAATAAGGTACACCCAAATAAGCTAACTTATCAACTCTTGTGTATAATGGTCTTTAGTTGTCAAATACTAAATCTGATAAAGGGGCTGCTAGATACATAGAAACTAGGTGCATATGGTACACCCAAATAAGGGGTGTGTATTGTAGCTATTTCGGTATACTTATAGTTGAATGAATGTTTACGGACGTTTGCGAACTTGTCATCTCTTGCATGAGTTGTCAACATCTAATCGTCACCTATGAAATTTAAAGGAAAAGATTTTGGGTAGACAGTCGAATGAAAAAAATCAAATGGTTTGCCTTTGACATGTGTCGACTTGGCATTTCTAACATGGTTTTTCTAATACTTAGTCGTCAAATGCTAATATAGAATTTTATTGTCCATTTTCTTTACAATACTCCTCAAAATAGAAACTCACAGTTGTAAATTTTAATTTATAGTTTGTAAACATGGTTATAATAAGATGATACAATCGTATTTACTACAAATTTCAACAATATTTACATTTTGGCTTGTCCCAGCTTAACTCAACATTTTTCTTGCATGGGAACTTGGGAAGTCTATAATTAATCGTCCAATACTTTTTTTTTTTGCTCAACAAAAGAAGAAATATATTGGAAAACTCGATAGGGGTACATCGAGGGAAAAGGGAGGGGGAAGAGGGGAATCAACCAAAAGTTGATATCCAAAAGGAAAAGAAACAAAAAAGGGGGAAGATCCCATAAACATTACAAAATACAGGGATCGAAATGTAAATAGATGTGAACAAAATCTTCATCAGAGAAAAGGTTCAGCAGAGAATCTGTGATGAGATTCGAAAGAGAATTACTATATCTTGATGCTTCTGATGGCATCCAAATTTCCCAGAAAATCCTCAACACCTCAACAGAGTAGTGCCTCAAATCATTCAGACCTTTGATCCAAAGAGCAACCCTGATTTTGGACAATTCGGCAATGTCTTCCCAGGTTGCATTCCTGTTGTTGAAGATACGGTCATTCCTTAATTGCTTTCCAGATTGACCAGATAGTGGCATAAAAACATGATATCCAGCATTTCTTTTCAAGATTTTTGAATGGAGTTGAGACCAAATTTGAGCAAGTGAGCGTAGATCAGAAGGACAAACCCAAACAAGACGCCACCAAGTGAGAATTGAGGACCAAATTCTCCAAGAGAAAGGACAGTGAAGAAGGAGATGCTGAGGTGATTCTTCCGAAGAAGAACAAAAAGGGCATGAATTCTGGCTAGAGGTAATAATGTTATATCTTGCAAGGATTGATCTCGAAGCTACTTTATTTTGGAGGGCCAACCAGGCAAAGATTTCAATTAATCGTCCAATACTTAATACAACCGAAGTGACAACTAATTATAGGACTCTGGCTTGTAAGTACCTTTGTTCTCTTGGACAAAAGTTAGGCATTTGCATTAAGTTTCAAGTCCAAGCTTCTATGCAAAATCCTTTATCCCCCACTTTGATTTCAACCTTCTACAAGAGTAGACATGGGTAAAATCACATTCCCAATTTCCTTTATCGCATCTCAACCTCCTGATATGCTCTATACTAGCATTCACAACATTGGCTGAAAAATACTACGCATCTGCATACAATGCAAATTATAGCAATGAGAAAAGTGAGGCTCTCAACCCATGCATTTTATTTCCCCATGCCCAAGAAATGAAGGATACTGTGTTAGATACTGCCCCATGTTCTTTAAGGTTTCGACTGAAAGCACAGAAAGTACTAGTTAATTTTCTTATCTAAGTTAGATGCATCCATGACAACCACAATACTCGTGTCGTGTGATGGTGCTTTTTCTTTCCCTACATGAAAGAAATATGGCAAACTTACTAACAAGCATTTTGAATTGTGGAGGAAAATAGGAAACGACGTGACTAGATTTTTCCCTGGTCGTATGAAACTGGCATGCATCTTGGCTCCCTAAACTAAAATGAATGAACGAAGAAAGCGTTAGCATTAGATTTGGCTAGGAGCAAAATGAGCCAATCAAAATTCGAAATGGCTTTAACTCTCTCGTTACTCCCTCCGCTCCAAACTACTGGTCACATTTTGAAATTCTAACTTTTTAAAGCAGATATACAATAACTGCATTCAATAAATGCATTCACATTAAACAGATTCATTGTTTTTTCAACAATGCCCTTATATTTTAACTTTTGTATGCAATGATTGTTGTTGGTAAAAAGGTTATTTTGGAAGATTGAATAAATTTAATTTTGACTTTTCAAAGAGGACTAATGATTTGGAACATTCCAAAATAGTGTAAGGGACAAACAATTTGAAACGGAGGGAGTATCATTCGATCCAATGAAAGATTATTGTTTGATTTTGTTTTGCAACATTTCCTATCACGCGAAGTGGTTGTAAGGATCCATTTTGATGGATGTGGTTTTCAAATGCAGGAGTTTTATGTGCAATTTTAACCTATAAAGGTTTTCCTATTTGATGGCATAAATGGCAAACAAATATATACACGAAAAGAAGACCGGAGTAACATCACCAACAAGAGTTAGATAGATTGCATATAGAACAATAATTATTAGACAAGCCAGTATTTTCTGTACTTTCAGTCGAAACCCCGAAGATTTGGGGCTGGGACTAACCCAGTCTCCTTCATTTCTTGAGCTTGTGGGAATAAACTGGTCTTATATGGTAACTTTCTTCATCTAGAACAGAGGCCATACATGCATGGGTTGAGGGAAGAGGCGCCACACTTTTGTTTTTGCTATAATTTGCATTGTCTGCAGATGCATAATCTTTTTCAGCCATTGTGGTGAGTGCAAGTATAGGCATATCACGAGGTCAAGAAGCCATAACGAAATTGGGAATGTGATTTTAGTCAACAAGGATTTGCAGAAAAGACCTGTTCTTGATGCAAACGCCTAATTTTTGTGCAAGAACACGAAGGTACTTACATGCCTTATATTTACACGAAGGTCGTAAAGACTACTGTTTCTTCTTACCGTGACCATGTTTACAACTAGCAATTACAACGTACGACTATGAGTTCCTTTTCTAAGGAGTATGGTAAAGATTATAGACAATAAAATTCTATATTAGCATCAGATGACTAAGTTCAGTTTGGTTGTACCTCTCTCAATCGATAGAAAGACATTCGGGAGCTGGGTGGGTTCAGTGAATTGCTTTGACAGACAATAAGCAGGTTAGCATATCTGTATTTTGTTAACCTTAGCATCTATAGCTATTTGTTTGTCTCATCCAGTGGCGACTTCAGGAATTTGAGATTGTGGGGTCATTAACAAGCGTAATATTAATATCATCTGTTGACGTCTCTTAATGACTACTTCAAATGTGGAGATGTCAAACTTTTTTGAAGGCTTGTATGACAATTTGACATGTAAAATTTGGCGTTCGGCTACATATCGGGTGATGGTAGAACCTACGCCAAAGGAAGCGAATACGGCAGGCTATTTTCCTAACTCTAATTATCTACTATACTTGTCTCACTGTGTTCATAATTTGAGTGTTTTATCCCGTATCATAATTGTTGAGTGGTTTTGTGATTTTAATTGTCATGTAAATTACCAACAGGATTTTCAGATCTTGTGGGCATCACGTCTATGAATGAAGAAAATTTTGGGTGCAAATAGAGTACTGCACACATGGTGCTCTTGTGGGCATTAGGTCTATGAATGAAGAAAATTTTGGGTGTAAATAGAGTACTGCACACATGGTGCATGAGCGCGCATCTTGACCATCTAAAACTATTTTGGAAGGAAGGCCCAGATCTCTCTCTCTCTCAAATTGGAACCGTCCAAAACACTTTTGGACGTTTGAGATGGGCGTTAATTACCGCCACGTAATATTCAGCCGGCTTTTCTAGAATGAATGAGTGAGCACTCTGTGGAAATTGGGCGGTTTGGCATTATGTGGTGAGTGATACTTATTTTTTTCCCCTGTTTAGCTGTGACTCAATAGTATTTAACTACTCCACATTGCACCACACAAGCAAATCTTTGTCCGGGTTTGAAAACTTGGGTTCTAGACAGATTTTTCTAGAAATATTCTTTCAAAAAGTAACGAAGGGCTGATGTGGTGGCTGATGTGCACAAATAAGTTGGTGGAGTCCGCTTTGGAGTCTAATACAAATGATCTAAGTCGTTCATCAATTTTAAAATAATTTTTCGATTGGTCTACCAGAAAATCAGCTCAATTTAAAAACTTTAAATATTTGATCTAATCTTTCAATTTTCATTCAAAATTTAGAATCCTAAATTCTGTAGAAATTTTAAATAAAAGTTAACTAATCGGATCAAGTTGTTATAAAAATCTGATTGAGCTAATTTTTTTCTAGGCGACTAAAATAATTATTTTAAAGTTAATGAACAGCTTAGATCATTTATTTGAGACTCCGAAGTGGACCCCACGGATTCATTTGTGCACAATTTGTTCACTGAGATAACATCCCCAAAAGGAGGATGAGAGAGAAACTGGCAACAGGGGATTCCTTTCAGTCAGTGGCCCCACCCGGAATATGGGGAAACTGGGTTTCCAAAACCCGATTGAACATGGTGACTGGTTTTCTTTCTCCTAAAATGTCCTGTTCAAATTTCCCGTGTCAAGGCTACCTCACCCCATGGAATTGGGGGCCCTGTAGTGAGTGATCTCATTACATGCGTGTAGTGAGCTCTCTTGACCGTCCGATCCGAAATCAACGATCCGGATAAATTAGAGTTAAAGTAAATGTAAAAGTACTTTTTAAAGTGTAAGACGATCCGGACTGTTGATCTCGGATTGAACGGCCGAGAAAGCTCACTACATGCGTGTAGTGAGCTCATTCACTACAGGCCCCCCGGATCCCCGCAGAGGGGTGTGAAAATGCGAGAGGGTCTGGAGGATTTGTTCAAGTTACGTGCAAATTAATACCGGACACCTTGCATTACAAAAAAATCTTATTAGCGGTAGACGAAAAATTCCCGTTTGTACGAAGTAAACTGAAAACGTTTTGCAAAGGAATGACCTCAAATGGGCCTTAGTAATGAAAAAGACTAGTCAGTTGCCTGTGCACGGGACGCGCAACTTGGGCCAATATGAAGACTCATTAACAAAGTGGGCTATTTTTGTTTCTTTCTTCTCTGTTATAGTTGGACCGGGGTGTTGCGCACCTAGGTCTCTGGATGCGTTCGACAATTTTAATTTAAATTAAATCTATTTTTACTGGTAAAAAATTAAAACAAATCCAAATTGTCCAAAACACGATCGCATGGCAACCAGGTGCACAGCATCCCTGATTCGTTATAGTGGGCCATGGGGGACACACGTTGATTAATTTAAAATTTAACATTAGCAAACTATTACGCCATTTTTTATTTTTTTAATCTTACTGTATATTGGTGGGACGATTGTTTTTTGTTAGCATACAATTATTTAAGTTTTGTAGTACAATTAAATTTGAAATACAATAATGATTTGTGTGAACTTATTAAATCCACACTTTTTTTTTTAACGGTTTAGCATGAAGTAGTTCACGATGGAACCGACCGATATTTTTAACTGAGATTGAAATACTAAAAACATGAGTTTGATATGTGTAACACAACGTTAAATGAAGATGCAAATAAAACTTCATATGAAGTACTTGGAGGATTAAAAATCAAGCGACAATTTTTTTGATAAGTTGAATGTGTAATACTTGCGGTCAAATTAAAAACCAGGCTCAAACAACCCAAAAATTACAACCAGCCGTGAATATTAAAGGGGAAAGTAGCAGCAACAGCAACATAAATACTCGTGGAGCTACAACTATAAATACAAGCGACACAGTGGAAGCTGCGGTGACCGATGTTGTCATGACAAACCACGTCGTATGGAGAAAGTTCCATAGACAATTCGGGAAGATGAAAAGACTGAGGGAGGGTAGTTTCAGTGGGTCCATAGCACAATGGAATATCTCAATATAGTTGGTCTAATGATAAAGACGTGAGACTTAGAGCAAAAACAGCAGGTAAGCCAAAATTTTGGCCATAATACCTTGTGTACAGTACATATAGCCAACTTGTCACTCTCAACACTCCAACAATCTATCTAGTTTACCTTATATTTTTATTAAAATATTTTTTTTTCTATATATATATACACACACACGACGACTGTTCATCGTCAATCGTCATCTACCAAGACCATCGGCCGTCGCCTCCATACCCATCGCCGTCGTCGCCACCTCCTCCGCGGTCGCCGTCGCAGTACAACCAACGATTTCATGAATTTCTTCAACCAACGCTACCTCCTACACAGTACAACTTCAGATCTGTTCAACCAACGCTACCTCCTCCGCGGTCGCCGTCGATGTTCGCAGTCGCCGTCGATCGAAATCCATGGCTGCCGTCGTTCATCGTTCTTCACCGATTGGAACCTCCATCGCCTAGCACTGTTCATCTCCGTAGGGGGAGACACACACAGAGAGAGAGAGAGAGAGAGAGAGAGAGAGAGAGAGAGAGAGAGAGAGAGAGAGAGAGAGAGAGAGAGAGAGAAAATAATTAAAAAAGGAGTTGCTGATGAACAGTTGTAGTGTCGAAATAGACAGGTACTGTTCACATATGGATGATGTACAGTGATATACCCAACCTGCTGCACCTCCATTTTTGCCGTTGGCTTGTCTATTTAACCCAAAAATGGGTTTTAGACTACCTGATGTTCTTGCTCTTAGAAATTTATTTTGAAACTTGATAGGAGCGATTAACTACATAACAAGGGGGCAGTCCACGGGAGTTTTGATTTGGCTTTAATTGGGTCCCTCTGCTAGTGGATGGTGAGATTGGTTCTCTAGAAGCCAGAGATTAATCAAGGCGTGGGCGAGCTGGCTTGAACCCTCTGATTTATACCTGTGCAAGTTGGCCCGAGTGCTGCGACGTTTATAATTCAATCCCAAGGGCAAGATATCGTGAAGTAATAAACCATTATTTATATGTCCCTAGTTACTTACTCTATTTAATAGCGATTGGACAACCTCGATGAGGTGGGTGCAATTAGGGTACACTTGATGATGTACCCAAATCATTTCCACAAAGAAAAAGATTTTGTAAGAGCAATACTACATACACAACAAAGTGGACAACACACTCACATGGGGTGTGGGCTCCACACACACTTCACACTCAACTGTGTGTGGAGCCCACACCCCATGTGAATGTTGTCCACTTTGTTGTACATTTTTGTTGTGTATCTAGCATTTTTGATTTTGTAAAGGATGGAACGGGAATCTAGCATATGCAAGAATTATTTCCCTAAAACTTGTGCAGGAGAGGAGCTGTATAAAAAAGTAAGTGGAGGCCAGTTGTCCATAAAAAAGTTTATAGTGCATCAATATTAATATGGAAAACGCTTCCATACTCCCCACCCATTTGGGGATACCATATCCCCCCAATCCAACGGTTGAGATGATGCCACGTAGGTAAAATTGACCCGGTCAACAGGTCATCCGAAAAATAAACCCCTAAGAGGTATAACAAAAACCCCTATAGGACATTACTGTTACGCCAAAAGGTCGGGACCAAAATTTCAGTGGCGTAACCTAATCCCGTAAATAACATAACCTCAACCCCTAAACGGCATAACAAGAGGAAAAAAAACCCCTAAAAGGCATAACCAAGAGGGTATAACCCGATTAGGGCATAACAACTGACCCTTAGGGGCATAACCGAAACACCTAAATGGATTGAAAATCCCCAAAATGGCATAACAATAACCCCTACAAGGCATAACTTAAACCCCTAAAAGGCATAACATTTCAGAAGGGCCCCAAAAAACCCATATCTGGCATAACCCAAACCCCAAATAGGCCAAAAAATCCCCTAAATGGCATAATTTTGTCTAAAGAACCCCAAACTTGCATAACACAAGCCCCAACTGGGCATAACAATAGATGTGATGTAGGTGGACCCACCTAGGGTCTTTAAAATCGATTTTTTTATTTTTTATTTTTTATTTTGTTAACTGTGGTTAACATTTGGGAGTCAAATTCAATGTTATTGATTTACTACTAAACGAATTTCAAATTTTTGCGGATCTCACGACGATTAAACTATTTTAACAATCGATTGCGTTAATATTGTTGGTCTTGTTGATGAAATCAATCTTGTAAAAAGTTACATCTCAAATGGGATTAGAAAACTCCTTCATTTTGGTATGAATTTGTTATTTGCATGAATTTTACAAAAGAGTTATCGACCGATTAAACGTAAGTTGAAACGCGATGAACTTAATTTTTGGTACAAACTATGTACTCTGCATTTTGTGAAATATAGACGGTTCGGATTGCTTAAAAAAAACTCAGATGGGTATGTTATGGTTTAGAATAAGACTTTAATGCCTCGGGATGCATTAAACGTGATCCGATCTCATGGCTATCGATATCCGATGATCTCAAAAATTGGCGTCAATGATAGAAACAGCGAGACGTGAAATCCTAACGGTTCTGATCGACCATTATAATTTTTTACTTGGTAACGACCTTAGAAATCTATACGTTCAATATAAGTGGTTATGAACTAGGTATTGTGCTATAGTTTAATGTACATTGGCCACATGACTGCGAAACAATCGCGATAATCAAGACCGTTGAAATTGTTTGTCTTAGTGATTATAGTGTTGTCGTAAAAAATTGGCTCGATCGGGTTTAGAAACGTTCTTTATCGGGACCCAAGTTAATGAAAAAAAGAGTTTTTTTTATCGAATTAGGGTGTAAGGATATCCGATTAACTTAATTTTTGGTACGAATGATCTAATACCCGTAATGTAAAAGATAGATGATTCCGATTGTGAAAAAAAGCTACACGTGGGGCCCAATTGATATATGACAATAATGCACTTTTTTAAGGTAACTTAACCGGTTGAGATGACATTGTTTTGGATACTCGATCATCATGTATTTGCGTTTCTGACATGGAATGTGCATGAACTAAAAGCCTAACGGTTTAGATCGAGCAATCGAAAAAAATACATGGCAATTTTTTAAGAATTATTACATTGTTATTGCGGGACATGGAAGCACTTAATTTTTATCCAAATTTGTCAAATCAGCCTAAATCACACGCCAAAAATGTTCACCCCTAAAATTCCCCCCCAAATACAGAGAGCAAGAGAGAGAGAGAGAGAGAGATGGAGGACCAGCAGCAAAACCAACCGGCGAGCGCCTGCCACCATCGGCGACCCAGCTCCTCCGGTGTCCCTCTCTACCTCCGGCGACCATAGCCGTCGCCGCCAAGATGTTTCGATACAGACGACACATACCAGTTTCAAACGCTGGAAAAAACTCCACCACGAAGGTAGATCTCTCTCTCTCTCTTCCTCCCTCTCTCTCTCAGATTGTTTCATTCATCTACATATCCCCCCTAATTGGAGACCCGGATTCTTGAAAAAACTAGGGTTCATGATTTGAAAACCCCTTAATTTGAACCCCAACTAGTAATCCGAAACCCTAATGGATTAACCCTCCTAATCCGAAATATTTCCCAAATTCGAAACCCTAATTCTGATGGGTAACAGATCCAAGTGGAAAATCAATTCACAATTGTTGGCAAATTTGTGCCCATCTCTGGAGTTCCTAATTCATCTCCCTTGAATTTGTTTCCTTAGGCTTGACATTATTGTCATTTGGTACATACCTGTCTACTTTCTATCTAACTTGTGTTATAAAAAAAGAAGAATTCAGGATTGTCGTATTGACCAGCTTGGTTACAACATGAGTTGAACCTATACATTGAATGACAACAATGCATTACCTGAAATGTTTAAGAAACTATTTGTTCATTTTTTTTTTGCATAGAAAACCTGTTATTTCGTAGTTTGTTAGATGGAGTTTTCAAACTGCCAAAGAAATCCTGTTGTTAATTGGCAGATTGAGTGGTTTGCTAAATGGTTATGTTGATTGTCCATGTTGAATGTGTATTCTTTAACGCAGTGAGTTTTGTCTTCATTAGCGGTCCCATATTTATAAGTCCATAAAATGACACTAGTGAGCTGTATTTGTAAATGAACAAAAATCACTAATGTGATATTGACTAGTAGCATATCCATGAAGCTTAAGAAAAAGGGGCTTCGAGCAATTGAGGCGAGGGCCTCATTTTCGGCCAATTTTTCCAATTGAAACCCTTCAATTGGCAGCCTCCTGTTGAAGTGGGAGGGGTAGATCAGTCTTTTAGTCTATGGCACCAGTTGTAATTTTTGTTGCATAGAGGGGCGTTTGTTTTGTGCGGTGGGGTCGGGTTCTGCTCACAACCCGGGTTTTACGGCTTTCTCCCCACGCAAATTCATTGTATTCCTTTTATCTCCATTTACCTCTCTCTCTCTCTCTCTCTCTCTCTCTCTCTCTCTCTCACTCTCTCTCTATAGACACTAGGAGGAAGAAGAAGAGGCAACAGGTAGATAGCTTTGCCATCAGAATCGAGAACAGCCAAGATCTTCGACCCTCTTCGTCCATGTCTGTGTGTGTGTGTGTGTGTCTCTCTCGGGCCCCTATTTCTCTTTGTTGTTAACAAAGAAAGCCAAGGGTCTCGCTCAGTTGAGCTGGTAAGGGATGGCTGGTAGAGGTCGAACTGTCTGGAGTCTCTATCGCCCTACTTTAGTGAGTGTTTGCGATCTATATCTCAATCGATATTTGTCACTTTAATCTACAGTGCGATCAATCTCTATGTAGACTACCCAGTTATAGTCCAGGCGTACGAAATTCCAAAGAAAAAAATAAATGTATATCTTAGCTTCGAAGGTTTCGGTCTGTTAGTTATTAGACCCCTCTATATTTGCCAAAATTCAGCGAGTCATGTTTCCAAATTTTCCCATTCATTTCTCTTCTTTTAGTCACAGTAAACTCGTATGCATAACTTATGCATTTTTCATTTCTTACCAGTATGCAAACAATTTGATTTTCTGAAGTATTGATGTTTCTCCTGCATCATTAGTATCTCCAAATAAAATTAGCATTGGTTTCGTTTCCTTTAGGAGTCTATGCGAACAATGGCTACCTGATGGTCTCATGCAATGGAGGGTTCAATCAAATGAAGGCGGTGAGTGATTTGTTCGAGGAACCGAGCGGAGGATTGTCAATTCTTCTGTTCTTTATGAGCACTTTAATTGATTGTATTTCATACAATGCTTGCTTAATATTGTCTGAACCGTGTTGTACAGATCTGTGACATGGTCGCGATTGCAAGATATTTAAATTTCACATTGATTGTTCCGGAGTTAGATAAAACCTCTTTTTGGGCTCATCCCAGGTGTTTAAATTGAGAACCCCCATAATACACTTGAATTAAAGAGCTTCTTTGGTTGAGAAATCCCTAACTATAAGTTTTATATTCCCTTGTTCATGAGTCCCTATTTCTTATCTTAGATTGTGATATGTTAGTGAATTTCAAGACATATTTGATGTTGATCATTTCATTACATCCTTGAGAGATGAGATCCGGATATTGAAAGAGCTGCCTCCCAGGCTAAAGAGGAGAGTTGAGCTGGGAAGGATCCACACCATGGCACCCATTAGTTGGTCTGATATTTCTTACTATCGAAAATATAAAGCTAGGGTTTGAAGCTTCGTCTATTAGCTTGTTTTAACAACTGGAAAGAGAAATAATAGCTGAAAAATGATGATAACCTAATCATAAAAGAAAAACTAGTAAACATGGGCTCGTAGAATTTCATTTTTGGTGAAGGTTGAGTAACATTTTTGTGGTTATTATTCATATGATGTGCTTGGAAAAGGCCCCTAGTTTGTACGATGCGGTGAAATATATGACAAAGCTCGTAAGCAACTGCTCTACAATTGGGAAAACCAAGGACAAAGTGTCCCTCAACTTGTCCATGTTGTGGGGTGTCCAATGACTAGTATATGAATTTGTTTGGCTGGGTGCATTCTTCTTGTTATGGGCTTTCAGGCCGTGAATCTTATAAATTCAGAGCAACTAGTTGGTGTTCTGGGTTAGTAGTAGAGTAACTAGACCAAGTTTATAAGTCTCATCCTCAACAAGTTGTCTTCACATTTTCGGGCAGTACGTGTATGAAGCCCAAATGTAATTTCATGTTATACCTACTCACAAAATTAACCCTTGTTTGCTCATTTAGGACAATTTGCATGTGCATATTTTGTAAGAATTTTTGGTGCTAGTAATTGTAAAGTTGATTTGTATGAGCATGTTGAATTTTGTTATGTTAGGACAATGGAGTGAAAGAAGTGGGAGTCAAGGGTTCTTTGAAGGAAGCAATTAGTCGGGGTATCTTGCTTGGTACGGCTGCATCTCCAGGTGATGTTTTTTGGACACTCTCTTGGCAAGGTTTGACAATGTTGTGGCGAACTTTAATTCTAAAACACTAATTTTTGAGTTTTTAGTCTCCAGAATTCATGCAGTGTATCCCCCCTTAGGTGATAATTCTAGGTGCTTAATATTTACTTTCAGAGTCCTAAAAATTTTCTGGGATGTAGGAACCATACAATGTTTCACATGAGATTGAGCGCAAACGTGCATTGTCTAGTAGCCGAGGAGAGTTCTTTTTGTGTGCTAGTTAAGTTCAACTTCGAAGTCTTAACTCTTTTTCTTTTTTTAAAAAACTTCTTTATAAGACATAAGATCCACATATATAGCTTCAATTGTCTCATTCATAAAAAGAACAACTGTTTCCGGGAACTTAGTTTCCTAATTCTGTTTGAAACTCTTAACTGTCGTATCTTTGTACCTCATTGATGTGAAAAATGTGCAGCTAGAGTTCATGGAGTTGTTTGCTGTAAGGACACCCCAGCAGGGTATCGCAACTAAACCTTATCGTAGCTTTCTCATAGCTTTATAGTGCTGCTCTGGACTCGACTAATCTAGCAATTTTTCGGTTTCAAATCTTCCTTTTAGGTAGTTGGATGAAAAAGCCCTTACTTCTTGGTGGTTAGTTTTGGTATTTAGCTGTTTCATTCAGTTTTTCCTTTTAGTTCCGCGCATGGTAAGGGAAGGAACTGAAAGGACTCTTTTCCTCTTCAAAGGAAGGGCTCAACCGCTTCCCACATCTCGCCTTGTGATTTGATCATTTAAATTGACGGCGGCTTCCGATTCATGCATGAGGCAAATCTCCTAGAAACTCGTTTTTTTTTTTTTTGGTATTTCGCCAACGTATCGTTAATGCATTGTTGGTTCCAAAGTACTAAACCAATTTATTTAGCTTCATTCCTAACCTACTAATTGCATTGTTGGTTCCATTTCTTGTTTTCCATTTTACCCATCTATAGGTTCATTTAGAACCCTATTGCTGTCCCATGACTTAGTATTGCTCGCTCGAGGTTTGAAGTCTCCTATGTAATTTTGGCGTGTACTTTTCCATCCCATGTTCACGTAACCAGAAACCTTTTCACTTATCATTTGGTGAAAACCAAGGGAAAGAACGACAAGTGTCCCTCTAGTTGTCCATGTTGTGGTGTGGTCAATGACTAGTATATGAATTTGTTTGGCTGGGTGCATTCTTCTTGTTATGGGCTTTCAGGCCGTGAATCTTATGCATTTGAATGAGAAAAAAAAGGTGTTTAGTTTTGAGTTTTGTTTAGTTGCTTTGACAGATGTTCTTGCATATAGCATCTTTAATCGATTTTTGGTTGTTGAAACTGGTTTTTGGATGCTGAAAATGAATGTAAAAGTGCAAAAAATTGATTTTTGCTCGCTGAAATTGCCTGTAAAAGTGCAGAAACTTGGTTTTTGGTTGCTGAAACTGTGTGCATAAGTGCAGAAAACAAGTTTTTTGGTACTAGAACTGTGTATAAGTGTTAACGACGAGGCTCTTTGCTATGCAGAAGTGAAATTCGCTTGATTGATATTTGTGAGCTATCTTTTGCATGTTACCAGAAATATGTCTACTATCTCAAGCATACATGTTTTAAATTTTCTGAATCTAATACTTAAAATCCAACTTTACAATTTGAATATTAGACTTCTGCTCTTTTTTTTCCCTTTATATATCAGACTTCCACCCATATTGTCTGGCCATATACTTTTGTTCAATTCACTAACTCAGTAATTTGTGATGATCAACATGTAAGAGTTTGCTGGGGACTCTAAACAATTATCAGTTAATTGGGTACAAGAAAAACGATTAATATAACTGATTTCTACATATGATACTTGTTTCTCTTGCCTTTCCAAAGTTGGTTACCTTTCCTACATATGGTATATGGATCTAGCCTGTTATTATTTATTCCTACATTTGGCTTAGGGCGGATTCACCTAACACTTGATTAATCTGTTTATTGTACTAGTATAACTATTCTTTTGTAATGCATAGAGTTGATCATATAATGTTTTTGGATTTGAATATTTGGATAGTAACCACGGCTGTTTGGTTGATCAGCTGTTGGAGTGTTTCGAATGATATTTTTACCTTTTTTTAATCTTTTTGGGTGAGAAGCATCGTTAATCGATTTGTCGCTCAATTGGCTTTTAAAATTGTGACTGAGAATGTCGAAGTAGTACACAATCGATTCAACAACCTATTGGTAGTTTGGAAAATGAAGTATTGAAGCTTATTTAGCTTCATTTCCTAGCCATACTAAATGCAATTTGCTATTTTGATCCAATATTCATGGATTCCATGATTTCTTGCAGATACGTGGTGCTAATCTAACCTAGCAAGGAGAGAATGATGAGGGCAAAGAGAGAGAGGAGGACGTAGAAGTGGAGGTGGAGGATGGCGAAATACACAACCTCTAGCCAAGAAAACCAAAAGGCGATGCTAGACACTTAGACTTCTGCTCTTTTTTTTTTTTTGTTGGAGTAATTTTTTTTTTTTTGGGGTACTTAGAAATATAGTATTAGTAATGTTGGACTTTTTTAGAATCTTGAATTGTTAATGTAAATGTTGCAATCTTTAATTTGTCACTGTGACTGGAAATTTAATACCATTTTGAACTTGTGAAGTTGTATGTGTTCGTATATTGTGATCAATATTGTGTCGTGTCCATATTCCGTGTCCATATCGTGTTGTGTCTGTATCCCTAGTCCATAAGTAGTTGATCTTGTTACTCTCATGTCGTGTCCACGTTCAATGTCCTTTGGATGTTGAAAATGAGTGTAAAAGTGCTGGAAAACGGATTTTTGGGTGCTGAAAATTAGTGTAAAAGTGCAAAAAACCGATTTTTGGTTGCTGAAACTGGTTTTTGGATGCTGAAAATGAGTGTAAAAGTGCAAAAAAATGATTTTTGGTTGCTGAAACTGGTTTTTGGATGCTGAAAATGAGTGTAAAAGTGCAAAAAAATGATTTTTGGTTGCTGAAACTGGTTTTTGGATGCTGAAAATGAGTGTAAAAGTGCAAAAAACTGATTTTTGGTGGCTTAAATCTGCATGTAAAAGTGCAGAAACTTGGTTTTTGGTTGCTGAAACTGTGCATAAGTGCAGAAAGCAGGTTTTTGGGTGCTGAAACTGTTCGTATAAGTGTTAACGGCGAAGCCCTTTGCTATGCATGTTTAAAAAGTAGGTTGTTCTAGAAAAACAGCATCCCCCTATTTTCTTACCTAGCTCTGGCTTAAATAATCGATCAGTCAATCAATTGGCCTTAAAATTTGTTCACTGACAATGTCATGTAGTGCACAATTGATTGAGCAATCGACTGTTATAAACGAATCAAAGTTTAGATTGACCGGACATTGATACTGATATAAACGAATCAAGTTTTTCTCATTTGCTTTTAGCAACTTAATTTTTTAGGATTTACCCAAAAAAAAACTTAATTTTTAGCACTTTTTAAAAAAAAAAGGCTTTTAACAACTTTTTTCGGCTTTAAAAATTAATTTTTTTAACAACTTACCTGTTAGCACTTTCATGAAAAATAAATAAATTTGTTTTCAACAACTTAACTTGTATGTAACACTGTCACGGATATTCTAAGATCCTCAAACCCAACATTCACATAGTCCATACACTTCTTGGTCTAGCAGAAAAATATAATGCCAGAAAGCCCAAAAAATAGCACCGCACCATGCCGTAATGAGTAGTACTATGTCATAATCTCATTGCCCAGCAATTTAACTAAAAAAATCCCACGAGAATGAAACACGCCACATCGTCAGCGTGGCCTATTCTAAATAGAGAACCAGTGAATGAATGAAAACTCAAAACCACCAGAAAGTTCAATCCACAAAAAGTAAAATCTATTAGTCTAATAGAGAGAAAAGTCCACCCAGAACCTTCACTGTTTGTGATCAAAAGAAAAGAACATACATATGCCAACCCAAGGGAAAAAGGGAAGGCATAAAAGAGATACTTAGGACTTGCTAAATTGCAAAATATTGGCAGCAGCTACAATATTCAGCAAATATTTTGAAAAACACCATATGCAATCATACGAGGTGCCTCCATACTTCTAGCTCCTTTATTTATAGGATAGCGATTCGTATTAGTCGCAACACTAAGTTTGTAGAAGGGAGGGGGAGCGAACACTGTTGGAGATCTATGCATTCACAACAAGCATAGTCTTTGCAAGCTCTAGCGCTTTCTCGTGCCCGAAAAACTTCTCCACTATTGCCAGGGCAAACTCCATGGAAGTTCCTGGCCCTCTGCTGGTGATAAGATTGCTGTCAACCACCACCCTGTTCTCAATTTCACCCTAGTCGGACAGCTTGTCGCACATTGGAGGGAAAGCCGTGGCCTTCTTACCCTGGACATAGACCAAAACACATAATGTACAAAGAAAGAACAGCTAAATATGGGAAGGTTACCAAACAAGAACATTTCTAGAGATTTGAACTAGAAATAAGTTGATATGGGAACAACGCAAACAGAAACATCTTGCTGGACCCTTGATTCAACTGTGATAGTAGAAGATGATAATTGCTCCATAAAAGATGGATAACATGTCGCCTGTCAAGGACCAATGTGTTTTTGGTAAGTACAAAACTACAAATACCATCGTCATCAGGTTCTATTGACACCGAAAAGGTTGCATCAACAATACCAAAAAAAACAAGTGCAACCACTTCTTACTTTCTTTCCCTTCAGCAAACCCCATGACCCAAGTGCCACAGCAGGAGGTGCACATACTGCAGCGTAGAAACGTCCATCCGCTACCTGTTTATTCATTTAAGGCAAATTTATAAGATTAAGGGAGGGCTTTCTAAATGCAACTAATCTCTAAAGCTTTGAGTCTACCTTCATACCACTGAAAAATTAAATAAACTCAATTTGATATAGGGTCGAGTCTAAGTGTTGGATTTAGTTTCAAGGAGGTTTTCGTAAAATTTTGATTCTGAGTGGAAAAATGGGTAAGGGCTGGAGAAGCTCTAAGGTGATGTGCTTTCTATGAAAATTGACAAACATAATTCAAAAGAACAACCAAAACAACAGAAGGGTTTGTATGAACAATGGAATTGTTAGCATTACTCATTTTAAAAGTCTCCCACAGTGATGTAATCTCTTTTCAAGAAAATGAACTATATGATCAATACGTGGATTTCTGACCAGATTTGCAATTTTCATGCAGCTACAAGATAGCAAGATATCGACCAACTGCTAAAATCTAGCATCATTTTTTCTCTTTTACAGAATGTAGGGAAATTCGACTGCTAATATAGGATATAACAGATCTTTTGACATCACTAAAAATTGGACGATTCTGTTCATAGGCAGCTCAAGAACTTCCAATTTGAAACTCAATTTAAGTCATTCAATGTGTAAAAGCATAAACTTAACTGTTACTATGGTATAATAGTTTTCTGTAGTAAGTATTTCAATTCCAGACTTCACAGTAACATGGAAAACTCAAAATTTGATATTATCATATAGCAGAGAATTTCCACTGACGGCCTTATGCCCATAGAAAATTAAAATTACAAATGCATAGTGTGATAGTGAATTCAAAAAATGACATACAAGAATTAGAAATAACTATAGCAGATGGCTTGTCACACACCTAAACTAGTTACTTGGGCATATGTTCAAAGGTATAATCTTCTACTACCGGTTGGAATCTCCCAGCTGGAATACTACTGATCTTAATGCATCTATATTGCATGCAATGGAGAAGCTGTATTGGAGAGATAAAGGTAGTACTCCAACTGTGTTGCAAACTGCAAAAAGGTTTCAAAGGCACATCGAACATCAAGTTCACCGGAAGATTAGCAAAAATAGCCAACACTTACCAGTTACCACTGTATCGAAGTCTCTGACCCATTCCTAACTTGCAAAGGCATTGTTTGGATCAATCCCAAACTACTGTACAAGCAGCAGTGGAGATTAAGTGAAATTTGCAGACAATGGTTATATAAGTGAACTTCAATCAACCAATTTAGAACTCTAAAATTGATTTCATGTGACTCATAACCCCATAAAAAGTACTGAGTAGCCTCAAGACACGAGCCAAAAAATAAATGGTGATAAGATAATAGCACTTTGAGGCTAAATGTTGATAAGATAAAATGAAGAACATCAAGCAGAATTTTGTCATGCTTGGTTCATACGGATTGACAACTGGAGCAAGCATAACTAACCTCCGTGCACGCACAGGGTCTCATGCTCATTTTTGTATATTTGGTTTAGTATATGTATTCTTTGTTGTGACGGGTTTGTGGGGCAATGTAGGTTGTTTTTTTTATAAGATTTTGATGTTTTCTTTCGAATAAACGAAGCTACTATATATTGATGGGATGGAAAACAAGATAAAATTGGCTCCTAATGTGCAAGAACATGTTATGTGGAAAACTAGAAAACGTGTCATGAATTAAAACGAGTGGCACTCTATGAACTTTCTGTTATAGGGTCATCTGTAATCGTATGTAACCATTACATAGTGAATGCTAACATTCAAAATATTTGTTTTAAAGCACATATCAGAATGTATGTGCTCTTCTTCCTTTTCACAAGTGGGTACGTATGAGAACATGCAAAGTAAGTGACTGCAAGTGTTCTTGCATGTGACTAAGTTGGTCGTCATACACCAACCACAACATTCTCTTGTTCGCTCCTGACAACTTAATGAATTTCTCGCAAACCTAGCACTGGCTATAATTTGTCAAATTCCATTTCAGTCATTCTTTATCCATCCAATAAAAAAGGACTTCGCAATTCAACATACCGTTACTGTAAAACAGGATCATCACTTATAAATTCCAACTTCCACCTGTTTCCTTGATAATTTTTTCGGTGATACCACATTCAAATATATTTCAGCTATTCCATCAGCCCCAAAACAAAACAAAATCAAATCAATAGCCTATCTTAATTTGACCCAAAATATTAGGCAAAACAAAAATCCCTAGTCACTCGTATTATACACGTAGCAAAATCACACCCCTCCATCAAACCCAGAAGCTAAAAGACAAGAACCGACAGAGTTGAAGAACACTTGATACCTCAAAATGAAAAAACAGGAACCCAAAAAAAAAAACCTCATCCAAAAATCAAATGAATGAGATACGATATGGGAGTGAAATAACAATACCTGGTCGAAGCAGCAACAACATTCGTGTCGGTAGGGGTCTTGAGCGGTGTCCAAAAACGTAGGGCTCCGATCCTCTCGGGAAAAAAAATATTTTTCATCGTCGACCCCTCATCTTCCTTCTTCGGGGATGTTCAGGGTTGCTGCATTTTTTCCGCAGAGAGAGAGAGAGAGAGATAAAGAAAACCCTAGTTCTAGTTTCAGAGGGAGAAACACAGAGGAAGAGGGAGAGAGAAAAGAAAAGGCGTTAAGGGAGAGAGAGGCTGGAAACCATGGTTAAATTCATCAGGTTAAGAGTTTTTTTTTATTAATTGAAATGGTAACCGGTTGAAAGGGTAGGGAGTATTTTCTATTTTAAAATTCGACGGATGAGATGATTTTGAGAAGATCAAACGGCTGTAAGGAGGGGGGATATGGTGTCCCCAAAAGGACAGGGGGATATGGAAGAGCTCCCCAATTAATATTTCCACGGGAAGGGAGAAGTGAGCTACACCTCACGCATGAGGTAATTTCCCATCCCCACACTCCTTAATTTAATCAAGGAGTGGGTGACTGATGACTCACATGGGAGAACCAACTTATTGACTTTTACTGTAACTCTCTGTCTCTCTCTCTTGCCTGCCAGTCTCTCTCCCTCGGCTGCTGATCATGGTTGGGTTCAAGATAATTGATTGCAGTAACTCTGGTGATATCTCTTCCGCCTTCTCTTTGTTGTTGTGTGTTCCTGCGTCGAATTCTTAGCTATTTGCTTCTGTTTTTTGTGTCCTTCTACTATTAATCCTGCTTTCTTTTTTAATTTGCCTCCTCTTGTTCGATTCCCATACATTCGCTTTCATTTTCAGCTCGCTCTACTATTTTCTTTCATTCTTGGTCTTTTGCTTTTCCATCTTTTATTTTCTTTGATTTGTTTGGAGTAGTACCGAAGGAGAAAAGGCAGGAAAAAAAAGAAAAAGAAAAAGAAACGAAAGTAGTGAGAAAAATATACTCCAAAAGAAGTGAGAGATGGCTGGAGCCTTTGCTCTTACTTGTTTGGGGAAAATTGGGGACGTTGTTCTTGGGAAAATTGGAGATTGCTTTGTCGCTCCGATCCAGCGCCAATTTACTTACATGTGCTGCTTCAACAGCAACATCACGGAACTTGAAACTCAATTTAAAAAGTTGGAAACCACAAGACAAGGGGTTCAATTGGGAGTGGATGAAAACCTTAGAAACGTGAGGGTCGTTGGACCTACTGTTGAGGCTTGGCTGAGTAGTGCGAATGAGGTCACAACCGAGGTTGAGGGAATTATCCAAGACAAGGCCAAAGTCAAGGAAGGGTGTTTGAATGGGTGCCCCAATCTCAAACTGCGTTATTCACTGAGCAGGAAAGCCGTGAAGAAGACCACGGTTGTCGCTGACCTTTGGAAAGATGGCGACAAGTATACTCAGTCGTCCTACAACCCGCCTCCTGCATCCTTGGAGACCATACCCAATAGAGATTTTAAGGGGTTCGAGTCTCGAGGGCTCATAATGGAACAGATCATTAAGGCTCTAAAGCATGATGAGATCAACTTGATCGGGGTTTGCGGGATGGGAGGTGTGGGCAAGACAACTATGGTGGATGAAGTCGCAAAAAGAGCAAAAGAAGTTTACCACTTCGACGAAGTTGCAAAGGCCGTTGTCAGCCAAAAGCCAGACCCATACAATG
This sequence comes from Vaccinium myrtillus, assembly GCA_016920895.1. Classification (NCBI taxonomy): domain Eukaryota; kingdom Viridiplantae; phylum Streptophyta; class Magnoliopsida; order Ericales; family Ericaceae; genus Vaccinium; species Vaccinium myrtillus. Next base: position 3,598,862 of record CM029280.1, read on the forward strand.
TTCAAGCTTGCATTGCAGACATGCTTGGTTTGAAAGAGCTTCATGACACGAAGAGCCCAATTGTAAGAGCTGATCTCCTACGTAGGAGACTTTTGCACGACAACAAGAAAATCCTTGTAATACTGGATGACATTTGGGCAAAAATGGATCTAGAGGACATGGGATTTCCTTTGAGAGGTGCTAATAAAAATTTCAAAATGCTTTATACATCGCGGACACGAGATTTATGGCATGATGTAAAAACTAAAAAGGAGATCCCTCTTGAACTCCTGTCAGAAGACGAAGCATGGCAACTATTCAGGGAGAAAGCTGGTGATTCGGCTGATGCTCCGGATTTGCAACCAATAGCCAAAAAGATTGTGCATGAATGTGGACGTTTGCCGCTTGCTCTAGTACTTATTGGAAGTGCACTTTCGAAAATAAGTGGGAGAAATGCCATTAAGGATATATGGGAAGGCATGCTTGATCGGCTAACTTGTGCAAGCAGCACTCCTGCGGATAATCAATTGTATTCACGTCTAGAGCTGAGTTACGAATATTTAGAAGATAAGGAAGCTAAGCGCCTATTTTTGCTTTGCTGCTTATTTCAAGAGGATGAGGATATCCGTATTGAAGACTTGGCCAGATACGGATTCGGGCTATCACTTTTTGACGGAATATATGAAATGGCAAAAGTAAGGCGTCGAGTTTTTCTTATTGTTGATGATCTAAAGAGTCGTTATTTACTTCTAGACAGTGAAAGAAAAGAGCGCGTAAAAGTGCATGATGTCGTGCGCGATATGGGTATATCTATAGCATCTAAAGATAAATTTGCTATAGTAAGCCATGGTGCAGTATCTGAGTGGCCAAAGAAGGTCGCAAATGAGCATTATATGGCCATCTCGGTGATATCAACAAAGATTAAAGAGCTTCCTGAAGGATTGACATACCCAAATCTTGAGTTTTTAATGTTAAGATGCTATCAACTTGAGAAACTACCGCCCGATTTTTTTGAGGGGATGGGAAAACTCAAAGTTTTGGAACTTCAAAATTTTCATGGCATCCTAGCATTTCAACCCTTGAACAATCTTACTACATTGGCTCTTGAAGGATTTTGTGGCAAGTTGGAAAATGTGTGTGTAATTGGAGACCTACTGAATCTAGAAATCCTCAGCTTTCGCAATTCCACACTCGAGCAGCTGCCAGAAGAAATTGGAAAACTTGTTAAATTAAGGTTGTTAGATCTGAGCGGAACAGATAACCTAGAGAGAATACCGCAAGGTGTGGTATCACTCCTGGTTCTTTTGGAAGAACTATACGTCACAGACAGTAAATTTATGGATTGGGAAGGAGAAGGCCAAGAAAAAGGGGGAAATGCAAACCTAAAAGAGTTTGAGTCCTTGTCCTATTTAAACACTTTAGAAATCGTGATAAAAAACCATGTAGTTGTCCCAAAACTCCCAACACTTGGAGATCTGAAAAAATATAAGATTATACAAGAGGATTTAAGGAGTACTTTCGGACTCAGAAGTGACAACCCATATGAAAGGCAATTGATGATTAGCGACTGGAATTGGGATACCCCTGCAGGCCGTGGAGGGATTGATACGCTCTTAAGGAGTAGTGATTGTCTAATTCTCGAAGAAGGAAGCAATGATCTGGTGCAGTTACTACTCCCGGACGGGGTTGATAGTCTCCAACAACTGAAGTATCTTGAAATCGACTCCTGTGATACACCAGAATGTCTTGCCAATACAATAAATCCGGTCCAACAACCACCTAATGCTACCGCTGTTTTCCCTATCCTGAAGTCATTGTTTCTCTACAGCCTGCATAATTTAAGAGAGATATGTGCCAGCCCTATTCCAGTGGGTTCCTTTCAGCAACTGACTGAAATTTACATCTATGGATGTGATAGATTGGGAAATCTCGTCCAGCAACCAATTGTAGGATGCCTCACTCGACTCAAACTTCTTAACATACAGAACTGTGATAAGATGGAAGAAGTTATATGGAAGGAGCAACGACAAGATGTACATGTTGAACCCAACAGAATCGAGTTCCCAAAGTTGGAGAGATTGGAGCTTCGGAAGCTATCGAGTCTAGTGGGTTTCTGTAGAGGGATTGACCAGATTGATTTACCTCAATTGAAACAACTGAAACTTGAAGATCTAAGAAAGGTCAACTGCCTCTTCGCCAGCAACAATAATCTATCTTCCAATTCAGAGCAAAACAATAGCTTCCTTTCTCTTTTTCCCAAAAAGGTATACCATCTTTTCTCTCTCTTTTTCTTCGTTAAATTTTCAAGAAAAAAAAATGTCGTGATTGCTATACTGCTAGGAAAACAAGTACTCCATGGCCGAATTCTCAGAAGGGTGTTCACATTTTCTACTAATTTTGGCCTAATAAGTCGTGATTTATTTTTTCATCTTTATATGATTTTTTTCGCGGGTTTTAGTTTTTCATCAACTTCTTGTGTATTATTTTGCCAATCAAAAAAAAAAAAATCTTGTGTATTATTGGTTTGTCTTGACAAAAGGAATAAAAAAAGTAAAAAATTATGATCCACGCTTAATTTTTTTAATAAAGACAAAAATAAGTTTAAAAAAAAAGGATATATTTTCAAACTTATTTTCGGTTTTATTCAATTATGAGTTCCAATCACAACTTTTTACTTTTTCGATTCTTCTCGTCAAGACGGAACAATAATACACAAGAATTTGACGCAAAACTTACTAATGCGAAAAAAATCAAATAAGGACAAAAATAAGTCAAAGTGACTTATAAGGCCGAAATAGGTAGTTTTTCAAAAGATTTTATTAAAATTTGATAAAAAAATCACCCCTTGATTTTATCAACCTTCCTCCTCATTTGATAAAATCACCCTTGATTTTATTAAAAATAAATTAAAAATAAAATCAAACAAGAAACTCTGCCTGACTCTAAAAACCATCACTACTACATAAACAAATTTTTTTTTCTTAACATTAACAATGCCGCCCAAAAAATAACAAAGTACATAGGATTGAAAAATTGAAAGATCAATAATCAAATCAATTACACCCAAATAATAATCAAAATAACTACTGCAAAACTTACGGTTGAACTATGAACAATTGAAATGTTATACTTAAATGGCTCACCTGTTATTTGTGAAGTGTGAAGGGAGCCATGGAGAGAGAGAGAGAGAGAGTGAGAGAGAGAGAGAGAGAGAGAGAAAGAGTGTGTGTGTGTGTGTGTGTGTGTGAGAGAGAGAGAGAGAGAGAGAGAGAGAGAGAGAGAGAGAGAGAAGGGTCAGGATTCAGAAGTCTGAGTAGATATGCTTGCCGACTGGGATCTTTTCGTCCGTCTCATTCATAGTGAGTAATGAGAATTGTAGCTATTCTCTCGCTCTCTGTCACTTTTCCTCTATTTTATTTTGAGATATGTCATGGGCTCTAATTGGGTTAGGCCTGTAAATATGTTTTGGGTTGGGTGTTCAATATTTTGAGATTGGGTGTTCAAACATTTTGAGTTGGGCGTTCATATTTTATTGGGTAAGGTGTTAAAAACGACAAAGATTTTAAAAAAAAAAATTAAATTTTTACATGTATTTAAAAAAAAAAAAAAATTAGCGTGTTCAAGTAACAACCCTACATTGTATTTAGAGCCGCCTCTGGCCATGCTTTGCAGAATTTGAAAGGGAATTAAACAATTGAAATTTAAAACATAAAGAAACGTAAACTTAATACTGTGTTAAAAAATAGCATCCAATCCTTACCCATTTTTCTACCCAAACCCAAAATTTGAGTGAAAATCTTAAAAACTCATCTCCAATGCCATAAATTTTTTTTTTTTTTTTTTTGATCGGCAAAAAATTTCTTAATCTTTGAAAACAAATTACAAAGATTAAACGGATCCAAGACTAAGAACACCAATGCCATACCTATTTCCCCACCCATTTTGAGTTTTCTCAAAATAATTGTTAGTGTTACTCTTTCCCCATCACCATACATTACCCATTTACCATGTAGGCTATGAGCTACTGAGCTGGTAACTGATACAAAATTTTAACGCAATAATTTGCAGACATGATAGTTGCACTGACCAAATGACTTTTTTTGCAGGTTTCATTTCCTAACCTGGAGGTCCTACGAGTGGACGAGCTTGAGAATCTAGAAAGACTAGGACATGGTCCACTTTCAGTGGGGTCATTAACTCATTATTCAAATTGAGAGATTTTTCGGTGTGTAATTGCGGCAAACTGCTCTGTGTTTTTCCGTCACAATTGGTTCTGATGCTGCAAAATCTCGAGGAACTCACTGTTGAACGTTGCAAGTTACTAGAGGTAGTCTTTGAATTGGAAGGAGTGGACTCTAATGAACCAAACCCCGAGCTTTTATCTCCACTGAAAGTTGTCAAATTATGCGATCTACCCAAATTGAATTATATTTCAAAGAGAGATCCCATGGACTTCAAGTACTTTCAGACTTTAGTGATTGAAGGCTGTGATAGCTTGAGGTATGTATTTGCACCTACCGTGACGAAGAGCATCCCACAACTCCGTGAGCTGAAGATACAGAGATGCAAGACGCTGTCAAGAATTGTTGCAGAGGAGACTGGGTTGGGTGATAGTTCGGTGGATGGAGTTGAATTCCCTCAATTGGAAAGTTTGGATCTTTGTGAATTATCAAACCTTGTGAGTTTCTTCCCCAATGTGAATGCTACTCTGGCAAAATCAACTGACCAACTCCATAACACAATGAGACCTCAACCTCTCTTCAATGAAAAGGTAAATGGAAGAAGGCAGTCAATGCTAATGACACTTTTGAGCTACTAAGTCTCCTAGCTTTCTACTACTGGGAGTTTTTTTTTTTAAACTAAGTGATTGTTAACCAAATCATGATGCTTTGCAGGTTGCCTTTCCTAAGTTGGAGAAATTATATCTAGAAGGGTTGCAGAATTTGAGCGATCTATGGTGTAGTGAGGTACATTCGCCCCTTCTTTGTTGAATTCTTTCCACACATTATGAAAGTAATAGATAGCACTAAAGAGTCCTGGGGTGAAAAAAGAGAAGGCAAAATTTAAATTTTGCATGTACGCTTTCTTCCTCCAATTTTACCTACGGAAGTGTTAGTGTGACACAACAATGTTCCTAATTTTCATGTTTTTTTTTGGGGATCTCAACTCTTTGTTTGAGTCCATGATTCGGAGCAGTTGAAGAAAAACCACAACAATGAGCAAGTTTTCCTTAATTTAATATTCACCTTACTATTTGCATCATTTTATGGAATACTTGTAGCCTATCTCTGTTCCTTTGATCCCCATCCCCCGACTATCCTCGCTAAAATAACTTGTTAATCCTTCAAATCTTCGTCTGTATTCATTCTTTGAACACTTTTGTTCAAGTAATTTTATCATTCACCACCAGAGTACATTTTTTTGTAAACAGAGCATGATGAATCATGAACATAGATGGTGGTGTTGATCTTCTAACCTGTTATGGCAATGATTTCTGTCACAATATTGCAAATTAAACTTTCAACACAAAGAAGCAAATTAAACTTTCTACACAAAGAATGTTGATTTTATGTCACTGGTCATAGACTTTTGCAGAGACACAATCCAAGTTTGAAAATCACTATCTAATAATTTGAAAAAATATAGTAGGTTTTGAAAATTTGACCAAAATTTAAATTGAACCCTTGAAAAGAAACTCTAGTTTGCATTACCAGTCAGAGAAACCACAAAGTGGTTGGTATTTATATGGGCAAGTACTTAGAGTAGATTGCTCAATGCTTGGGTTAAAGTCTTCAAAGTCAATTGGTGGGACTAAGCATATTCTTTAGCGCTTGTACCACGCTGTAGGACCTTAGCTTCAGCCCCAATATCGGTATATATAGCCTATGTGGTCGAGGAAAATGTTACATGGCGGATATGTGGGGTAGCATATGTGACTGCCATTTTTTGATTAAAAGCAAAAGGAGACATGCATGTCAATAAGTCTTGCAATAACAATTACACATTTTGGTTCGTAAAACCCCAGCAGATAGAGACGACACAAAAATCGTTCAGTCTTAGACATAAGAAAAAATTACCATAATTTATTTTTTCCAACTTTTCCTTTTGCACATGTGGGATGTTAAATGCTAACCTCAAAATTGAGAACTTACAAGTTATAGCCGTGATTTTCGTGGTCGGAACAATTATGTAGTTATTAGATTCTCAAATAGGGGTGTCGAATTTTAGAGCCACAATTTATGAATTAGGGAAAAAAAAATGGAAAGGCAAAATGATTTTCTATTTCCTTATGCCTTCTTGTTTGGTTAAGTGTTCCCAACCCAACTGTATTCAACAAGAGCAATGTTAGATACCCTGAAAAGGTAATCTGAAAATTACCCTGAAAGTAAAATCAGTGATCAGATTCACTTGGATATATCTGAACCATTGATTTTATTTACAGGGTAACTTTTGGGGTACCTTTTCAGGGTAGTTAGCATTTTCCATAAAGTAAACTTATATGATTCGAGGACTGCGATGGGGAATACTACGGTACACACCCCTTTTTGGGTGCATATGGTATGCACTTGCATAACAAACCACTAAGAGGCATAACTAGTTATGCTAAGAACCACTAAGAGGCATAACCAATTATGCCCCTATAGGCATTGACCTATGTTGACCTATATAGGGTGTGTACCATATGCACCCTTAACCCCTAAACGGCATAACCTTGAACCACTACGAGGCATAACCGAACCACTAAGTGGCATGACCTTGAACTACTAAGAGGCATAACCATTACGCCATATAGGGGGTGTGTACCGTAGCATTTCCCACTGCGATAGTCTTCTGCTTCAACAGAAACAGAGAAGGAAGCCATAATCATTGCTGTAAATAAATTGCAGACATTATAATTGCACTGACTGAATGACTTTTTTGCAGGTCTCATTACCTAACTTGGAGGTCCTAAAAGTGTCCAAGCTTGAGAATCTGGAAAGGCTAGGTCCACTTTTAGTGGGGTCATTGTTCAAACTGAGAGTATTTTCGGTGCTTGACTGCAGCAAACTACTCTATGTTTTTCCATCACAGTTGGTTCCGAGGCTGCGAAATCTTGAGGAACTCACTGTTGAACGTTGCAACTTACTGGAGGTAGTCTTTGAATTGGAAGGGGTGGATTGTAATGAACCAAACCCAGAGCTTTTATCTCCACTGAAAGTTGTCAAATTAAGTGATCTACCCAAATTGAATTATATTATAAAGAGAGATCCCATGGGCTTCAAGTACATTCAAACTCTAGAGATTAAAGGTTGTGATAGCCTAAGGTATGTATTTGCACCAACCGTGACCAAGAGCATCACACAACTCCATGAGTTGAAGATATGGAGATGCAAGATGCTGTCAAGAATTGTTGCACAGGAGAATGGGATGGGTGAAAGTTCGGTGGATGAAGTTAAGTTCCCTCAATTGGAAATTTTGGAGCTTTGTGATCTACCAAACTTCATTAGTTTCTTCCCGAATGTGAATACTGCTCTCCCAGAATCAACTGACCGCCTCCGTAACCCAATGCAACCTCAATCTCTCTTCAATGAAAAGGTAAATGGAAGAAGTCAGTCGATGTGAAGGATACTTTTGCTGCTAAGTTTCTTATTTTTTTTTTATTATTATGAGTTTTTTTGGTTAACAAAATCATAATGCTTTGCAGGTTGCGATTCGTAGCTTAAAGTATGTGAAACTACTTGGGTTGGAGAATTTGAGTGACCTATCATGCAGTCAACTTCTGAGCAGCTCATTCTCAAAACTGGAAAAAGTCGAAGTTAGCAATTGCACGAGTTTGAGAAATATTTTCCATCCTCCCATGGCCGGATGTCTTGTGAATCTCAAGGAACTACTCATTGAAGATTGCTCGACTTTGGAAGCGGTTGTTGGCAAGGAAGAAGAAGTAGGAGGACATGGAATAAAAATAGATAAAACTATGTTCCCTCAGTTGGAAAAATTGCTGCTTCGTAGTCTACCTAATCTGAGGATGTTTTGCCAGTTCACTTATCCTTTAGAATTGCCATTGCTAAGCGAGATGGCCATAGTGCTTTGCCCTAGCATGGACGTATTCTCTTTGGGAAAGGTGAGCACCCCAAATCTCTCCTTGTCAAGCTTATCGGGGTACGGTGATCTCATTAATGCCAAACAACTTTTGCGAGAGGTACGTTTGCCCATGCTCTGACGAGTTCTTTTTACACACTATGGTAGCATATGCTTTTCTTGCCTTCTCTTCTTTCATAGACTGCACTTTTAGGTAAATAAATGTAAAAAAAGGAAAAAAAAAACATGCAAGCACCATGCAATTAGTATTAGTTGTAAGATTACCACCCACATGTGCTTCAACCCAGTTACATGTACTCCTTACTTTACTGTCTTCCATTGTCCTCATTCTTCAAATCTATTGGAAACTAGTTTCTCTTGTCAACCCTAACCCTCTGACCCGCCCTTCCATCTTCTCCCTCCTTAGTCCATTTGGAAATCAATTCCGATGCTAGTACAAGAGGAGTTTTAATGAATCCCTGAGATTCTCATCACTGAATTACGAACAATCCCATTCCAATTCGGGGAAAAAAAAAAAAACAATTCACAAGAAGAGGAGAGTATTGCTTTGAGCAATTTGCTGACTTTTATTTTTCACCAAAGACTTGGCGATACAAATAAATGGATAAACATTAGATCTAAAATGGATACTCGGTAAAAAGTCCAGTGAGAGAAAATTGGGAAAAGTTCCGGAGGCAATCCTAAGGGCATCCAGAGTGGATTCTTAAAATGGCTCCTAGGGGAGGCTCCTAAAATTTAGCAAGCGATTTGATTAATTATGGTCTTCAATGGGCTCCTAATAGAAGTTCCTAAAGATGGCTCTTAAGCATGGCTTCTAAATCATTAGCTAAATTCAGGTAGCTTTGTAGCTAACTCCATGTGGGACCCAAGCCCTTTAATCTTGTTTTAATATAAAATTTTCAAAAGATAAATGATTTTATTTGACAATAGAGAATACTCTTTGCTAGCCCATTGAGTGTACATATGCTCTCTAAATTTAACAAGCTCTATGAGTGAAAATTTTTCAAAAGATAAATGATTTTATTTGAAATTAGGCTTATGTGTCCACCTTAGAAGTCAACTTAGGAACTATTTTTGGGGAGCTAGCCCATTGCGGATGCCCTAATTGTCACGGTTCGCGTAAAAGAGGAAGATCGCCATCTGTTCAAATTGGGCAGGCAAGGCATCAATATTGTGGATCAGAAAACCGTGGTGATAGTGGCCAAGAGTTAAACAAGGTTTGATTAGTGGATTGGTTAGGATTTAGTTTAGGTTGAACTAAAATTAGTCTAATTTAATTTGGGACAAAGACCAAGATTTATATATGGAAAAAGGAGAAAAGTATTCCCCTTGTTTAAGAAACGTAGATTTTGCCAATTATCATCATATTACTCTTTGAAATTTTCCTTCACTCCCCTCCCTTCAATTAAACAAACAGGGAGACAGACATCTATAACTCCGTCTTTCTCAATTCAATGTGATCAATTTGTCTGGTCAAGACCTTTGCATTGTTCTTGATTCCCATTTGGGTCAGATTCTGGGTCCCAATTGGGCTGGTTATGTCATTTTTTTTGGAACAGTGAAGAAAAATTTGAAGCGATGAAAAGTAGTATAGGTAAGACCCAAAATCGTTTAAATAGAAATCCAAGACTCAAATTTGTTTAAACCCAAAATCAAATAGACCATAAGTAGAAATCAAAGACCAAAAAGTTGAGTGAGAGAGAGAGAGGGTGATTGCGAGGTAGTGTATCTGCTACCGGCGCCGAAGATGGGATCTCCGGAGTGAGGACCAAGGCCCCCCTTACGAGATGGAATTTGTCCATGGGCAAGACTCGAACGAAAGTCAAAACTTGTGAGGGAGAGGCCAGAGACGGGGGATAGGGAGGGGTATAGGTGAGAGAGAGAACATGAGTGGGATAGAGGGAAGAGGGCGAGAGCAGAATTTTGTTTTGTTTTGTTTTAATCTCATACAATTATTTCAATAGCTGAAATGTAGTGTTAAAAGTTAGCGTCCACAGACCCTGCTCCAATACAAATATATATCTCTATGTGAATATATGCGTACAACTATCTCCTATTTTTACTTCAAAAATAGTACATCAATAGATTCATGCAACAATGATGTCGGTACCACTATTCTCCTATTTTTACTTCAAATAGTGCATATACAAATAAAAAAATGAAGAAAGGAAAAAAATACGATAAAGGCCTTTTTATTTATTTATTTTTTAATACTAAATTGGAGAAGAAGGTGAATTATCAAAGTTTTGGATTAACTCTTGGGCCTAAAATTCAAGTACTTAAAAACATGCATAAAATTAGGATTATGGTTTTAAAAAACGTGTTTATGAAAGTACGGGGTATAGCAGGGCAACTCTTTCCGGAGAATATAAAATGTCGTGGCACTAACAATTTGTTTTGTGGCATTAATCCCCACCCTTAATAGTTGCAAGAGACTTCATCTTAGAGAATATTCATTTCCAAGCACCGCATTTCATGTGCACTTTGGTGGATTCTTATTGCCCTCATAAATTCATTGTTTCCATTGAGCAGTCCCAAAATATGCAATATTATGTATGTTTTCTTATGGTGACTTGGTGAGCATCATAAAATACATTGAGTAGAATCAGGGCATGTTCCTCAAGGGTGCACGTTAATAAGAGGTTTCCAGGTGAAAACTGATGTTATGTTTTCCTTTTCTTTTTCCAGAATGGAGATGATCCTATGGCTACAAGCATGGAAAAGCCAAGAACTTTGGATTGTGTTATCGATAAATCCATATCCTGGCAAGTGGCCGAAACTCAATGCCGGCTGGTTGCTATGCCAGAGAGAATAGACGGACCCCACAAGGTGCGTCTCAGTAATTTTGCTTCACATTTGTGGTGGCAAAATTCACCTATTGAATGATGATTGACTAACACATCTGTATCCAGGTTGCTCGATTACTCTATACAAATTCTGATGATGGTGTTTTAGCACTTGGGTGTAATGGTAGTATGAAGTTGTGGAAGTGGAGTAGCAGTAAACACAATCCGAGTGGGAAGGTAATCTCAAGTCGGATGTTGTTTTCCTTACATCTTTACCCATTTCATTTCTTGTATTCATGGTTATTTTTGAAGAAGAGACTTCTAAATTCCGCGAGGTTGGTTTCAAAGGCCACTGCCAGTGTTGTTCCACAGCTGTGGCAACCAGCTAGTGGTCTTGCTATGACAAATGATGTGACAGGTGTCAAACTAGAGGAAGCAGTGCCCTGCATAGCACTCTCAGAGAATGACTCTTATGTAATTTCAGCTTATGGTGGTGTCATTTCATTATTCAACATGATGACATTCAGGGTATGTCTGCGATTGAATATATGGCTCATTTAAATGAGTACCGCCATTATGAAGTGTTAAAAATGAGATTGTTTTGGGAATGTAGGTAATAACAACGTTTATGCCACCTCCCCCAGCTTCAACATTCCTGGCATTTCACCCTCAATACGAAGACAATGATTTCATAGCTATTGGAATGGAAGATTCCACTATCCACATATACGACGTTTGTGTGCATAAGGTAATTAATTCCTATCATCAAATGAGTCCAATACTAGTATGTTTACTGCTCACGTCATAGAACCACTGATACACCTTGCCTTCTATAGGTAGAATCCATACTGGAAGGTCACCAAAAGCGCATAACTGGCTTAGCTTTTTCCACCAATCTTAACATATTGGTTTCATCAGGAGCTGATGCTCAGGTACTTGCACCTTTTAGTTTCTTTAATTTCCTTTTTTGGTACTTTTTGTGTTGTTAATTTGGGAAGATTCTTTCTTGGTTTGTGTGCGGCAAAATTTATGTAAACGTGTACTTTATGGTTTAGATAATTTGTTCGCATCTGACCGTGTCGTACGAGTCAAAAATATATTTGTAAAAACTTAGAATTAACTACTACTCTAGAGAGTAATGGCTAAGTCCCAGTATCGATCCACGGAGACAAATTGGCTGAGTTACGCCAGTTTCGATAAGTTTCTAATTTAATTCAGAAAAAGCTTGATTGATCGGTGTTGATTATGAACTTAATTATGTAAGGAAAAATATCAATTAAATTGGGTGAAAACTAATGGTGAGGGAATCTAGGGTTCCGAATCCACCCCGACCGCGCAACAAAAATATGCATAGGCTAGGTTTTTCTAATCGAATCATAATTTGTCAAGAAGATTATTGCGTTGCCAACAGGCATGGCCTATCCCATAGCACGGGCCATCTCGCTGGAACAACTTGTCTCTTTTGCGGCTTGTCCAGTGGAACGACCCGTATTACGAGCATAACCCATCTTAGTCACCCAAGCACAATCAGTGAAAACTATTGATTAACTAGGTATTTGCGTTGCGGTCACAAATACTCAACATAATGGAAGAAGTAAAGTAATTTCATTCATATGTAATAGTTTTTAGCTATCCAATTGATCCGAATAAGAAACCTAAATCCTATACATAAATAAACTTGGATCGGGACTTCATCTTCCCCCTAGATAAGTGTTTAGCCGAGCATGGTGGTTGAATTGCTCTCGGCCGTGAGCTGCAGCCTCTGTTTCTTTCAATCCTCCTTCGATCGGGTCTGTTGCTTCCTTTTATAATCCTATGCGTAGAGTGTTCCCCAAGCCAAAAACCAGTGCTGCCCCGAATTGAATTAGGAAAGCCTTTTCCTTTTTCTCTGGTCCAACTCTTAGTCAAAACGCTCCAATTGATAACCAAGTGGTGGCCCACCAAGACATGTACATGCATTGTAATGTATCTTGCCAATTTCAATCCTAAAACGTGGACAGTAGGAGTATATTCGGTAAGGCCCAACCCAATTATGATTCAGCACTGGACTTCGCTCCGAAATCGAGTAAAAGGCACTTTTTTAACCAGAGCGTCGAAATACCTGCAACACAAATAAAACAAAGCATCTATGTAAATGGACTTAGTATGGATAAATTAAGGGCGCTTATGTAAACATTTATGCGCTCACGTCTCTTCTTTCCCCTATTGCCCGAACTCTCTCGACTATCCCACAATTCCCACTTTTGTCCTTTTTCTTTTTTCCCTTTTATATACTAATAGATAATCCGTATTTGTAGCTCTGTATTTGGAGCATCGATACATGGAAGAAGTTGAAATCAGTTCCAATACAACTGCCAGCTGGCAAGGCTCGTAACGGCAACACAAGAGTGCAGTTCCACTCTAATCAAATTTATTTATTGGTATCCCACGAAACACAGTTAGCAATATATGATCCTTCCAGGAATCGAATTTGTCAGGTACAAATCACACCTCATGTTTTACTGTTGAGATTGCATGTTACAACTTTAAATTTACTAATGTTTATTTTGCTTGCAGTGCGTTTCGCAAGATGTCCTTCCTGCACCTATTTCCTTTGCAGCATACTCCTGTGACAGTCAACTTGTTTACACTTCCTTCTGCGATGGAAGTATTGGGGTGTTTGATGCAGATAGCTTGACACTTCGATGCCGTATTGCGGCATCTGCATACTTGTCCCCGGCATTGTTGAGTGGGTAAGTGAATCATCGATGCCCTCTCCCGAACTTTGAGATGTTTGAGAAATTTATAAGTGGATCCAAAGGAGGATTTTTTTTTTTCATTTCTGTTTTCCTCATTTTCCGGCTTCATTTTTCACACCCCGGCTACCCTTGCTCCAGAGAAGTGGATTAAAGATCACAATGCTGTCCATATTGTTGACATGCCTTCTCTCTCTTGGTCGTTTAAAATTGTACATGCTCCTCGAACTGCATACCTCAGACCAAATGTTGCAAACTTTGAATGTTATCGATCTGAAACGTACTGATCCTTCCCTTGCAATATGCTGCAGAAACCAAGCTGTGTACCCCGTCGTCGTTGCAGCACATCCGCAGCTGCCCAACCAGTTTGCCATTGGGTTGACAGACGGGTCTGTTATAGTTATGGAACCCCCTACAATCACAGGGCAAGATAGTGGGACAGCGTCATCTTCCAATGCAAGCAACCAAACACCTGATCAGGTTTAGAAATGAAATTTATTGTATTCAAAACTTAACATTCTCTCCTCTCCTGTGTGTGTTTAAATCCTCTTTGTGTCCATTTATTACAGTTTAATGACTTGGACTTGGAGTTTTAGAAAGACTAATTGTTGAGTATGCTTTATTTAGGGCAAATAAGATTAATATTTGTACTTAATTTTTTAGTATGCTTTAAAAGACTAATTGTCGTGTACTTAATAGTACACGAGGTTTTCAATATAACGGCAGAGAACTGAGTGATTTTGTATGAACTACATAGGTATTGTTTTGTCCCTCGTGATAATGAAATGTGCAGGTCCGAATGATTTATTACTTATGTAGACATACCCATAAATGAAATTTTGATTTCTCTGTGATGTTTCCCATTTCTCAGAACCACGAAAGTATCATTGCTAAACCATCAATCCTTGGAAATTGGAATCTCCTTCACATTCCAGCTTTTAACTCCTCAATTAGTGCTCGGCTCCAGTCTGTGCCTAAGCAAACATTGAAATTTATTCCAAAAGCCTTGGCCCATTTTAATTCTTTCACCTCCTTGCGTGAATCCTCGAAGCTTTTGAAATCCCTATTTTTTTTTATGGGAATCAAGTGTATTTGCAAACAGAGCTCAGGTTGTAGTTGAACATAGGGAGAATTGCTATAAGGTCCACTATAGCTATTTCCTAACACTTCTAGTCCACCTAATATTATCCTAACACATCCAGTCCACTCACACGTACCAATTACAAGAATACCCCTCGCTTCTTAGCATACCCTAAAATCCTAGGGTACCCTACAAGAATACCCCTCGCTTCTTAGCATACCCTAAAATCCTAGGGTACCCTAAGAAAACCGTAGGGTACCCTAAAACCGTAGGGTACCCTACCCTAAAATCCTAGGGTAAAATTCTAGGGTACCCTAGGGTAGGGTACCCTACGGTTTTAGGGTACCCTACGGTTTTAGGGTAGGGGTACCTTACGGTTTTAGGGTAGGGTACCCTATGGTTTCTTAGGGTAGCCTAAGAAGAAGTGCCTAAAATCCTAGGGTATCCTATGAAAGTGTCTAAACCACTAAAAATCCTATAATAGGAAAGTGCACCCTAAACCTAAACCCTAGGGTACCCTATGAAAGTGCCTAAACCTAAACCCTAGGGTACCATATGAAAGTGCCTAAACCACTAAAAACCCTATAATAGGAAAGTGCACCCTAAACCTAAACCCTAGAGTACCCTATGAAAGTGTCTAAACCAAAACCCTAGGGTACTCTATGAAATTGCCTAAACATAAACCCTAGGGTACCCTATGAAAGTGCATAACCCACTAAAAACCCTATAATAGGAAAGTGCACCTTAAACCTAAACCCTAGAGTACCCTATGAAACTATATTATGTATTAAATTTAATGTGAGGGTATATTTGTCTATTAAAAATGGAGAGTGGACCTTACACCTTAGAAATTGCAAAAAGGTGGATTAGAGGTGTTATGGAAATATGAGGTGGACTAGACATGTTACAAAAAGCTATAATGGACCTTAAAACAATTATTTATTGAACATATGTTGTAGTCGTTAGCTATCTCTATATATCATGGAAGAACATATATCACTTGTATAAATACAGTTAGCGTATGGCTCCTTTTGCCCATCTGCCCCGATTGCCAACTTTAGTTGTGCTTCGGAATAAATTGAAGCATGCAATATGTATGTGCTTGTGTGATATACGGATATGCACATTGTTTCTGCAATTCAATGAATATTTTCCTATGAATGTTATCTAATTTTTCAAGAAGGGGGAGGACGTGGATGTGGACAAGGACTTGGACAATGATGTCGACGAGGACGCGCTGATCATGACTAGGACGAGGACAGCAACAAGGAGCATGCATGAAGACGAGGAGGATTTAGAGGAAGTACGCCACTACATCCATTCTTTTTTTCTAAACAGTTTCTACACTTAGTTTGTTGAGCAATAATCTTTTTCTTTTCTTTTCTTTGTTCGGGTGATTTTGGCTCCTTTTGGTCATGTGCGTTGTTCAACAACTATAGTTGTGGAATTATATTTTATGCATGTGCCTGATGTGTTTAATGTGTCCTTAAATTATCAAATTTTTGAAAACCACCTCTTCTAAGAAAGTTATCTGTTGTTTTCAGAAGAGGAAAAAGGAGGAGGAGGAGAAGAGGGAGAAAAAGGGAAAAGCACCTATATCTGGATGAGGACGAGGAGTATTAGAGAAAGTAAATTCTACATGCATGCATTGTATTTTCCTAAACATTTTCTATAATGATCGAATTTGTTTGACATTAATCTTTTTTTCTTTGTTTGAGTAATTTTTTAGCTTTAAGAAGAAGGAAAAGACAATAAGGAGCGAATGATGGTGGCGACATGACAGTGACGGTTCAAAAAATCAACAAGGATGAGAGGAGGAGGAGCTGAGCCACAAAACAAAAAAAGAGAAAAGTGAAAGTAATGTCCAGAAAGGTCTCAATAGAAGTGGTGTGACTTAAGTATGTCTCGCAAAAAACGGTATTGTGGAATTATCTGTTGCAAATTATTAATGGACCAATAAGTAAGAAAAATTGCGTTATTGCGTGAGATGATTCTCATCAAGTAAGAAATTGCTCAATGTAGAAGACTTTGCGTACTGTTTGATTACCATTTTGTTTCCTGTGTTGAGAACGACTTCATATATATGCATTCGCATTTAGTTTGCGTTCTTAATCAAGTTGTCGTACTTCTTTGTTCTTGCAAGTTTACGAAAAATCAAGAATAGTTTTGATCTGCTTCTAAGTTACAATTGTGCTATATGAAAGCTCAAATTCCTCAGCAGAAGACAACCTTAACCTGTCATCCCAATAAAATCAGCCTCGTCACTAGTCATGCTCATGGGTGATGAGATGTTATTTAACCAAATGATCAAATATTCTGGAATTTGGGGACATTTTACCATACTAGTTGGGTTCAATGTGACCTGCCTATGGGTCTATGGCGGCATTCCATGTTGTCAAAGTGGCCCCCTATTTATCAACTTATTGATTTCTCATTTTTGCATTCTGGGTGTTTGGGAGCAACACCCAGAAACTACTTCTCCAAAAATCGTTTTTCCATTTTTCCATTTAGAAGCCAGAAATCAAAAATAGGTTTGGAGGTGTTTTTTGATTTCTACTTCTCATTTTCCCTTCCAAAACACATTCTGCACATTTCTTCCAAACACTCCTCCCATATCCAAAACTCATTCTGACCAAAAGCCAAAAACCAAAAAACCAAAAAGTCAAAAATCAAAGAAAAAGTGACAAATCTTTCACATTGATCAGAGAAAAAGTGACAATTTAAACATCTCATGCTTTGATCTAGATAACCTTCTTCGAGAAATTCGTTTACTATTGAAAATATTTGAACCTTTTTATATGTCATTGCGACGGTATTTATAACTCAATTGACCTTCCCAAAAACCAAAATAACGTGTGAATGGATCTTAAATTTGAATAAACTGATCTATAGAATATACTTAGTTTCCTTGCATTTTTTTTTTAAGAAAATAAATAAGGGGAGCCCTATACCACATGTGTTTCGGGTATACACACACATACTGGAGACACGCTCTGTGAAAAAATGCACTGCAACTTTAGCTTCTGCTCTAATTGACTTGATCCAACACAATAGATCTCTTTTTTCTGACTTCAAAATGCCATATGATTTCCAGATTATACCCATGTTAATTCCAAACTAAAACCAACGCCGGAACACTGAAATTGGTTTTGGCTGAAGGTATTTACAATAGCCATACATGTATAGGTGTATGGCAACAGAGTGTAAATAACTTGTCATTCTAATGAATTAAAAACTTCTGTATCACACCTTTTGAGTTTGGGAAGGAAGGTGTACCTATCAAAAATAAAAGTTGAAGGTGGACACTTAGTTACTTAATCCTCCAAAATGGCCTCAGCTCCTTCTCTCAATCCTCACTCACAAATTCTAGTTGTCTGAGAGGTTTTTGAAAAACGCTTTCGAACCCGAAATATGTGACTTAGGGTGGACACTCTCTTTATTCAAGAAAGCCAGCAACAATCAATTTCCAAGGAATTTGTCAGCTTAATTCGATTGGATGATGCTGATCACTACTTTGAGGTTCTGACTTCTGTGAGTAGATTTACTGCTTCTAAGTTTGGAGTTTTTGTAGAATCACATATGTCTGTACCTGCCTCTACCACCATGAAGGTCTTGATGTTGCAGCTGCTTCGATTGGCCTTGTTAAGGAAGGTCTTTTCGGGTCATGTCAGGCCAATTGCATTTTATGAAGTGCGTGTGTTTTTTCTTTCTGTGTTTGTGTGTGCGCGTGTCTGGCTATTGAGAGCTGGTTGTGTTCTACAGGGGTGCACCTTCAAGTGGTATTGGGTTTATATACTATTATTAGGGGGTTACTGAGGGCTGGTGCTTTCTCTGGGTGTGTTTGTTCTTTTTTTTTTTTTTTTTTTGTGTGTGTGTCTGCAGTTTCTGGTATTGCTTCAACCGGGACGTATCACTTTTCTAAAAAAATTGATGCTAAGGTTTATCAAATCACAGAAACTCAGAATGCGGGTGCCTTTCTGATGCTGCTACTGTCAGATTTATGCTTATGATACGGTTAACCATATGTGCTGCTGGAAGTCTTGAGTGATACGGTGTTGATGCAAATTATGCTGGGATGATATGTTTCAAACGTCGGAATTGGTCTGTGCTTTATTTTGTTGCTGGTCATTGCTATGGTATATGTTGCTACTGCTGCAAATGTGGTATCTAGAAATGTAGCTAAATGATATGCTCCTGCTGCAAATGTTGAGAAGGCCTATTGCCATTACTATCACTGACATGTTGCTGCTAGCACACAAAGGGGTTTAGAGAAGGTATACAAGTCAGCTTTGTGAGATTGCGAACTATCACTTGGTGCTTAGTTGGGGTGCAAATCCGATGCAGTTTTGGTGACAATGTCTACTAGGTAGCAAATTTTGCTGTTTTGATTGGTAACGCTTGCGGACCAAATGTAACTGTCATTTCCTCTTTTTATCCAACATGACATATGATTGTCGAAGTGCAGGGTATCAACTAAGTTGAGTTGTTGCGATAAGGAGAACCAAAAAAAAAAAACTGAGGGTGTTTGGGAACCAACTTTTCAACTTTTCATTTTTGGCTTTTTGGCTTTTTGACTTTTTGGATTATGGCCAGAATGAGTTTTGCATCTGTGAAGAGTGTTTGGAAGAAATGTCCAGAATGCATTTTGCAAAAGTAGTAGTGTTTGGAAGAAAAATGATGAAAATGAGTTATGAATTAGTTTTTACCAATTTACCCTTGGTTTGTTAAAACCATGCCAACAGTTGTCATTGGAAAAATTACCAGAAATTTTCTATCAAATTGGGAAATATGCATATGATCAAAATCATTGGTGAAATGAAGATTTTATTTATTTATTTATTTTTACAAAAATATTGGGAATATTTTGTTAAAGGACCCGTCCAATTTTGAGCCTTTTTTTTTGGAAAATATTATTAGATGCTCCTTTTTTTTTTTTTTACACAAATTGATGTTCTCCCGTAATAAGAATTACGGAAAATAGAAGTAATTGCGAAAAAATAAAAAAGTTGGTCCAAAAAAACATAATTATAAACATTACACAATTTATAAAAACACACATAATAATATTAAAAACAAGATCAAGTTTACAATTTTTTCTTTTTCGGAAGAAACTCATTTTCTATACCCATTTTTTTAATAGCAAGTCTTGGGCTTTGCTACCCATCCTATATAATACAGTAATATAAAACGACATATACTCCAGTTTGGTACCAATCCCTAATACCCATTTTCTTTACTCATTTTCTATCCTAAGACCCAGTCAAAATTGGATCTTCTTCTCTCTTTGTTGGTCTGCTACCGTAGACCTACCGCTGGTGCTCCCTCTCCGGCCTTCAAAGGTGCTCTCTTCAAATCGCTGGCAAAATTGGATCTCCTTCCCTTACATCACAGGTGCTGCTCTCTCTCTCTCTCTCTCTCTCTCTCTCTCTCTCTCTCTCTCTCAATACTTGAGATTTTGGGAGAAGATACCTCAAAATCGACGAACGCGGAGTAGATTAGAAGATCGCAAGAGCCTCTTTCTTCTCTGTGGTTCTTGACTGGTGTGGAAGAGGACGACTAGTGTGGAAGAGGATAAGGGGTAAAGCGGCAGGGTCACGGGAAAACGAAAAAACGAGAAAGCAAAATGAGAATGGGAAAAGGAAGGTCTGGGCTGTTTCTGCCTTTTTGCTCCAAACATCGAAATTGAAGAATGAGTTTTTGAGAACTCATTCTGGAACCAGGCGGCCAAACAGGTAGAAGTAGAAAAGCAAAACGGGAAAACTCAAAAAATGAGCGCCCAAACAGGATCTGCTATTAAGATGAGTTGTTCGTGTTCCGTTGTAATGACATTGTGCTTAGACTCCTTTTAATATTGTTAGTACTTTTTAAACTGGTAGAAGGTTGACCATGAATGAAATTCGTATTAGTGAGTTAAAGACTAATCAGATGTATTTGGTTGGAGGTTGAAATTTATTCTCTTTGCTTTTCTCTCATCCCATTTAGTATGAAGGATGACAAACAAAAAACAAAAATGGTACTACCAAACATGTTTTATGTTGTTGTTTTTACAACAAATATACTACCAAACATGCAACTGTTCTAATTTTAATGAAAATAAAAATGATTATGATCTAATTTTTTTGACATTACCAAACGCTCCCTAAGCTGGTTCGTGTTGAATTTGGGCCTTTATTGCGCTATAACTACATTTTAGTTTCCTGAATAGATCCTCTCTAGTACTTTTAAGAGAGTCCAATCTATTTTTATGGGCTTTCTTGAGTTCATTTTGATGATCGTCACCCATACATTTGAAACTCGTTTAGAGAATTATCTGTGTCTCAAATTATGTTGAGTGAATTTCGGTTGATCTGGTATTAGAACGGTTTTATTTTAGAGAATGAATTTCGATCTATTGTTGAAATAATTTCAAAAATACTTTTTTTTCCCAAGATAAATGTGTTACCAAAAGGCATGAATTCAAATACGATAAATACAGTACTTATTCCAATCGGTCGGGAATTTAAGGAACCATAGAGGCTTTTTTCGCATTTTATTTTCGTTTTTTTCCCTTTTTTTTTTTCGTTTTAGTATCTTAATTCCATATTTTTAAACTGATCTTATAATTCTTTGTTTAGGCTTCTAGATTTTACAGAGGAACATCATTCCACCGTCCCTCCATCACTGTCCGCCGCCATGTCAATGCTCTTGAGCCTCAGGCGAGCCACCGGACACCGCCGCACCACAGTTCCTACACTCTCTCCTCATCTCCTCCACTCAACCCTCTCTCTCTCCTCCTCAAACCCAATCCAACAGACCCCTATCTCACCTCTCGACAAACCCCAGCTCAAAACCCTAGTCCTCGCCCAATACCACCACGGAAAATTCTCCAACCTCCTCCAAAACGTTGTCGCTTCTCCATCCGTCCTCCTCACCGCTTGCCACAACCTCAAACCCCTTCAAACCCACAATGCCACTCGACCCGACACGCTCGACCCACTCACTCTCAACTGGGTCGAAGAAACGGCGACCCAACTCGGCAACAACCGTTTCGACATTGAGTCGTGCTGCGTGGCGGTTGGGCATTCGGGTAAGAGAGGTGAGTCGCTTGTTCTTCCTAATTTGAAACTCAAAGTTGTGATTGAAGCTATTAGAATCGTGTTAGAGGTTGTTTATGATGATCGGTTTGCTACATTTGCTTATGGTGGGAGAGTGGGTATGGGACGACACACTGCGATTCGATACCTCAAGAACTATGTAGAAAACCCCAGTTGGTGGTTTACTGTGTCATTTGATCGTCATAGGCTGGAGTTTAATCATGTTGAGAAGTTATGTTCGATTATGGAAGAGAAAATTGGAGATGAGATGTTGATTGGTGTTATCAAGAGGTTGTTTAAATCCGAAGTGGTGAGAATTGAATTAGGTGGGTGTTATTTAGGGAGGGGTTTTCCTCAAGAAAGTGCGTTGAGTTCGATTTTGATCAATATTTACTTTATTGGGTTTGATAAGGAAATTCAAGAGTTGCGTCTTCGAATGAACTGGGAAAATCCCAAATTCGAGTCGAATGAGCTTGAAACAATGTCTAGTAATGTTTTCTATAAGCCCTTGAAGATTCATGTGGTTCGGTACTTGGATGAGATACTATTGGTCACGTCTGGGACAAAGATGTTGACTATGGATTTGAAGAGGAGGGTTATAGAATTTTTGGAAAATACTTTGGAATTGAGGGTAGATAGAGTGAAAACAGCTATCCATAGTGCGATTACAGAAAAGATTAATTATTTGGGAATGGAACTTCAGGCCGTTCCTCCTTCAGTTCTGCGACCGCCTATGTCTGAGAAAGCGATTAGGGCACGGAAGAAGTACCTCAGACAGAAAGAAGTTAGAGCTTTAGAATTGAGAAATGCTAGAGAGACTAACAGGAAAAAGCTTGGGTTGAAACTTATGGGTCATGTTTTTAAGAAGTTGAAACAGAGTAACGGATTCAAATTCGACTTCCATATTGAGAATGAAGTCAGACAAATCTTTAGAACATGGGCTGATGAAACAATGCACGAGTTTTTGGGTTCTTTGGATGAGCGATGGAGCTGGCATAGGGAGCTATCGGCTGGTGATTTCTTCTCCTTAAGAAGAATAAGAGATCAATTGCCGCAAGAGCTTGTGGAATCATATGACAAATTTCAAGAGCAAGTTGACAAATATTTGAAGCCTGTGAAAGCTCGAAACGCGTTGGAGGAAGAAGAGAGGAGGATAGAGGAGGAAGAGGAACGGAGATATGCTGAAAGAACAGTGGACGATTTGACAAAGCTGTGTATAAAAGTTGCTGCTCCCACAGAACTGGTGAGGAAGGCAGTTAAATTGGCAGGATTTACAAACCATATGGGCCGTCCTAGGCCCATCAGCTTACTCATGGCTCTTGAAGATAGTGATATCATAAAATGGTATGCGGGTGTAGGGAGAAGATGGCTTGATTTCTTTTGTTGCTGCCACAACTTCAAAATGGTGAAAACTTGTGTAACTTATCACCTAAGGTTCTCTTGTATTTTGACATTAGCAGAAAAGCATGAAGCGACAAAGCGTGAGGCTATCAGACATTATACAAAGGATTTGAAAGTATCTGATGTGAATGAAAATGAAGAAGTGCATTTTCCCAGGGAAAGGGAGATCAAGATGATGGGAGATAATAATCTTTCGGATCCAAAACCAGTGGATGGGGCTATAACAATGGCTTTGATCAGATTGGCTTCTGATGAGCCTTCACACCACTGTGTTGCTCATTTCTGTGACAGAACAGACACTATTGTGTACCGAATTCGGTTACTGCAGAAAGATCTGAATTTAAACCCATTAGATGAAAAGAAGTGGGTTAGTGGGATGGGCACGATTCATGCAAATTTGAATCGGAAGTGTCTCCCTATGTGTTATGATCACTTAAGTGCATTGCACATGGGGAAAATTACTCTCCAAGATATCGATTGTACTTCATTCGTTGATGTGGACTGAATGTTGTTTGATAGTATCATGGATTTTGATAGTTCAAAAGGCTGTTTGCTACATCAAGCGGCACTCGAGAGATTGTTGCAACTTCTTTGCTCAATTGGATTGGATTACTGATTAGTTCAATTCCCTCCATCCAGTTTAATTTTGTCGCGCAATAAACTGTTCCAATGGCTAGAGACTTGAGTTGAGTTGTTCATACGACCGATGGCCCTCCAAACTATGTAGCAATTTGGGCATGCCCTTGTCACCAAAAGAATGCTTGACAAATGCTGGGGCTCCTTGATGTTGACAAGCCAATGTAATTTATCATTACAGATCACATTGAGATATATGACTTTCCGATGCACCCACAAAAAAATGGAGGTACATATCACTGATTAGCCTTATTTCTTTAACCAAAGTAGTTTTTTTTGGCTTTTAGCCTTAATCATCGTTGAAGGGGAGTCATAGGTAGAATTTTGGCTATATTTCTACTACGATTGGCTTGTTGTAACTAGTAAACCATGGATACACATGTTATTTTCAGGTATTCACATGTTTTCCTTGTAGAGTTGCGAGATTTTCCGAGAAAGGCAGCCCCACGATGCATTATGGGCCTTTACTTACTATTCACTAAATTCTTCCGTATCATTGTGGTTGTGATCCTTACCAGATCAACTGATTTAGAGATTTATTGAGCTATTCAGAGACAGTTGACATACACCTTAAAGATTTAATTTTTTTTTTCAGTTTTTCTTCTGCTATTAGTTAGTATTTTCTTATGAATTTCCTGTTGAACATCACTCAACTTGTCTTCAAAACCATTATTTCTTCCAGCTCTCACTGTTTACTTTCAGTAGTTTATATATCTATACTCCTTATAAAAGTCTGAAGATTTGTCTACTTTTTGTTTCCAGAATTACCCTTCCCTTCTATGTTATTCCCCTGCCTCTTCCAAATCTCCCCAAACGACGTCTCCCAAACTCACAAGACACAATCAAACGGCGACCCCCTCCCAGACTCTCTCTCTCTCTCTCTCTCTCTCTCTCTCTCTCTCTCTCTCTCTCTCTCTCTCTCTCTCTCTCTCTCTCTCTCTCACACACACACACACACGCACGCACGCACGCCCCTCCTCCTCCTCCTCGCTGACGATTAATCATACATCTCATCTCATTCGACCATACATCTGGAAGTCCAATTCTGTAGACTACACGGAGATTTTGCATACTGAACGGAGGCAGCCGGTTTGGTAAACGGTGGGTTTTCCTAACATGTCACCATTACTCCAATTTTTTGATTTCCCTTACTGCTTACCGTGCAAATTACAGACTCTTAATGCAAAATTTCTAAATGGAGTTCTTATTTGCCTACTAACTGTTTGATAGAATGTTCCAGTGACAGTTTGAAACCTTTGGAAACTTAAAGCAGAGTGCTTCCCTCTGGTTTGCCTACTATGTGTTTGATACAATGTTCCAATGTCAAATCACAAACCCACATGTTAAAGAGTTTTGAATTTTCCCTCGGTATATATGGCCCCTAAGTTCGTTGAATCATTGTTCTCTTTAGTATGTATTGCCGTTTTATCATATTCATTATTCAATTATCCCCCTAGGTGTGATTCATCCTTCTCCATGTCCATTTTGTCCTTAAGTTTTTTCCATTGCCTTGTGAATGTTGTAACCGATAAAGCATTTTTCTTTCATGCAATTGAAGTTTTCAGTAGTTTAGCCACTTTTCAGTTTGTGTTGTTACCTTTTATATGGAAAATTTAGTTTCATTAATTGGCCTCCCATAAATAAGCCAGAACAATGCAAACTAAATATTCCATCAAATTGACACCTGTTTTTTTGTTGGTTCAACGTCTTTGAATTTTGAAACGGATATATTTTTGTGAGGGGGGGAGTATCAAAGTTTCTCTGAAAGGGCGAAGTGGACAGGAACCCAGGCTAGGATTGGTTGTTCGGAAAAAGAATTCAATTATTTACCTTCAAGTTTTCCTTTCCATTCTCCTGCCTTTCCATGTAGGATGCGATTGATAAAATTTAGAAGGCATCGTCAGCATTTTGGCATTATGAAACTACTAACTTACTTAATTTAGAAATGGCTTGTTTTTTTTTGTGGCACTTGTTGATGAGGTACTTGTGAAGCTGGCTACATCAATTTCAACCACAATGGCACCGACAACCAAGGTGATTGTAAGTTCCTCTCTTTGGTCATCCATTTAATCAAAGGAGTTTTCCTACTAGATCATTCAACAGTTTTTTGCATCTCAGATTATGAGTACCGGTCTATAACGTATGATTCTTTTCTGTTTCTTTAGCAGAGTATGAGAGAGTTTTTTGCTTTCTTCTACGGAATTAAATAGGAGTTTTGATCACTTGTGGATTTCACTAGAATTAATTTTCTTCTTGGAAAAAAAATTCGTCTGATTACGACCACTACAATTCCCGAAATCGAAGTTTATAGCTGAACAGCAAGAGTGGGTTTTAATTTGTTTTTGTAAGCCCATAATTCATTGGGCTCCTATTTCACCTAAGTAAACTCCCCTTCCTGAAGTACTTGTGCAAAGACATTGTGACCCCATAAAATTGCTCATGTTCAGCTTTTTTTGTGTCCTTTCTTTTGCGTGTTTGGTGCATTGCCACCAAACGAAGATTTAATCAGTTATTCGTCGTGCTATTATCATAGGTGTCTTGTTCACTATTTAGTATTTACCTCGTTATATTTGTATCCTACAAATTTGATCGAGGGTTAAACTTATTCTTTGGATCGCCTCCATGTCTTGTAGATTACTGTTACACAAGTCTAATTTTTCTACTCAAATTATTAATTGAAGATAACGTTCATGCCATACTTTTTAGAGTTGCGGTATGTTGCCGTGTTGAGATGTTTGTTGACTCATTGAAGTGAGTTTCTTGTTTTTATTTTCATTGGTGATTGGGCTATGAATGTGCCAAAATAAATCCATGCTTTGGCTAAACTTGAAAGGGGTGACATTGCATTCATAAAGGTGAAAAGATTTATAGCCTCTGAGTTGCCTGAAGGGTGAACTAAGGGCATTGGGTTTGGGGTGTGTGGATCTCAAAAAACTTAGCATGTAGAAACCAATATTATATATACACAAATATCCACAACCGAAGGGCCGTATAATAGAGAGGGTTTTCAATTTGAGTTGTTTGGTCATTTGGTCCAATTTGGACGATTTTACCCTCTGATTTTATTTGCCCTCTGTTGGTTTTTGGGTAGTTTATGCGGATTGTGTTGTCCTTGAGAGTCTTTTTGCGTTTGCTAATACCCCTTCCAAACTTTTGCCTTAATGCCCTCTGTGTCCCCTTCTCACTTTTTTACGCTAGAGAGAGAGTGTCTGAAAGAGAAGAAGGGAGAGAGAACCGCGAACGAAGAAGACGAAGACGAAATCGATCCTCTCCCTGCAATTCGCCTCAACAATCGAAGACAAACGAAGGCTGATTTTGAGCAGGGTTTCGGAATACGAGATTCAAGGAAAAGAACCAGGCCATTTTGAGTTCAGATACCCATACCTGGTATAGATCGAAACCCTAACTTTATGGCATCAGAGCCTAATTTTTGGTTCCAGAATCAATTTCTAACCTAGAGATGTATTTTTCTTTGTTGTCATGTTGATTTTCGTATTTTGATTTTCTGAAACAAAATTTGGTTTCGTTATTCTATCCTATGAATTTCGTGGTTGTGTGCGTACTAAATTTACAGGTATAGATAGATATTAGTCTGATACTAGGAAAAAGTGTTAAGGGATTTCGACACTTACCATTACCCATATGATTTTCTTCTTCTACTTCTTGTTTTGGGTATTGTTGTTGCCGTGAATTTGCTGCGTGCAGATGATTCTCGGGGTCATTCGTGTCTGAATTTTCTGCTCAAATTGGTTTATGTACCTGGTTTTATGTGATTTTGATCTCTATCTGTCAGTGTTTTGGGACTTGGGTGCATTAAAATTCTTTATTGGCCAATTCATTCATTTATGAAGAATTGTGGTTCAAAGACCAACAAGTGGAGAAGCAGCATATTAGGATTTTTCAGTTCGTATTACAAGCCAAAGATTCGTATAAAATTTATGTGCAAGAAACCATTGCACTGCAGAGACTTAAGACCGTTGAATTATCCATGTTAGTGAATATATCTAGCCTTTTTTAGGAACCTGATATAGACAAAATTTCTTGATGCAATATCAGATTGTTCCCATTTGATAAGTTTCATGGAAATGTTCATACTTCCGAATCCCGAATATCTCCTTAAATTAACAATCACGATAATTTTAATGTTCTTTTTTTTGTTGTTAATCTTAGCTTCTGATAATTTTGTTACATATGTCCGTTATTCAAATTGTCATTTACAATTTTGAATTTGAAGGACAATGTGTATGTAAAGATAACTATTTTCTATAATGTAAAAATAACATTGCGCTCCATTTTTAGCCCTTTTCAGGATTGCCGTAATATATATTTGCACACACACACACACACACAGGAGAGAGAGAGAGAGAGAGAGAGAGAGAGAGAGAGATATTTTACTTTTGCTCCGACTTTTCTACCTCACATGACCATTGCCACCAAGTCACCAACCAAAGGAAGCGTTCCAATAATGTTTCAAAGGTAACAAATCTAGAAATCCAACCTCTTCAAGGCATAAGGACTTCAAAATTCAGCTCTCTCTCTATTAATCTATAAGAACAATAACGTATTGAGATGAAATGGTGGTTGATTTTTTTGTTTTCATTTCTGTGGGAAGAATTAATTGGTAAATAGAAAGGCAGTATTCCTTACTTGCAGTCATTCATAGGTGAACAAATATAGTATATGTATTTATCGACGCTTGAATTGATCATGTTACAAGTATCTCTTTCTCTCCTTGTTTGTGTATTTAGTATCTATGTCTATCATTAAGTACACAGGTGTGTATAAATTAGTTGGCAACAATGGAGGGTTAAGATGATTTTAAGTTTTGTTTTCTTCTTTTTTCTAAAAGTTGTTTCTACCCTTAGTGGTGTAGAATCCAGGCACTAGAAATTTGGGTGATGGTTGTGTTCTTAAGGTTTGCTTTCCTTTGGCATGATAATTTTGTATATTTTTCCTTTTTTGGGATGATTGACGTTTCTTTTTGTTCGGATTTTATTTATGGAAGATGTTTTTGGAAGTTAATAAACCTATTTCAGTACTGAAGTTCAACTGTAATAAATCAAAATCGAAAAGTCGATTACTATCGAAATTGTGAAGAGAGGAAGAAAACTAAGTGAATTTGGAGTGTAGTTGGCAAGTAAATTATTTCTCCTATAGTTTCTAGAGTGTAAAAGTTTGTTCCTTGACCTATACTATAAATTGGATGAAAGTTGACTCGATAAATCATGTTCAATTTTGTCTCTCTTAACTTTTGTAAGCACCATTCTTTTGCTTGTCTTTTTTGGGTTTCTTTTGTTAGTGCTTCAAAACAGCGAAATACAAATTGAAACTTCTGTACAATTGTGTGGATGGTATCTAATACATTGTTTTAATTTTTTATCTCCAAAAAGTTTAAACATGAAGGTGAATTTGTGGCCTTGTGTTCAAGCTGATCTGCCGAAAAAAAAAGACGGATATGCTGCGCTTGAACCTCGGTAGTTAAGTATCATACCTGAGTTCACGTTCTGTCTGAAATCTGAATCTGAAACTTCCAATTAGTTTATTTAGTCTGATTAGTTAATATCAAATTATATATGACCAATTTTACTTATAACTTTGTTTCTTGGATTTAAGGTACTGCTTGATATGATCAAGCAATGGTGAAATGCACATCAGATTAAGCGTGCTGTACTGGTAACAAAATAACAAAACCTTGGAGTGTTCAATGTATTGATGAATTTAATGAAGGGAAAGTTTGAGATGCCTTTATTGTTGTGGGAAATGCTGAAATCTGGTATATGCTTAATCTTAAATAAGGGCATCAATTTTCAGTTGCAAACTAATATTTTCCTAGGATAGATACACGTGGATTTACCCTTACTATTATTATATTAAAGAAAAATTGCAACTTTTTGAAGACAGGGCTCATTCATCCCTATTTTTTCTAAAGCTATAATCTCGGGATATGCTGAACTTGGTTGAATTAGAGAAGTTTGAAGTTTGGGCTTTTGACTTATGACTATCCTTGGTATTGAACCACGTCTCGTTTTGAAGTGTGATGGAACAATCTAACTCTGATTTGCTCTGATTTTTCTATGCATCTCCCTGATTTTTCTCCCTTACTCTGTCTGTTCGTTTCTATTCATTTGGTTCGTTCACATTTGTCATGAGCTTGAATTCTGGTGATTGTGTTTGGTTTCAATGCAATTTCTTATAGCATTAGGGTTTGTGATTCTAAATACAGAGCCATCACTGATCTGTCCAGCCTCATTTCTCGTACAGGGAACTCTTCAAAGGGGAGTCCATTCATCATGGAGTCCGAGTACATACAAATGGCTGCTCCGATCACAACTACCTCAGTTATAGATGGAAGCCCTTCAGCTGCGATTACATAAGTATTCCTAGAACTGTTCTCTAATTATCTCCAAATTGTTAAACATTTTTTCGTCAAAAGTCAATTTTTGAATCCATAAATATCATCTTTTCAGAAATCCTTTCTCTATCAACTTCGCACTCGCCTACGCTTATGACGAATCTGACCTTTCCACGGTAGAGGTAAGTTGTGTTGATTGTTCCAACTTTTTAGGATGTTCTAATCTGATGGGAATAACTGTGTTAATTATCCTGTTAATTTTGATAGTCTCCTATTTGAATGCCAAATCCTGAAATGTAATTAGGTATTTTGGTTTGTGTTTACTTTCAGATAAATAGCCCGTGTGTTTGTGTGGAATTTGAACTAGCCTTGTTTCTATTACCTAATTCGATATTTACCTTCGACTTAATATTCAGTTGCATATGCGAATGATAGAGGGAACGAATCCATTTGTGGTTACATAGTTATATTGCACTTTAGTAATTGATTGGTTTGTTTGTTTTCCCTTGGTTTGTCGTATCAATTCTGTTACTTTTTGGTTCGTCAATTTCAGGGTTTTGAGGGTACTTGTTGGGAAGGCTTTCTTCTGAGGTTGTTGGGAAGGCTTTCTTCTGAGGTTGGATGGAACCATTACGACACTATTAGAATGAGATTTTGTTACTCATTCATGTGTGGTTCAATTTTACTTTGCTGAGCTATCTGTAACAAATGAAGAGCTGTTCGGTTTGTGTTTATGATGGCTGAAATGGTTGATTGGTTTGCGCTCATTTTAATGTGTTTCACCCATTTTACTACTATGGTAATACTTTATCAGACCTGC
Source organism: Vaccinium myrtillus (assembly GCA_016920895.1). Taxonomy (NCBI): domain Eukaryota; kingdom Viridiplantae; phylum Streptophyta; class Magnoliopsida; order Ericales; family Ericaceae; genus Vaccinium; species Vaccinium myrtillus. The sequence continues at coordinate 3,629,804 of CM029280.1, forward strand.
GAAGGAAAGTTCAAGGATTACATATTTAAGAAGAAAAGTTACGCTCTCTATTTTATTTTTTCGATTCGTTTGCACTACTCATGACACCTCAAAAAATAATTCATGTTCAGACATATAATGTTATACATATTCAATATTATTATTTTATATATTATAAATGAAAACATATAAATAAATGACAAATAACATCCATTTTCATAAATTAGCAACAAAAAAAAAAAGAAGATAAAAAACGTAATTTCTGTTTAGATGTTTATCAATATGGAAAAAAACTGCTCCTTCAGATTCTTTTAATAATAATGACGGCTATGTCCCTCCTTCCATAATGGGCATAGAACACACCGGCAAACAACACACGGGCATCAAACTCTCGTGCTACGCACGAAGCCCTAACACTAGTAAAAGTATACACGGATGTATGGGTTAATTTGATAGTTTTCAAGAATCAATTTTTTTTTCAAGAATCAATTTTTTTTTCAAGAATCAACTTTTTTTTGGGTCTATCTATTCGTTTGTTTGTTTATGGAAAAAACAAAGAGAACGGACTCATGAGTCATGAGTTTGATGTTGTTTTTCACTTACTTTATGAGCTAGAGTTTGATAGCTCTAATTGTAACCCTCCGTGTTCGTGGTGGACCATTTTTCTTCAACAGGTGTAGTTTGCTGTACTTCTTATTTTCGAAAACTCCGCCATCTGCTACTGAAAACCCAGCATGCACGTCCTTGGAGCATGGTTCTTTAAATGATCCAAATTGGCGTGATGGCCAAAATCACTTGTGAAAATCCAACCAATCGGCAGCATGTAATCCCTCTTCTTTTAAATGTCTTACATGTGGGACCGATATCAAGAAATGATGATGACGTCATAAGCAAGCTTATTGTCATGGAAGAACAACATGAAGAGAGAGCTGGCTGTATGATTAATGATATTGCATGGACGGAGTTTTGGGGAAAATAAGGTGGTTTTAGGGAGTGATAATTACGGTGTTTAAATGAGGGAGTTACTCTCATGAAATGTAAGAGGATTGGGGAAATAGGCAAAAGTTGGAAGCTTGAGAAACTTACTAACGGAAGTGGATATAATGCTAATTCAAGGTGTTCATCAACTCTATATGGGGGCATTCAGGAAATGAATTCACAGAGGTGGATGCTGAAGGCAAAGCTGGTGGAATAGGCATAAATTTTCTTCTGGTGAAAGGTACTATCAAACTTGACTTTGTTTTGCATTATTGTCAATGTAACCTTTTGGAGTAACTGATTGAAGAAAATTGTGTGGGAAAAATTCAAGTTCAAATATCTGGGGCTTATCTATAACCATGTTAGACAATTGCCCTTTACTTTTGATGGAAGATGACAGAGTTTGGGAGACAAAACCTCTCAGATTTTTCAATGCATGGTTTTCCAATTCAAAATGTTTGAAAATTATGGAAGAGGCGAGGAGTGTAAATGTGGATGAAAGATGGGCTGCATTCAGAATAATAAAGAAGTTAATTGTTGGAGGAAGCTTTAAAAGTCCAGGCAAAGATGGAGCTTGGAGACTTGCAGGGTGTCTATCATATGAGGGTTTTTTAGTCGGTAGTGGTGTCCTGCTGTTTTGCATAATCATTTATGGGCTTATTTGGATTCGATGAATCTGTGCTGATTTGGAACCTATTACCAAAATCAATTGTTTCTTAATTAGGTGGGTGCTTTCTCCATGGATTTTTTGGTACTTTCAGATGGGGGATTGATTATTTGGAATCTTAAGAATTGAAATGTTTTTTGTGTCTTTGATGGAAATCTGGTATGCGGTTACAATTGCTTGAAGATGCTGCAAATCTGTTTGGCTCTGTGTGAGAGCAATTTAATAAGAAATCTGTTTGGTAGGTGGCTGGAAAATGTTTGGGAAGTTCTGTTACTATTGCTTCAGTAGTTATACTGAAATTCTATTGCTACTAGAATGGTCTCAATGCTGCAGAAATGATTGTGGTGCTAAGGGGCTGTCTTGGAATGAATTTTATACAGGGGTCAAATCTCGTGCCAGTTCTATGTACCACCGCCTGGTCCATCCCATGTGGGGTTTGATGCTCCTGTTTTGAGCACCCTGGGTTCTTATTTGGGTTTGCTTTGGTTAATCCCTTATTAGCTTTTTTTGGGGGTCGGGTATGTTTTATGATAGTCGTGGGTCTAGGGTGTCAACTTTTTTGGAATGTTAGTCTTGCATTGTGATGCCATCATGTGCACCTGTTCCTTTTAATCTTTTTAATCTTTACATTTATTAATAATTTCTTTAGGCTCTTCAAAATAAAAAAGCAAAGACGAGAATCTTCCAAATTATCAGCCTATCACCAAAGAAGCTAGCAAAGTCTTCATAAACTTTTTTTAGAACCCATTTTCCCAAGAATTACTTTCCACAAGGATTACTTTCCACGGAACTGGCCTACATTTACTATCACTTCTAACTTGATTTAGAAATTTTAGTATCTCACATGAGATCTTCTAAATAATTTGAATTAGACATCTTAGTATCTCATAGCCTCAAGGAAAAATATCACGTGCGAAGCACGTGTTCTTATACTAGTATAGGATAAAAGGCTGAGGATTCGTCTTTCGTCTTCCAAGGTAATAGTTATATGTCAGTTGTTTTCTTGTTGACATCTAGTTGTGAGTTTAAAGTCAAGATTCTTATGTACATTAGTTGTCTATTTCCTACATTAGCTTGTCTGTTGGCTGAATGCACTTAATTCTTTTGGTCAAATGAGCTTGTGCTGCAAATGGAGTCTTTTTCTGTATCATATGGACCATCCTTTCTGTTCTTACTTTCTTCATAAGGTGTGGCCCCTTGCTGTATAGCCTGCCATTTGATGCCTTTTGAACTTCTGTTAACTACACTTAAGATGCAGTTTGCCAATTGCCATGTTGGATTGTGGCTTGTAATTTCCCATGAAAACAATAAATATTGCATGAAATCAGGGTCTTCTCCCATTTTAAAGACAAATGCCTGACTCTGCAACTATTTTGCCACAACCATTGGCTGCATGAACTCTCTCCGATTTCAAACATTTATTTTGAAGTTTGGCATAGTGTTTTTTCCTCCCGAAAAAATATCCAGGCACCGGAGGGCCTATAAAGAGGCTTGTCTTGATTTGGGACCGCTAGCCCCTTTTGTCCAGTTTGGACACATTTGACCCTCAATTGGAAATTCCAGTGTTGGTTTTGTTGTGGTTTTCGGAATTGGGTGTGGGCGATACGGTCATTTCGGGCCGTTTTGGCGAATTTGCAAATTACTTTTGCTGGGTTTTCCGACCGTACGAAAATTTCCCTCTGTGTCCTTTTTTGCATGCTATTTTGTTTGTTTGTGTGAGGGCGTTTCGGTCATTCTGTACCCTGCAGCTGTTGTACACGTCTATTCCCATCAACACTTTTGCAGGCCTGAATCTCTCTCTCTCTCTCCCCTCCTCCTCCCATTAGCCTCTCTCTCTCTCATCTAGAGGTGTCAAACGGGCCGGGCCGGCACGGGCACGGCCCGTCGGGAGGCGGCACGGCACGTCAGAGGCACGGTAAAACCCTGGCACGGCACGGAACGGCACGGTATAAGTCGGCACGCGGCACGGCACGGGCACGGAAATGAGCGGGCACGGCACGGGCACGGCATGGGCTAAGGTGGCACGTGGCACGGCACGACACGGTCTTCTACGGGCACGGCACAGGCATGATAAGAAGTCAACGTGGCACGAGGCACGGCACGGCACGAGGAACGAGCACGGGCACGAGCACGGAAGGTGGCACGGCACGGCACGGAAGTAGGATGGACATGGCACGGCACGGCACAAGCACGGAAGTTGGCCTGGCACGGCACGGGACGAGCACGGAAGTTGGCCTGGCACGGCACGTCACGAGCACGGAAGTTGGCCTGGCACGGCACGACACGGCGGCTCGGCACGGGCACGGCACATGGCAAAAAAAAAATGTTAAATAATTTATTTGTATGTATTTTTTGATAATCACAAAAATAAAAAAAAATTATTTTTTGGTTGTGTAACTTGTGTTAGTGAATTATATATTTATATAAAGTTTAAAAAAAATTAAGTCATGAACAAAAAAATAAACAAGAGGGAAAAAGAAGTTACAAAAATTTTATTGATTTATTTTATTTTATTTTATATTTTAATTTTGAGAGAGAGAGAGAGAGAGAAAGAGAGAGAGTTTGGACAAAAAAATAAAATAAGCTTTTAAAATATTTTTTTGACATGTTTGATAATTGATACATTGCCTTTTATCGAATAAAGATTTTGAAAAAAAAAAAAAATTTGTTTGTGAAAAAAAAAATTAAATAAATAAATAGTGTTTTGCAACTTGTAAGTTGTAAGTAAGTCACTAAGTCATGAACAAAAAAATAAAAAAATTTAAAAATAATAATAATTTTTTGTAGAGAGAGAGAGAGAGAAATATATATATATATATATATATATATATATAGAGAGAGAGAGAGAGAGTTTGGACAAAAAAATTAAAATAAGCTTGTAAAATATTTTTTTACATGTTTGATAATTGATACATTTCCTTTTATCTAATAAAGATTTTGAAAAAATAAATAAATTTTTTCTTTTTGTAAAAAATAAAAAAAATTTAAAAAATAGTGTTTTGCAACTTGTAAGTAAGTCACTAAGTCATGAACAAAAAAATAAAAATCTAAAAAATAGTAATAATTTTTTAGAGAGAGAAAGATAGAGTGTAAAAAATTAACTAAAATAAGCTAAACTTCATATGAAGTTATGAAGGAAGGGTGTAAAAATTCAGACCTCGAACTCCAATTTTCGAAGAAAATTTCGACAATCTGAACTGTTAGACGTGATTAAAATGTGTTTTTAAGGTCCTATGAAAGGATTTGGCAAAAAATACTACCCGGAAGGGCTTGATCGGAGCATTTTTCATAAAATCGCTATATGAAAAATTGCTCTGATCAAGCCCTTCTGGTTTTTTTTTTTTTTGCCAAATCCTTGTGTAGGACCTTAAAAACACGTTTTAAACACATCTACCGGTTCAGATTTTCAAGAAATAAATTAGATGGCCTTGAATTGGTGCATTATAGTGTTCAAATGCCACTGGAAGTACTGAATGTGTTCCGATCGTGTAGTTACTGACATCGGATGATCATCAATTTCGGGGAGAATGATAAAATTGATAAGATGTTAAATCGTATCGGTTTAGATCAAACATTCAAGAAAACAAACTACTATCCACCATTCAATATTATACATTGAACATACTTAGTTATGAACCAATATATACTGCTATAGTCTAATGTACGTTAGCCACACATTCTCAATACAATTTTGACGATCAACACCGACTATTTTGTTTTTCTTGGTGTTTTAATGAACCTCACAAAAATTTGGACCAATCGGATTTTGAAAAACCCTTCATCGGGAGATTCCGGACGTGAGAATCATTAGTAGGAAAATATTTGTTAACTCCGATCGAGCATATAGAGATAATTAATTTACTTAATTTTTGACATGAATAATATAATCCCTCGTAGGAAAAAGATAGACGGTTCCGATTTTCTAAAAAAAACTCGAAAGGCCCCCGAGTGATGTATTGTAATTTTACGAGAATTTTCCATACATGTGAATGCAATGCACTGCACACACACAATCACACACACCATTTTTGGGTCCAAAATGGCTGAATTTTTCCTCCCGCTAGAATTTCCCCCCAAACCCAAAATCAGACCCTCAAATCCTCTCCCCCCAAAACGGCAAAACCAGATCCTAACTCTCTCTCTCTCTCTCTAAATCCCAAAAAAGCTACTAAAAATTGACTATTTTTCTTTCAATTCAACCCCAGAAAACACTTCATACATGGCTAGCTACATTGTCTCCTATTTGTTCATCATCTACATAACTACATTTGTTTCTTCACGAGCCTCTGTTTCACGGATGACCCTTTTGTTAACTTCGATTTTGTGGTCTCCTACATCAAGTCAGTCACGGTTCAAGGAGAAGAGGAAAGAATGATGTTTTGTTAAGAAAATCCGGTAAAATGTCCGAAAGGAAGTAGCGCTCAGGTACCTTTACAATTTTTTTGCTATTGCGTTGTTTTTTTCTCTTTTTATTTGTCGCCATTTTGGTGGTGGTGAATTTGTTTGGGTGGATGTATAAAAAGTAGGCCATGTTACTGTCTTTGCACCACCCACCAAGTGTTCGATTAAATGACCAAGTGAGTATGTGTGTTCTGTGCACTCCAATAGTCACGGAATATTTTACTTCAGTTTGTTTCTGTAATGTTTGCTGAATTCTAGTGCTTATCATGCCAAATTGTTTGACAGGTATTTACTGCAGAATATTCTCTAATATCTAAACTTCACGAGTACCAAAAGCCCTATATGTGCTTCATGGATGGTACAACAATGGGCTTTGGAATTGGCCTATCTGGTCATGGTCGCTACCGGCTCATTACTGAGGTTATTGTCTTTCCTAACAGATATGTTTTATTTTATAGCTAAAAACAATATGGAAGCCATTATTTTACTTGTTCAAATTTATTACAGAGGGCCGTGCTTACTATGCCGAAAAAAACAATTAGCTTGTACCCGATGTGGGGTTTGCTTATATAGCATCACAAGTTGAGTAGGAACATTATTTCAAAGATGAAATGAGTAGTATTCATTCTGTACCTTGTGTTTTTATTTGCCCCTGTACATGTTACGAACCCCATGTTCACCACCCAATATATATTCTACTAAAACTTTAGTAGTATTCATTGTAGTCTCGAAGTGGCCTCCACTTTGTATTGTGTCACTCTCAATTTGCTCGGTGGGGATAAGGTGACATCCGTGTGTATTAACTGCAAACTAGTATTGTGCAAACTAGTATTTAGCTCAGGCCAAATATACCTCTAGATGTGGTATATTAGCTATATACTTATCACCCAAATGGAGTGTCCAACAAATCACCTTAAGGTAAGACACACAATTTATGTATTATATGTTTTCTTTTGATATGTCTCTGTTTTAGTGATTGCCAAGTATTTGATTGGGTGTGTAGGATTAGGAGCGGGAGGAGGAACACGGAGAAATACCCAAAAGACAAGTGGCTATTCTTTGTGGTAGGAAGTGGCGGGGTTTAGGCTTGGGATTGCTTTTTTATTTAGGAGTTGAAATCTGTTTAAAACTTTAGTCCTTAAAGTTTTGGAAAACTTGGTTGTTAAGCTTCTCCCACTTAGTATTGAATTCATAGTCATGTGGATGCTTTTGCAAATACCACTTAGTATTGAAATCATTTAAAATTTTGCGGTGAATGTCAGAAAGTTCAATGAATATGCATCTGTCATAGTTTCTGCAGGTATGATCCAAAATTTCTTGTTTATTTGCGATCATCGACACATTTCTTGACAAAGTGTAATGTCATTAGTCTAACAAAAAGTGAAATCATTGCTGGAAGTGTTGATGGAACTATTCGACATGACAAGACACGATAAAAAGACATGGCACGACAAGACAAGACAAAAAAAGGCTCTTATTTGGAGTCCTACAATGGAAGCAAAATCGATGGCTGCTTTTTTTCATACCAGGTTTTTTCTCACTACTTATACTTGAAGGCTCTTTTGATTTGTTACGGTTTAGAAAATGATGAGACTAGGATGAGACTCGTATGCTATACTATCACATGTATAAATGAAATGGGCAAACCAACAATCAGTACATTTCGAGCAACTAATATGAGATCTAACAAACTGGAATTTGTTAGGTAGACCACAATGTAGTAATCAGCTAATTTGCAAAGATCGACTAATAGTAATTAAACGTACGGCACATCGGCACGGCACGCCTAAAAAAAGGCACGGCACGGCACGGCACGACACGACAAGACAAAAAAGGCAAGGCACGGCACGACACGACTAATAAAACGCACGGCACTGCACGACTAAAAAAACGCACGGCATGGCACGACACGACAAAAAAGGCACGACACGTTAAAAAAAAGGAACGGCACGGCACAACACGAGTAAGTCAACGGCACGGCACGACACGGCACGATTAACTAATCGGGCACGGCACGACACGACACGACTTCAAAAAAGCACGGCACGACACGGCATGATGAAGTAATTTGGCACGGCACGGCATGGCACGTGGCAAGGTTGGCACGGCACGCCATGGCACGATGAAGTAAATAGGCACGGCTTGGCACGGCACGAAGCACGGCACGGCACGGCACGGAAGTTAAATGGCACGGCACGGCACGGCACGCACGTTTGACACCCCTACTCTCATCTACCTACCTTCTCTCTCTGCAAAGAAGACGTCGGAGAAGAAAAATCGACAAGGAAACGAAGAAAAATCAAAGAAAAATCAAAGAGGAAAGTCACGATGCAGCAGAGATCTAGGCGAACTGATTCCAAATCTTGATTTTCTCGATTTTCCAGCAAGTTCGAATTTGACAGCGAGATCTGCAGCAACTTCGTTTCCACGGCGAGATTCCGGTCGACGGCTACTTCGACTTTGGCAACGAGGTTCGGACGACTTCGTTTCAGTGGTTAGTCTGAGAAAATTTTCATTCGTTTCAGTGGGAGGCGTTTTATTTCAGAAGAAGATTTGGGAGGAGATTGAATCAGGTATACTTTGGGGATTTTTTTAAGGTTCTGAATTTCGGGTAAGGGGTTGCTGTTAGAAAAAGAAAGAACAGTGGTGAAAGAACAGTGGTTTTGCATCAAATCTCACAAAATCACTGCACGTGATGAGATATGGTGAGAAACAGAAATGGGTACTTTTGAAAACTCTTTTTGGTCCCCTTCATATTTGTCAGCTTCACCTCTTTTGGATACCCAAAAAGGATGAGATTGAATCAGGTAACTGTTGGAGTTTTTAAGTTTTTGAATTTTGGCTGAAGGGTTAAAATATAAGCCGTTTGGGTTGGTAGAGAAAATAAAGAACGGTGGTTTCTACTCAAATCTCACTACAAAAAAAGAAAAATTTACCCTTCGAAACTCTTTCCCCTCGGGGTGGACTTCTCCCTAATTTTCTTTTCCTACCCTTTCTCACAATCTAAGTCTTACTTTCCGCTTATAGCAATTGATTTGTTGAGAATTGGGTTTTGAGGTCAGAATTGGTCTATGGCTTTTTATGGAGAACACTAGCTCAAGAATTTGGTGAAGGAAAAACATATGTTGCTTCAGTGTTAACTTTATTTCTTGGCTACTTAAAATTTGTTGGTTAGCTATGGTAGGTGAATTGTGTAAGGAAAAATAAGATTCCTCCAAAGCTTTGTAACTTTTGGAAGACAAGTTTTGAGGAAAGCTTATGGTAGTTGGACGGGCAAAGACATGTTCTTGCTGAACAAAAATGAAATGTAGGAAAAATGTACGTGAGTTGTCAGCGCTTCGGTGTGAGGGGTGGAAGTCTGGGGCGGATAAAAAAAACAGGTTAGTTGATTCAATTAACAATTTAACAATGAAACTAAAATGCTTGTTTCCGATCATGTCGTATAGTAGCATTGAAAATTCCCAGTATGTTGGGATTGTAGTCCTAAATTATCCGTGCATTATTTTGAAGCGGTGTAGTTCCAAGCCATATGTCCTCTGTATTGGGAAAGTGAGTATATTTTGGTTACTTTGTCCCTCAACTGTTTGTTACTTTGTCCCAAATACAGTGATATGTCCCATATCCTTGATTTTATGCACTTTGGTTCAGAGTATATTTCTTGCAACCAAGCATCCATATTCCCTCCCCCGTCTCCTCTCCATCCCTTACAAAGCATTCTCCCCCAGTCACTTGGCCTCACCTCCATGTAAAATCATCATCCACCATCATCCCAATCTCAGTTTGCACCACCATTTGGAAAAAAAAATGCATATTTTCTTTCTTTTCTTCTTTCACTAATCTTCTTTTCATCTTCAAAGGTGCAGATGCTTAAGATTGGCATGTATTTCATGTATACGGTAGCTGCTAGCTTGTTATGCAAATTCACGGTCTCAAATTGATCGGTTTTGGGTTCAAATTTTAAATTGATCCAAGATTTATAATCTGCTATCAAAAATGAAATTGCTTTGCACATTCAGGTCGCATCGTATCTATATCATAGGTTTAGGTTTTTTATTATTTATTTTTTAAGACCATGGTTGGAGTGGATTGTAAGAGACTCACTAGAGTAGTTGTGTTGAGGGAGGGGAGAAGGAAAGGATAGGTAGAGGTGGTGGAGAGTAGAGGGGTGTTTGATGATAGGATAAGCTGCCCAAAATAACGATAAGGAGTCTTTGGGTGTTTATTTATGTTGTCCTGATCACAAAATGTCGTTTTTGCCCACCAAGACATCCATCTCCCGTTATTGATTTGGATGGCCGTTTATAATTGGACCATAGGGAGTTGAAAAGTTGAAATCCAATACATGAAAGATGAAGTACATTTAGTTAGTATTGGAGGGACAAAGCAAACAAAAAGACAGAATTTAGGGGATAAAAGTGAAGTTGACCCTAATAATTGTTTGACGTACTTTGGAATGTTTGGTTTTCTACTTTTAAATAATTGTACGTTGCTTTTTACTCGCGACCTTAGATAACATCACACGTACGTATAATAATGTTGAACAAATTCTATTCCCTTCATGTCTTGATCACTATTTAGTAATTTTCACATCCTTGTCATGTTGCCTGTCCATGCCCACGATAGGTACGTTCTCTGGAATGTTGCTGGCTTGAACCAGAATGCAAAATAAGAATTACCTAGGAGCCACTAAATCACTTTAGGGCTAAAAGTCTAAAAGCAATAGTTAGTTCCTATCGGTACTAATAGTGCTCCAATTGCTGCTGTTCTCGCTGCTATCATTGTGGTTAATTAGTTTGTTTCTAGGAATGGGAATTAATATATAACTCTAGGCCTAAAACTAAGACAACAGATTCTGAAGCATGAAACATGGCTAATAAGCTTTGTTAGAATGCAGTTTCCAAAATCTGTTTTGTAGAGTACTTCATCAGAAATAACTGAGACCAAGACCGCTATTTCGAACCATGGCCAGTATGCAACATGAATGTTAAGTCGACCTGAATATTGGCATACCTAACATCATAAAATATGCTTTCTTGAAATCCTTTTGCATTCTGTTCGTCGTTTTTGCTTGCCTTTTGAACTGATTTTCTATGATCGTTAAATTGCAACCTCCAGGAACAAGCTTGAAAAGAGAGAGAAGAGCTGGATAAAATGCTGGAGAAGAACCGGCGGAGGGTGGAGGAGGCTCAGAGAAGAGAAGCTCTGGAGCAACTGGGGAAACAAGAGGAGAGATACAGGGAGCTGCAGATGATACAAAGGCAAAAAGAAGAGGCTACATGAAGGAAGAAACTTGAAGAGGAGGAAGAACACACAAATCAAATGAAAACATTGGGTAAGACTAAATCTGGGCCTAAGCTGTCTTTTGGGATGGGTTGGTGGAATCAATCTCTTTTTTTTTCTTGCTGGAAGATGGAAATTTCTTTTGTAAGTTGTAATGAATTTGATTCCTGATATTAGTTCACAGTTCACAGCACTAGAAAAGAAGTGGTTGGGCTTGAGTTTTATTAGTAACCTACTTCATCTACCACAATATTACTCCCTTCATTTTCTTACGAGAACAACAAACTATAACTTCATCCAACCCGGGCATTAACGGGCTCACTACACGTAAATGGGTGACCACATTCTTTGAAAGCTCTCAATGTAATCAGATAGATTAGTACCCAAATGAGAAAGGTGGGCCTTTCGGCTGCTATAGGGTTCTACCACTTGGGTTGCAACCCTTTGTGCCATTTCATGGTGCACCGACCTGGATTGTTCTAAGGCATGGGGATAGGGTTTGGCCTGTTGAGATTATGGGTTTAGCACTTCATGGAGGGTGGGCTGAATTCCACTCAGACCATGGTTTCACGGCAGGCTGTAAAGTTATCTTGGGTTATGAGAGAAGGTGGCTGTTCAGTACGATTCTGCTTGATGAAAATGACCGCGAGATACGTTAGCCATCGTCAATAGCTGATGAACCATGGGTTGATCTGCATGCTCTCCCAGGTAAGTTGAGTGATTATTTTTCTCATTCTTTTGTTGCCTTGGTATGTATGTGGGTGGATATTTGTTCTATTTGTTCTATTTATGTCGTGTTTTAGATTTTGTAAGAGAAGGCAAATAATTGCTTTTTATTTATTTATTTTTGTATATATGCTTAGGCCATATCCGCACTTCGTGTCTGCGTTCGACCGTCCAGAATGGGTATTAGCTACTTGGGTTTGGGTGTCTCATTGCTCCGAATATCGATCACTTTGAGGTGTATTTTTTTTGTATGTTGGCCTATATTGGTTGAAGGTGGTCGCTTGAGCTGAACCGCTCTTGGGGAGCTCTTCACTGTTCTTGAGTTGCAGAATTACCCTTATGTGTTGGTTGTCATTTCGGCTAAGCCAGAAGTACGGATCATTGTCTTTGAGAATGATGATTGCTGTGAGAAACTGCCTTGTTGGTTTTTTGTTCCAAGTTGATGGAGGTGGTATTAGTTAGTGGCTTGATGTTTTAATTTTGGGTTCTTCTCTAAAATCTTCGGCCATGTAGTTGCTCTAATCTAATGGAAACTTAGGATATTTACGTTTGCTTTGTGGATCCTACTGGGTTGTAGATTTGTGGTTTGGACTGAGACACTTGTGGTAGCTTGGTTTGCTCTAATCTAATAGAATTGCTGCGATTGTTGCAGAATATATTACATGTTTTTCATTTTTTTCTATGCATTGACAGATTTGCTGGTGATATGGCGCGGGATTTGCATGTGGTTTTGTTTAGAAGCATTAGAAAATTCCCTATGTAAAGGTTACTAAAGTATATTCTATTTTTACGTTTGTGATTTAGCTAGAATATATTATTGTCATATAGGTATTTTTAAAAGAATTCTTTTCTGCATTGCGTAATTAGGAATATATTCTTACGGTAAAGAACATCACAATGATTTTTATTTTTGCATATTATGTGCAGTATTAAGAGAAATCAATTTTAATTATTTGAGATGATTCTAATTTCAATGCTTTGTGATATACCGTTAAACAAAACACAAATATGGATCTATTGTAATAAGCCGTTAAACAAAACACGATGCTTTGTAACAAAACACAAAGATGTTGGAATCTTGCCTAGAATTTTTGAATTTTGTATTATTGTTATATCTAGAATTGCTCAATTACTGTTATTGAGGTTGATGAATCAATCTAAGAATAAGCCGTAAAAATATACAAATTCCTAAGAGTGACAATAAGAATACTTGTCTTATTAGTCTTAGGAAAGTATATTTTTAAATTTAATTCGCAATTTAAATAGATCTTCTCTAATTTTACCAAACAAATGAATGGACAAAATATATCTTCCGTAATTTTACTAAACAAAGTTTTTAGAGCGATAACAACTACTGCAAATTATTACATATTCAATTTTTTGGCCCGCTGTAAATAATATTTTTCATATTCCTTTTTAAATAGAGAGAGTATAGTTATTTTTACCTTTTTGGTAAATATAAAGAAAAAAACTATTTTCCTAAAGAAATTACTTTGGTTGTCCCAGGGAATCAACTCATACAAAACCTTCACCACTTTTTAAGAATTATTATATAACCTAGATAATTTTTTGGTCATTCGTCATTGCTAATTTATTACATGGGGAGAGGAGCGGGATGGGTCTCAATCCTGGGATGCACTACCACTTGGGCCAGTGACCACTCGCATATAAACCCATATTTACACTCTAAACCCAAATAAAGAAACAAAACAAAACGGCAAGCAAAACCATCTTTCTAAATTTATAGGAAAAAGGTATAAAAGAATTGAAGCTAAATCACATAACGAAATAAAAAATAATCAGAACCTTCCATCTTTCTAAATTTTAGGAAAACTGACAAACCAAAAGCAAAACCCAACACTTACCAACTTCAGCTCCAGAATTTCAGAAAACCATCTTCGTGTATTTGTCTCTCACAACATCAAGAAAACAAATCGCAAAGCAAGAAAGAGAAGATAAGACAGAAAAATTGCTCATCTTGATAATTAGCTCATGGATATTAAAAACTCTGATAATGTCAATCCATTAGCGGGCTGGAAAAACGTGCAACGCACGTGTCGCAGCACCTAGTTTTATAAAAGCTCGATAAGGGTAAATTGAGGGGAAGAAGAAGTGCATACACAAAAATGCTGCTAATCCAAAAAAATGAAGCATGAAGGGTATACAAACAGAAATCATTCATGATCCAACAGATAGTTGAATGAAATAAAGCCCCCCATAGACAAAGAACAAAGCCTAGTTTTTTATCCTATGAATTCCATCTGGGTAGCCTTTAAACTCCTCCACTGTATACTTTGATATCAAACATGGACTGCATCCACATTGCTACTCTAGTCTTGATTAAATCCACCACTGCACTGGCCTCACTTGTTGCATTATTGAAGATGAAATCTTTCTAGCTAGCCATATTTAGATCATAGAATCGCATATAAACAGGCTTTCCACACTTATTTTTCCAGATTTCCATACCTGAAATCAAACTACCAAATAGAAAAATCATTCAATGATGGAGGACATACCCAGAGTTTAAAATTGAGGTATTGGGAAAGGTAATGGTATCGGCCTATCGGGGATACAACCATATATCGGTCGGTATCAAACCATATCGGTCGATAATCATAGACCAAATGCCCCAAGAGAACTGACAATGTGGAAAAAGATGCCGTGGTGTTTCCAAATCCACAGAACAATAGGGGCATAGCACTTTGAATGATGTTCCTTCTGTAGAGAACTGATCTACTAGCCACCCTAGTTTGAATAGTTATCCATGAGAAGATTTCAACCTCTGAGGAGGCAAGGCTTTTTCCATAATGAGCCCAGAAAAAGTTTGTTTTGCCAAATGCCTCAAGAGAACTAACAGTTTGGCATAGTTAAATGAATATTGAAAAAGAATGTCAATATTTGGATTTCCAGGTGCATATGATTTCTAACTCTAAGAAGGGCTCGAAATCTGCAAGTAATTTGTGGTCCCTGGACCTGGAGGCACAGTGCATGTGCTTTATACGAGGGCTCTATCTCTCTATCTTGGGCTTGAAAATGTGATCCTACTCATTTGTCGTGCACGTAGAAGTTTACACTGTTTGGACGACTAGTCATATACTACTAAATTAAAATCATTGTGGTCACGAATTTTCGGTAAGCCAAATGTCTTTTGTTCGTGTTGATACCAATATACGATCGCTGTGATTATTATAAACTTTATGAGCCGAACAACAATTAACAATTTGGATCACTTATATGAGCCCGGAAAATCACAGCTGGCCTAATGTGCCAAATCTCAAGGTTACTCCTATTACAGCTAAATAGAATTGCAGACATCATATTATACAGAAACAGAATTTGCATAATGAGTTTTTACAGTCACCAAAAGCACCAAACACATACCCTTTTGTTTTTGAATGGGGCAGAACCTCATGCAAGGAAAAATTGAATACTATTAACCTTCTAATCCCATTTCACTGCAACCTGGTATGATAACATCGTTTGGTTTTTTTCGTCACGTGGTGCTCAAACTACTTTTACAGCAAGGGGATGGGCCTGCAAGCATAAACAAATCACCAATCCGTCATTCCGCCACTTTAAAGTCCATGACGAACCAAGTGGAGGTGATGGGCACCACCATGTAGTGCCGCTAAAGATCTCACTTCATGACTCAACATTAGTTCACTTATACATGGCCTACATATATGAGTCTCTTCTCTCTCCTGCCCTTCTTACCTGCAAATTCTTGGAGTCACTGGGTTATGCATGCCTGGTCGATATCTCTAAACTCCGGAATTAGTTGAGGTGCGTGTAAGCTGGCCCGGACATTCGGTAATAAAAAAAAAAACCCTTCTTCTCCCCTTCACACCCATCACCTGAATCCAATATATATCACCAACTGGTTCATCCCTTGATTTTGGCTCGCAGTAAACTGTGTGAATGTCGATTTGAATTGATTTATGCAGAATATCAGTCTCCAAAACTGCATACCAAATTGGACATGCCATTTTATTAATCCAATTCTCTCTGCAACTCAGCTATAGTGGCACTCAAGAACTCTCTCTCCATCACTATCAACATTCGTTCGCCTCTTCATGGCCATATGCGTTTCCGTTTCCCTTCTCTCTCCTCCTATCCCTCATCCCTCCATTCTTCTCTCAATACACCTCCTTTTCCACTTCACACCCATCACCTGAGATCCCAATACCACCTCCTGACTCCACCATTCTCTTCTTCTTCGTCTTCAATCCTACATTCGTGCCAAGAGCTTCAAACTCTGAAAAAGTTCCACGCTTCTCTCATAATTTCAAATTGTTTCACACCCATATCAATTGCTTCAAAGCTCATACCTCTGTATACGCGATTTGGTGACCTACAGAGTGCTGTTTCAATTTTTGAAGCCTTCCATGAACCCAACACTCTCGTCTGGAATTCAATAATCAAGGCCCATGTAGATTTGGGTTTCTGCAATTCGGCTTTTTTGCTTTATGGGCAAATGCGAAAAATGGGTGTTGAACATGATAGTTTCACCTTCCCTATATTGAACCAAGCGATACTGTTGCTTTCCAATAGAGTTATGTCTGGAAGAATGATTCATTGTTTGGCAACTAAAATGGGTTTTGAATCAAATGTGTATTTCTGCAATACAATGATGGACGTGTATGTGAAATGTGGGTGCATTGGTTATGCTTCTCAGGTGTTTGCTGAAATGCCTGACAGGGATTTGGTCTCTTGGACTACGGTGATTTCGGGATATGTTTATGAAGGAAACATTAGTAGTGCTTTCAGATTGTTTCGCGAAATGCGATTGGAGTTGGAACCTGGTCCAGTGACGGTGGTGGTCATGTTGCAAGTGTGTTGCTCCCATGGAAGACAGATTGAAGGGAGGCAATTGCATTCTTATGTGATGAAAAGAGGGTTCCAGATTAGGGGGGCTCTAAAGAACTCAATGTTGAAAATATATAGTAATGGGGGTAGTATCGATGACGTAGAACTCTTTTTCAGCGAAATAGAAAGCAGGGATGTTGTTTCTTGGAATATCTTGATTTCATGGTACAATTCAAGACAGGATATTTTGGAAGTTGAAAAGTGCTTTAACCAAATGCAAGGGGAAGTAAGGCCTAGCAGTGAGACATTGACCTTAGTTATTTCAGCTTCTGGGAAGAATTGTAATCTTTCACAAGGCAAAACATTGCATGGGTTTGCTATTAAAAATGGACTTTATGATAGTGTTCTTCAAACTTCATTGCTGGATTTTTATGCCAAGTGTGGGGACGTAGAGAGAGCAGCTCAAATTTTTAGAGAAATTCCCTTTAAGAGTAGCATTACTTGGAGTGCTATGGTATCAGGTCTTATTGATGGTGGGCATTTTGAGGATGTCATAGAATTGTTCCGGCAAATGCGCGATGAAAGTCTAGAGCCTGTTGCTGAAATCTTTCAAAGCCTTGTCGTTGTGTATACCCATTTGGGTGCCTTGAAATT
The DNA here is from genome assembly GCA_016920895.1 of Vaccinium myrtillus. Lineage (NCBI taxonomy): Eukaryota > Viridiplantae > Streptophyta > Magnoliopsida > Ericales > Ericaceae > Vaccinium > Vaccinium myrtillus. Next base: position 3,647,298 of record CM029280.1, read on the forward strand.
AGGTAAAGGAGTCCACGCTTACCTAATAAAGAATTTTCTCTCTACCTCCCATGAAGAAGATACTCACTTAGAAACCTCTATCTTAAACATGTATGCAAGATGCGGAAGCATTTCTTATGCTAGATTATGCTTTGATAGGATAGCTAATAGAGATCTCGTGACATGGACATCAATGATTGAGGGCTTTGGAGCCCATGGTCTAGGTTTTGAAGCCCTACAACTTTTTAATCAAATGCTGGAAGAAGGAATGGAGCCGAATAGTGTGACCTTCTTGAGCATATTATCTGCTTGTAGCCACTCTGGCCTTCTAAGGGAAGGCTGCGGAGTCTTCTATGCCATGAAATGGGAATTTGGAAGGGAACCCGATCTGAATCATTACACTTGTATCGTGGATTTGTTGGGCCGATCTGGGAAGCTCAAAGAGGCATTGGCTATAATTCTGAAACTAGTTGCTAATCCGGATGGTAGGATTTGGGGCGCTCTATTTGCAGCCTGTAGAGTCCATGGGGACCAAAAACTAGGGGAATATTCAGCGAAAAGGCTTTTGGACTTGGAACCCAATAATGCTGGCTATCACACTTTGCTTAGTAATTTTCAAGCTGTTGATGAAAGGTGGAATGAAGTTGAAGAAGTACGGAGATGTATGAAGGACAACGATTTGATGAAGAAGCCAGGGTGGAGCTGCGTTGAAGCCAAAGGATCGATCGATGGTTTTATCTCTGGAGATCGATCACACCCTCAAATGGGTGAAATTTATGAGACAGTGGATGTTTTGAGTAGGAAAATACACGAAGTTGGTTGTACATTGGAGTGAAATTTAGTTTTTTTTTTGAACTGCAGGAGTGAAATTTAGTTGACTTATTCATGAATGAGTGCATATTTTGGATTGAAATTGTTTTGTTTCCTCATTCGATCATGTTGGTATGGAACATTCAATAGTTTCTTTCACTGCAGTGTGAGATTGTTACCCTTCTACTGAGAGGAGTCTTATCAGTTGGCAGACTGATGATGCTAAACTTGTTTCTTTTAGGGGGTGTTTGGGAATATTTTCGTTTCAATTTTTTTCAGAACTAAAAATAAAAATGTGCTTGATAATTTATTTATGTTTTGTGTTTATTAAAAGCGTTTTCAAAATTTTTGAAAATTTTCAAAACACAAAAAAGGTGATTTGCCTTGTTTTTAAAACAGGGTCGTTTAAAAACAGAAATTTTATTACCAAACATGTTTTTTTTTTGTTATTATAAATAAACAATAAACATGATTCTACTTTTAGTTTTTGTAGAAACAAAAAACAAAAAACACAAACTTTACCAAATGCCCTCTTAGTTTTCGTTTTTTTCCAGTTTTGGTTTCCGTTTCTTGTTTTCGAGAAACAATACAGTGAAAAATTTAATTTATTTTATACCCTGATGGTGGAAACCACGGGTTTTATGCCTCCGCCACTGTGGGCCCTTTGTGCATTTGTAATAATATGAACATTCATCTTGTTTAAGTTCATTGTTGAAAAGTATAGTTACAAAATTAGTTTCGTAATTATAAATTAATTTATTGCATAATCTAATTAATACAAATGTTTCATTTACTAGCTTTTTACTTCGTCAGCAAACTTTATCCACCCTTCTTACAAAATTATTCAAATCGGAGTACTAATTTATCTATTTTTCATAAATGCCACATCAATATACGCTCACTCTCTACACACTACTATCTTTTCTCCGTTCGCTATTTAATCTACTCAAATCTCATCTCGTATCTGATCGGGCCGTGGGTCCAGTAATCCATCCGGGTTCGGACATCGGACTACCCAAGTGCAAAGACATCACTGCAGACTGCAGCAGCATTCCCTGTGACTGAAGTCGGTGGAGAAGAAGAAATACTGAAATACACTCGCTCACTCTTTCTCGCTTCCTTTCGCTTTCTCTCTCATCACATCACTCTCGAGACTCGACAGATCTCTCGGAAGCAACCAACAATGTCGCCTCGCCTCCGCTCATCTCTCCCGTAAAGTAGGCTCCAAATCGAACACACGCTGCACCCTCTCTCTCTCTCTCTCTCTCTCTCTCTCTCTAAATATATTGATTTGTATTATATGCATAGATATCTATAGCCACAATTATAATATGTAAGCTGTAGCTTTTTCTCAATCTGGAAGGAGAGAGAAACTGAAAAAGCGGTGGGATAGTGCTCGCAATGGGGGGTTACTACTTGTGGTCATCATCAGCCTTCGATTCGAAGTCGGGCCAACTGATACTGGTGGCTCTCTTGGTAATGATTGCTTCTTTTTATACGGGCACTCTCTTCGGCAACAATTCGTCTCTTTATAATGTCTCACAGCTTCGCTCCAACTCTTCATCATCATCATCATCCCCTGGTACTTTCTCTCCCTCTCTCTATAGACCTTTATTTGTTTATTAGTAGCTCATACTGTCAAGTGACTGCAATTCTTTTGGTTATGCTTAATGTGGGGTGATCTATGGTGTGTTTGGGTGTTGGGGCTTTTTTACAATTCCTACTTTTAGCCCCTTTGGATTCAGGAATTCTATAAGAAAGGATTAGATTTTCTTGCCAAATCACTCATTTGGATATGTTTTTTTGGTGAGAAATGGAGAGAAAAGTACAGAAATGTTATTTATTAATTGGCTTGCTTCCCCTTTCACACCAAATCTCAGCATTTAAAGGGCTGTCTTTCTTATCACACCCTTTCTCACAATCCTCCAAAGGGCGAGAAGAACAGAGAATTGGATACGGGTCTAACTTTCTTACTTGGGATCACACCCGTAGTGAATTTAAGCAGCATATTGATTTTTGTAAGAACTTATGTGGCATTCCTGAAATGACTAATAGGGTAGTCACTCTTTGTGCATATGTTGATACATGCTTTTTATTTACTGTAATGTTTCTACTCTTTCAATGCGTTGTGAATTTTACGGAACATTTCCGATAACGAGGGGCAGCCTAATTTTTTTTGTATTATTGGTTACTGTTTAGTCAATCAAGTATATTGGTATTCTGAACTTTTGTCACATAATTTGATATGTTATTTATGAAGTTGTACATCTTCCTCTGTTTCAGGGAGGAATTGTATTAAAATATTTGCATTTACTGGTAGATAAATGAAAGTAAGGAAAACAATACGTGGGCATTCTATATAGGATTGATAGGGGAGTCTCATTCCTTGAGAATATGTTAGCTGATGCTTTTGGTTTTAACTACAATGCCTTGACCTTTTGAATTTCACAAAACATTTCTAATAAGGAGATTATCCAAGTTTTCTGCTATTTGGTTTGGCAATTGGAATATCTTGGTATGGCTAAAAGATAGACTAAATACGGCCATATCCGTAATTCCATTGATGACGAAGAGTACTATAGAACCCTTGGCTTTATATTACTGGGACGTTATTGGTGGTCTTGGGCCATTGCCTACGAAGAGGCTCTGCAGTATTAATCAATGGAACTTCACTTAGGGCACCACAATGACCCATAATTGATGCTAGAGAGCAGTCTAGTTGTTTTACTAATAAGGCATTATCTGATAACATTACATTTCCCCAGCTGTTGAAAGCTTGCAGGATTCCCTATTCAGTGACAAGAACCTTTGATGGTTAAGAAGAAATTCACCAGGAAAACTATTTAATGCTCATTCATTGCCATGTGTTGCCCTAAGTGGAGCACATAACTTCTGGCGTTTTGTTAGAAATTATCTTACTGAAATAGAGGAAGTAAAGCCAAAATGTAATACGACCAGTAAGAAACTTGCTAAGGAGAAGTCCATCCTGAATGTAAACCGGAAACATTTGCACCGAGGTAATGAGATGACGTCAGCAAAGCTTATTCCATCTTCAAGAGCTCTGACTTTGATAAAATTAGAATCAAGTGTAGGAAGTTATAAAATGGTAACAGTACCCAGTTGGTAGCTAAAACACCTCCACACAATTTCTGGGTTGCGCAAACTACAACTATCCACTTTAAGAAACCAGTACCATAGTATTTGGTTGGTTAGTTGATGTTCCACACTTCCACTTATCCCTTGTGGCAGCGGCAAGAAGGAAAGAAAAGGAACAAGTGAAGTACTCAAAATTGTTGGGCCCATGGTCTCTAGTTAGACTATTTTGAGGTGCTCTTTTTCATTTCAAACTTTTCCTTAGGCCCGTCGTATAACTTCTAATAGCCAACCCCGCTTGGATGGACGGTTGTAGGTAGTTTACTGTGTTGTAAAGTAAAGGTCAGCCCCATTAGGAGGTTGGAACTTAGAAGGGTAGGCTGTGGGTAGCCGTACCGGGAAAGTGGCTGCCTTTGTACTATCACCGGCATTCTAATCATGCTTTGCAGGCAGCACAAGGTTTCAGGCATTTCATAGGGTCGTAACTATATTTAATCTTCTGTTTTTATTGATCTATGCTTCTTATGGTTGCAGGTATTTCAACTTTTACAAACAAAGTTGATCTTTCTTATAGGAGAATACCTCTTAGAATCCCAGAGACTGGGATGAACATTTGCCCTTTGATATTCAATGAGTACATACCATGCCATGATGTTTCTTACGTGAAAGAATTGCTTCCAAAGCTAGATCTTTCAAGGAGAGAAGAACTAGAGAGGCATTGCCCTCCCCTTGAAAGGCGTTTGTTTTGCTTGGTGCCACCACCAGAAGATTACAAGATACGAATAAGATGGCCAACTAGTAGGGACTATGTGTGGCGCAGCAATGTGAATCACACGCGCCTTGCTGAGGTAAAAGGAGGACAGAATTGGGTGCATGAGATGGATAAATTGTGGTGGTTTCCTGGTGGTGGTACTCATTTCAAGCATGGGGCTTCCGAGTACATCCAGAGGTAACTTCGGTTAACTTGTTCTATTGTTCTTAGATATATACGTATATTGGTATATGTAGCCTATGTGTTGGTTTTGTTACCGCCTACCATTGCACACGTTCAATCCATTAGAATATATAACACCAGAAGTTGGTGGGCATGGGGAGCAAGTGTCGTTAAAATTCAATTCGTAGTTGCCTGGTTGTCCAAATTAATTTGGATTAGTTCCTATAAGGAATGATCTGATGCAATGCTCTTTTCTAAGCAAAAGAAAAGTAAGACTAAGACCTGATTACATAGATGTAAATGACATCATATTGTCCTGTATATGATATGATTATCCTTGTTTTTACAGAGCTTACTGTTTTACTCCTTTGTTTCCTTTGTTTTTGTTCATTGACGTGGAAACAATGATGTATTGTAATACTAGAAACATAAAGCAGAGCAGCCTAGAATAACTTTTATGATAGCCTCTGACTATAGAAAGCATGTTGGGTAACAAATTTTAAGGTTTCAGTGAAAGTTGTAGATTTGGTTGGGATAAGTTTGGTCCTGTTTGATTTAAAAGATCATACATGTTAGAATTGCAGTAGCAAATCATTGGAAATGTTGTACAGATTAAACCATTCTTACTTTTTTTTTCTTTTTTCATTGACTTGGAAATAATGATTTTACACAGTGCCGCCTAGAAGATAATTCGTGATAGTTTCCGTCAATAGAAACATGCTGGGCAATCAATTTTGATTGTTAATGAAAGTTGTGGCTTCGGTTGGGATACTTTGGTCTTGTTTTAAATGACAGGTCAGACATATTGTTAGTATTGCAGTAACAAGTCATTGGAAATTTTGAGTGTAAATAAAAGCTGGGCAATGAGTTTTGTGTGTTAATGAAAGTTGTGGCTTCGGTTGGGATACTTTGGTCTTGTTTGATATGAACGGTCAGACACATTGTTAGAATTGCAGTAGCAAGTCATCGGAAATTCTGAGTGTAAATGAAAGCTGGGCAATGAATTTTGAGTGTTAATGAAAGTTTCGTCTTTGGTTGGGATACTTTGGTCTTGTTTGATTTGAACGGTCAGACACATTGTTAGAATTGCAGTAGCAAGATCGGAAATTTTGCATAGCAACAGTCAAGGATTTAAAGGCTATTGATTTTACCTGGAACGCAGATCGTTTTGGTACGATAATTGGGAATGAGACCGTGGTACACTCAACACTGCATACCCTCAATTGTGGTACATTGTGGATAGGTTCGTATTGAATTTACTTCTAAATTATACACTTGTACTTCTGTGTGAAGAGAAGTGTGGACCTCAAACACAATTTTCATCTGATTGAGCGTGTAATGTGTAAACGTTCGTGCAGGCTTTCATTCTTTTCCACACACATGTATACTATTCTGAAATTGGTTATCATTTCCCCCGTGTTTCCGATAAAATCCGCCATGAACCTGCTTCCAATCAGACTGAAACAATTCAGAAAAAAGGAAAATGTGATCCCCGGAAGCATGTACTCACAAACTGGCTTCCTTGAGTGATGACTGGGTAGTATTCCATGCTTCCATGTGGTCCTTTTTCCTGTTGCCTTAGATTAGCTGGGAAAATTGTTACTTTGAGAGTGCTGATTAATTTCATAATTCTTATTAATCCAAATGAATAAAAAAACACTCTGTAAAGTATTGCATGATGTAATCACAAGATATGGGCATGAAATCTTTGACGGCCATGACTCTCACAGATGTCATATTTGACAGTAATGAGATGACTTCATATGATATGGCTTTTATGGGTGATTAATTCTTATGATCATATCTGCGTCCTATTTTCTGATTTTACTTGTCAGGAAAAAGAATTTTATTCCTTCTTTTTTAATTATTTTTGTTTGCAGGATGCTCCATTTCTGTAGTTAATTTGTACTTCTAGGTCACTACTTAGACTATGTAGTTGATTAGTTGTTTGCTTGTTCCGTTTCTAATTCCGTCATCTGTGTTATGGTTTTCAGCAAGACAGTCCCGGAAGTCGTTTCTTAACATCTACTATCCTTTTCTGATGTTGCAGGTTAGGAAACATGACTACTGACGAGAGTGGTGATCTGCGTTCTGCTGGGGTTTTTCAAGTTCTGGATGTGGGTTGTGGGGTTGCTAGCTTCTCCGCTTATCTTCTTCCATTAAATATACAGACAATGTCCTTTGCTCCCAAAGATGGCCATGAAAATCAAATACAATTTGCCTTGGAGCGGGGAATTGCAGCAATGATTTCTTCTTTAGCTACAAAACAGCTTCCATATCCTAGTAGCTCTTTTGAAATGGTTCATTGTTCGAGGTGTCGTGTTGATTGGCATGAAAATGGTATGATCACTTATTTTGTTATTTTCAAAATGTTGGCTTTTAGAAAAGGCAATTTTGTTGATATGCTTTCCTCATTTATTTTTTGAGCTAAACTTAAGGCCTTGTTACCCTTGAACTTTTTACACTTTTTGGTTTTTGTCTTTATTCATATTTTTCGCATTTGTTAGTTTTGCGTAAAACGTTTTAAGTTCCGTGATTTATCTCGACGATAGGAATCGAAAAGTATAAAATTATGACTGAAACTCAAACAAATACAAAACCCTAAAAGTTCAAAAAGTGCAAAAAGTTGAACAAATACAAATAAGTTATATGAAACAACCCTAGCTCTTAAAATTATGCTGCCGCATCATCCCAAATTTGAATTGCACTGAGAGCATGTGGGGTGACTAAAATATTGACTGATGGTTGTATAGTTGTTGGACCACATGTTGAGGTCAATAGTATGCCACACAAGTTGCAATACAGATACTGTTAGAGACTTTCCCACATCAACTCTCTAAATCAACCAAAATTTCATTGTGGTACAACTGTTTGTACAGAGAGAAAAAATCAATAATGACGTTGGGATCCATGAATTATTGCAGAAGTGGGCATAAAGGAGAAAGATGAAGATTATAAATATCGAAGGTAAAGGGTGAATCACTGAGGTGGGCAGTGTAGTGCTTGTTGGTTTGAGGTTTTTAATCATTGTGTTGATGGATAAATTATGGTGAGAATGTGAACTCTCGGGCGCACAAAGGGTAAAGTGCGGGAAAGCGAATATCCGAGAATCTGACTTTGCATTGTGTTTTTTTTTTTTTTTGAAAAAAAAATTGGCAACATTTTGTTAGTGCTGCAATAGGGGCCCGATCTTGTTTCACCGGCCAAGGTTGCAAGTTCATCCTAAGCTGCATTTTATGTATGTTATTGATGCTCAAGCCACTAATAATTTAATCTCTGTGAACTGTGACCTGAAATTCTGGTCAAAGCATTATCAAAATGTTACCCAGAGCTGAAAAGAAAGGAAGAGGAAAAAGAAAAAGAAAGAAGGAAACCAGCATAAGAAATTTCTTCATAGCTGCCTATGATTGGTATGCCCATCATGAAAATGGATGTAAAAATAACTACTCTATTTTGGATAGAAAATTACTTGACCTTGAGCTATGGCATTTGCAATCAGCCCCCACCCTGCTTTTAGTGGGTTTTTGAGTCATGGGAATCAACCTCTCCCTAAAAAAGGGGGGAAAAGCTGCTTATGTAGGAGCCTGGGTATGACCTTTGAACTATTTTGAGCATAAGAAATATAGTAGAACCATGCATAGAGAGTCTAAAGCTGATGCAGATCGGACCAAGGAGGAAGAAGGCTTTGCATATTTGAGGGGAGAGGTTGATGGGGATCTTGTCTATTTAACTGTTGAAAAGAATTTTGTTCTCTGCATTCTCTCCCTCCCAGATTTTCAAAATTCTTATTATCCTCCTCCTCTATCTACCGTCTCTTACATTACCTCCTCTGTCTTCTGGTTCTACACCAGAAGCATGATAGTGTAGCTCACATGACTCCTCTCTTGTTACCTAGTGGTTGAAACTTGAAACAAGACATGTCCTCGAGTTATTTGTCAATCTAAGGAGAAGGCTTACGTTCTTTTTATTGGTGTGTGTGGATCTAGAGTTTTATAAATACTTTGTTACTTTGGCTCTAATTAATTGTGATTTCATTATGGACAGACGGTATTCTACTCAAAGAAGTGAATCGCCTCCTGCGATCAGATGGGTATTTTGTCTATTCATCTCCACCAGCATACAGAAAGGATAAAGATTATCCACTCATATGGGATAAGTTGATGAATTTGACTTCTGCAATGTGCTGGACGCTCATTTCTCGAAAAGTCCAGACTGCGATATGGATTAAGCCAGAAAACCAATCATGTCTTCTTCATAATGCAGAGCAGAAGCTCATAAGTATATGTGATTCAGATGATGATTCTAATCCGTCGTGGAACACTCCACTTAGGGACTGTATAACACTAAGTAAAGCACAAGCTCATTCTAGCAAGCTCCCTCCAAGGCCACAGCGTCTTTCTGAATATTCCGGAACTCTCCGTAGTGTAGGTCTGTCAAAAGTTCCTTCACAAAGCATAATGGAATTGCTTGCAGTTCGTTTATTTGCTTTTCATTTTGCACTCACTTTTATATCATGATTCTATCATATATATTCATCTATGTTGTGATTCTTGCTATTGGATGCGTTTTGTCGGGCTTTAGTTGACTTTCTAATTCTTGCATACAGCGGCCAGTTTTTGGAAGTATCAGACTCAGCATTCTGAGTTACATTATTAGGGATTTTTTTTTAAGTGTTGCTGCCTGGTTAATAAGATTAATTTGGATGTCGATCATATTTGGGGATCTTCATTAATCGAGGTGATGATCATTTAACCTTTCGTGATGGTGGGGATTTAAGATGAAGTACATGTTATGTTTGAAAGATTATGATGCTGCTTTTTTTCCCCCTCTAGATATGGTGTTATTTATGCTTTTGTTTGCTGTCACTTAGTAGTTAACATGGAGATGGACCACTAATTTATCTCTGCATCATTTGGGGTTGCATAAGCATATATGAAGGGTATTCCTTATTCCTTGAAGAATTTAATGAAACAGTTTTATGCTTCCCTCAGGTATCAATCAAGAAAAGTTCATTTCGGATACTCTTTATTGGCAAGATCAAGTTCGCCATTATTGGAGGTTGATGAATGTTGATGAGACAGAAGTACGTAATGTCATGGACATGAATGCTTTTTGTGGAGGATTCGCAGTTGCTATGAGTACATGGCCTGTTTGGGTAATGAATATAGTTCCTAAAAGCATGAACAATACTTTATCTGCCATTTATAACCGAGGTCTGATTGGTGCTTTTCATGACTGGTAAGGTTAATGATTATTGCTAAATTATCTACGACTTGCTAAAGTTTCAGTAATATTGGTACTAATGTGTGCACTGTTTTATGTAGGTGTGAACCATTCTCAACTTATCCACGCTCATATGATGTGTTGCATGCTAACCATCTATTCTCTCACTATAAAAACCGAGAAGAAGGTTGCTTGCTTGAGGACATTATGTTGGAGATGGACCGGATTATAAGACCTCAGGTAATTGTTCGGATAGAGTTCATTCTTTGTGCTCGTAGAAATTGGAAGTCAAAAGTTACTTTCCATCAGCATTATCGGATATAATCTTCTATTTTAAGTCAGTGATGCACAGGAAAGCACTGATTTCTTCCCCTTGGAACAAATGGAATTCACATACACAAGAGTCTATTGCTTTGTACAATCATAAAAGCGTTAGTGAAAGGCTTGCCGATCAAAAAAAAAAGCGTTAGTGAAAGGCTTGGGCAATGGGTTTGAGTTGGCTCCAGCCACTTTCATGCAAATATTTAGGGCAGAAGGTTAAGTATATAAAGGATTTGCTCCTCTCAGAACCCTGTGTTCTAGTGACTACCAACAGGAAATCGCTTCTTGCAGAGTAGATATTGGGTATAATGCTGCTATCACGGGGCACTTTCACCACCCAATTTTAAATCACACAATGTAGGGACCACAACGTAATTGGGTTAGTGGGAGACATGGATATGCCACTAAATCTGATGAGCGGTTTTTACTTGGTGGTGACACCACTTAGGATTTTTTTTTGGGGTAAATACCACTTAGGATTTTGTAACTGCTTGCACTAAATATTTTCGCCTTTGGATGGTTGTGAAATTATCTAGCCACTTCTATGACTTTGTACCACAATTCTACCAGGTTTCTTAGAAGTCAAAAGTGGTTTGTAAAGGTGCAGAGAACTTGGTGAAAAACACGTACTGGGAAGTAACATGCCTTCGCATGTATGACTGGTCAGCTTATGAAAAATTGGAATAGAGCTGCTCAAGCATTTTGTTTTGAGAGATGTCACATGTTGTATGTAGATTCTGTTCTTCTTTAGCTGAACATACTGTGCACTCCTTTAGATTAAACATTCCTTACTGAGAATCACATCTTAAGTCCTGACTCAGAGTTATTGGTCTCATGTCTGTCTTGGTGTCACCATGTCAAGACATCTTGGCCAGATGTTGGTAGGATAGGACAATGTGAATTATATGCTCTGTCTAAGTAGAAAACAAGGTCTTGTATGTTTCTTTTTTGTTTCTATTTTCTCCAAAATAGCAGACCGGGAACTATCTTATTTGTGCAAAATATCTAATCTTTGAATTGGAAAGGTGAAACATACCATATCTCAAGTTCTCGACCATTTATTCACTGGATTTCTGAAGTCCATTGAAATTTTTGCTGGGAGAATTCAGTATAGGTTAGAGTGAATGTGGATATGGATCGTATGTTCGTTTGTCAAAACCTTGGACTCAGATTCTGGGAAACATCTTAGCTCAGTACAAAATGCAAAATTATTACTAGTACTCCGATGAAAGCTTCTATTTATTGGGTGTTCACAGTTCCCCCCCAGAAATCTCACTGCGGATCTGCTGTCCGACTATTGTGTCCTAACATAGTGTCCGACCCCCCAAATTATTGACACGTTGCATTATCCCACAACCCATTAACCCCGTTAGCCCCTTTGCCACGGTTAAATTAAGTTAGTTAACTCTTCACTTTGTATGTGCTAGTGCCGTTAAAAAACACCCCTATCGATATTCGATTGAGCTGATTTTTCACATGGACATTCAAAATATTAAATAAGCAAACTCGAATAAAAATCAGCTCAATCGGATATCGAAAACCGGTAGGAGTTCTTTTTTAAGTTTGATAGCCATGTAGGGGTCTATTTTTAAAAAATAAATTCACGCTATGTAAATATTTATTTAATACATTAAATGAATAAGATTTATTCCCATTATATATAAGTGTTGGATAAATATAATATTTATGTTATATAATATATTAAATACATAATACTAATTCCATATACAGTTTTATGCAAAATTGTTCGAATCAAGCCTTTACTGGTCTCTCTTTTTTTTTTTTGCCGATTCCTCGTGGGTACCCAAATTAGTATTATATTTATTTCATATATTATATAACATAAATATATTTTTTTGCCGATTCCTGCGTATGAAATATATATGTGGAACAAGTATTATTTATTTCATATCTTATATAGGAGTAACATAAATATTCTATTTATCCAACATATAATTTACATATACCCAAATTATATATATAATTTGGAATTTTTTTTTGGCGAAAAAATTTAAATATTATATAACGTGAATTTATTTTTTTAAGATAGACTCGCTGCAAAACTTAGAAAACACTCCTACCGGTTTTTAACATCCGATTGAGCTGATTTTTATTCAAGTCTGTTTATTTAATATTTTCAACGTCCATGTTAAAAATTAGCTCAATTGGATATCGAAAGGGATGTTTTCTAACGGCCCTAGCACGCACAAGTGAGGAGTTAACTAATAATAAAGAATTAATTTAACGTGGCAAAGGGCTAAGGCTAACGGGGTTAATGGGTAGGAAGATAACGCAATGTGTCAATCATTTGAGGGTCGGACACCATGGTCGGACATCATAATCAGACAGCGGATCCGGGCTGCAGAAATCTGGGTGTTTATCTAGCACGATGAAATTTTTAGAATTAAGATAACGAAGGATTTGACAAACCATAATTAAGATAACGACGGATTTGACAAACTGTAATTGCTTTATGTGTCAAATACACTCAAGGTCACTAGTTTTGTGGGTTTTAATTGATTGATTCTGACAACTGAACTGATAATTGATTTTAAGGAAATTAGTTTATTGATTGGTAAAGATTATCGATTCTGAGTAATTTTTGACTATATTTTTCTGCAGGGGACAATCATAATTAGAGATGAAGATTCAATTATATCAAGAATAAGAACTATTGCTCCAAAATTTCTCTGGGATGTAGAATCACATTTGCTGGAAAATGAACAAAAGACACCAGAACCAGTCTTAATTTGCAGAAAGAAGTTTTGGGTTATCATTTAAGGAATGCTACTGTGTAAAGCTTCACTAATACAGGTTTTTATTTCAACCAACCCGTAGATATCTTGTATCGGGAGGTTGCCATATTTTCTTCTTTTCTTGTGTTCTGCCATCAGCTTCGTTGAATGAAAGAAAGTTTTAAGTTTCTCTAATTTGCTTTTGGCTGTCATTTCATTTGTATAGGTTCCAATAGATTTTTCCTTTCATGAATTTAAATAGAAGGTGAAAGATTTTAAATCCCCTTCTCTTGCATAGTCTTGCTTTATAGATTTCCTTTAATTATGTAATTTTTGTCTCCTTTATTTTCCTTAACACAGCATTTTATGTCTGGTTTTGCTTTGGATTTTTTATTGTTTGGAGTGTCTCTACTAGAATTCTTAAGCTACTTGAGAAGCAGATTTTGACAGTTGTGCAGTCGTGCTTGTTTTACCCCTGTTCTATAGGTGGTTCTGGGGGGTGCCTCAGTTCTTCTGTAGCTTTTCTTAATTTTAGACCGCGGAAACTCAGAGTGAAGTCTCCCTGGTAGCTGGATATTTTGTAAATGCTGGTTGGTTTTCGCTTCTCGAATAAGACGCGTTCCTTTCTCTGCAACGTAGTTCTTCCTACCTCCTGACTTAGTAAGACATTAAGCGAAATGCAGTTACGATGATCTAAGATATTTGTATTTCTTTTCTTGAGGAACATCGAAGACTCTACATTATAGGGTTTTTGGGATGGCAGATCATCATATGGTATTTTGTCATTCCAAAATGATGAATTTAACAACTCAAATGGTTTTTGTTCCTTATAAGCTTTCCTTAGAAGAACTAGGTCAGAATGTTCTCGAAACCATACGAAATTGCCTCGGGTACCAATGGAGGCGACCCCGCTGTCTTTCTTGCAAAGGAAACTTCCTGCATTGGCTTATGTTACCGCATGATTGATGAAAAACGCACTATTTAGGGATCCCTTGTTATTAAATTTTGAAGAATATTCAACTCTTCTAGTAGAGTAACGATAAAAGTATACCATATACCCCTATCGTATCCCTTTTTAGAACATGCATATTACGTTCCCGTTCTTGATCCTTATACTATATAACTTCAGTTATGGACTTGCGCCCCAGCCCGAGCTACATTATCCAAAATTACAGTTTGTCGCTTGTACTGCTTTTTTATTACTCTCTTTTTGGGTACATCAGAAAGGACTCATCTCTCTTTTTTACCTTTTTTTCTTTTTGTCTATCATGTTGCTTCTTTGCTAAGCTATTTTTTGGCATCAAAATGCTTTTTAAGTTTTTGACTGAGCCTTTCTTGAGCACTACCCTCCAGAAGGGCACAATCCATTTCACCAAGTTGGGCTGAATCCAACTTGGTGAATGAATGGATTGGGTTGCCATGGTCCCTTGGACTGGGCTCAAATTGGACCATGTAAATGGGCTCAAATATCCAGCCCTTTGTTTATAAGCACGGATATATTGGAAGAAACATTCAAATTATTTTTGTACTTGGTGTAGGACCGGGGTCGCTTTCGTTATGAATTGTCACTCTTGATTTGATTCATGAAAACCAACATGCTGCACACTAACATGATCCCATAATTTTATTTTTATTGCAAAAAAAAAAAAAAAAAAAAAAGTGCAGCATTTTTGTTCTGAAAAGAAAATAAATCAAAACCATTTTCGTGTAATTTCTTAGAACTTTTTCGCAGGAATTTAACGAATTAATATGGACGAAAGTGTTATATCTTATATCCACAAAATAACGAACTTTTCGCAATACTTTTTAAATTTATCGGCCGACACACAAGGTATAGATATATATAGTTTATATGCTACATTGATGGCAGGAAGATGTGAAATGAAAAGAGCTAATTAAGGAGGTTGACATTGGTGGGTCTGATGAATTGAAATGTTACCTTTCCTTAAAACTAACTCCAAACGTGATAACGAACATATGTTGTTTCCTCAGATGTGGAAATGAAAAGGAAGCTTTCGGTATGAACTGACTGATATACAAGTATGTGGCCCTCTTGTTGTCCAACAATTTTTCACGGGTCCTGGTGCATCGTTACGTAGTGTCCCAACGTCATCCTCCCAGCTATACGTTTATGTGGAGAAGTTATAGTTGCTCGCGGGTTTTGCACGATTGCGAGAGAGGAAGCACCTAATAGATTTATTGTCCTCTGTCTATGGGGCTTCATTGGTGTCTTGATAGTGTAAAAGCAAGAAAAATACAATAAATGATAGCAAAAATGACAATTTTTTATGAGCACTGGATTTGCTAATTAAAAGCGAAAAACGAAGGGAATTTATGGAAGTCGTAAAATTACGTGAGAAGGATATTTTTCTTTTGGTATTCAAATGTAACGTTGTTTGATCTAATTTAACGGGAAGGGAGAATCTTGATAATATTTTTAAAAGTATAATTTTTCAAGCAGAAGAGAATTTGGAGTCTTTTATTTAAAAACCTTAGGGCAGAGGTCACTGTAACTTAACCCTAATAATATCTTGAAATAAAGCACAATTTCAGACCATGGTACGTACTATGATAGCAAGCAAGCATGTGAAGTCATAAATATGTGTTTGAAAGTAGAGATCATTAATTCGATGACTTTGAGGCGGTCATAAAATTATGTTTGTGTTTGTAGGTTAGGGATTGAGATTATTCAGTGCAGATGGAATACCGTCACATAAACTTATGTAATGTCTCAAGTTCTTGTTAGGCTTACGAAACTGGATTCGACTTGGATCGCTCTTCGCTAAAAGTTCGGAGTTCGATTGCCCCGATATAACTTGTGATCTTTCTTCATCTGATACTTACTGAAAGCCGGTATGGGTTACATACTGACCTAAAATTATGTCAGGGAACCATGTAAAATCTTTGTTTCTTTCGTTGTTTTTTTTTTTTTTTTGTTCTTCATTATCTTTGTACGTTGTGTGTTTATTGGTTTAACCGAATTCTCAACCGTTCTTTCACTATCACATGTTCACATTATGCTCCTGGAACAACACGAGGCGGTACATTAAATAATTTTTGGTGTGGAAGAGTAAGTGTGAGAGAGAGAGAGAGAGAGAGAGAGAGAGAGAGGGGGGGAGGGGGGCACTAAAAATTGAAGTATTGACATGACAAATCAACCCCATGCTTGTCGGGTTATAGAGACCCCACCCTTATTGACATTATTGGGCTAGTGAAGGCAGGTGGTGTCGTTGCTGTCACCTTCTGCCATTTCCTCTACCCGCTATTCCCCACCCTCCCCTTTTAGTTTTAGTTTTTACTCTCATAGTGTGGACGTTGGTTCCATGGTTTGGTTTTTTCGACGTAACGCAGAGTGTCTCGTGTCAGCATTTGCGCACCTCGAGCAAATTCTTAAGCTCCTTCCATATGCTAACACGTGGAGAATTTGAACCTAAGAGCTTCGGCATCGGTGCCACGATTGTGAAAACGGATTTTAGGTCTAAATTCGACTTTAAATGATTTGTTCTAGTATTGATGGATAAACACACTACGTACATTGTACTCCCTCCGTCGGAATTTGTTAGTCTATTTTGGGAGTTCATGTCACTTTTCAAATGATTATATTTTATAATTTATAATGTTTTATGTATATGTTAATTTTAAAAATATTGTCTTATAGAATTAATGGAGATCTATCAAACAAGATTTATATTGGACATACAATTATTTACTAATTTAAAAATACCACTAATTTTTTATCTGGTTGCAATAGAACGAGGTACAAACGAATCCGAACAGAGACTATTCCTCTTCAGAGACTGCCTGAGCCTATGCCGGTTACATTTTAATGGTCGGAGAAATTTATTTCATAGAGGTCATTGAGAGCTTCAATAATGTCAAAAATCGCATTAATCCTATACCATTTAATATCTCATCAAAAAACATTTATTTTGCAAAAAATAAATTTAATAAACTTCATTCAATTAGGCGGCACCATGCAATCGGCTCCTTGTTCGTTTTGGATTGCAAGACTGGTTTTCTCCGTTTTTTTTCAATTATTACTCACATTTATCTTCGATCATTACCTTTATTTTTAATTATTATTTATATTTCTTTCTATCTCTCTCCAATTATTACCCTATATTTTTAATTATTACTCATATTTATCTCTTTACTCATTACCGAAAAACCAAACACAAAAACTAAACCAAGATCTATCTCCTCTGGTAAATTGCAGTCGATGGTAAACAAAGACTGCACTGCAGTTTACTACTGCAGGGTTGTTTGGTGCCTTTTTCTGGAACAAGAGAGAGAGAGAGAGAGAGAGAGAGAGAGAGAGATTAGAAAAGCTGGGATTGATGGATGGGTCTATGACATAAAAATTAGAGATAAAAAAAACACAGGCAAAAGGAATG
Organism: Vaccinium myrtillus; assembly: GCA_016920895.1. Taxonomy (NCBI): domain Eukaryota; kingdom Viridiplantae; phylum Streptophyta; class Magnoliopsida; order Ericales; family Ericaceae; genus Vaccinium; species Vaccinium myrtillus. The sequence goes on from CM029280.1 coordinate 3,664,787, forward strand.
AGAGAAGACTGAAAGAAGAGACTTTCATTTTATTTTATTTATTTTTTTACTTCATTCAATGAAAGGGCAGATCAAAGAGATTAGACTGTGGTCAGTTTTTGGTCATAAATGGCACGTGGAACTCAGTGCATGCCCCCCGCCACACACTGCAATCTTCCCCACACACACAGACAAAAGAGAGATGGATCCTCTCTCCGGTCTACGGAGTTCTCCAAAAAATTAGTTTTCCGAAACTTATCCTCTCATAATACATTACTCGTGAACACAAAAACCAAGACAATTTATAAACAAAACACCATTAGTGGAACGGGGCCTAAGTTTTGAACTGAACGTTCGGGTCCGAGTTTTGAACTGAACGAGACAGTTCAAATTTGGACTTTATACCATTGATTGATTATAACAAGGGTCTTGCTAATGTGTGACTACTGGACACATCTTAAGCACACAAACAAACAAAACAACATACACTTCAATACACATTTTACACTTTTCAATGCACTTTCATATATCCCTATACACTTTTCACACATTTCAATACACTTTTTCAACCTTAACGTGTGCCTATTAGGTACACGTTAGCAAGGATGGAGCCAAGGGAGGACAAGTGGTGGCGGCGGCCACCACAAGGTTTTCAAAATATGCAATTATTATATAGAAAATAAATTTTTATCCCCAAATTATATAGACTCGTCACCACTAGATTTTTTTTAGTCTTTCATCTTCATAATGCAGTTTGTCTTTTTATTTTTTAATTATATATGCTCGCTACCACAAAGGTAAAATCCTGTCTCCGTCCCTGCACGTTAGCATTTTCCTTTATAACAATGGACAACGATCCAGATCTGGAATCTATGTACTGATAATTGATGGTCTAGATCAAGACTGTCTTGCCTAGTACAAAACTTAAACCGGGGAGGGTTCGAAAAAAAAAAAAAAAAAACTCTAGGAAAACTTTAGTACGTATAGATCTATTGTTAAAATCCACATCTACAAATATGAATCTACCAGCAATATTTGTAAATATTAAGTGTTTGATCAATTTATTTACTTTTTATTATAATTTCGTAGTCGAGGTGAACCTCACACATTTGCAATCCTCAATAGATACTCATAGGGGGTGTCTGACATTCCACTATTTGGCTTTTCATTTTTTACTTTTTCAACTTATAAATGTTTGACTGTCTCAATGCGAAACACATTTTTAGATAATGAGTTTTCAACTTTGAGAGTTAGAGTGGAAAAGTGAAAAAGAGAGGGTTGATGAGCTTTTTGACTTTTTATTTTTCATTTTATCATTTTTGGTTAATATAAAACATTTCCAGAATGTATTCTGAACATATTTCTTAAACACTACACTTGTTGTAAAATACATTCTGCACATTTCTTCCAAACACTTTACAAATTCACAAGTACTACCTCCGTCCGTGTTTGTTTGTCCATTTTCACTATTTTACCGCCCTTGAAAAATTGTTCGTGTTTCAATACAAATCTCTAAAAATATGCAATATGAATCTTATTTGATTGATCTCAATTAGATTATACGAAATTTTCAAAATCACGATACCATTATAAATTGAAAAATATAGACAATTTATAACATGACACGAATACCGAAAATAGACCAACACGGACGGAGGGAGGAATACATTCTGGCCATAATTCCAAAAGTAAAAAAAAAAGAAAGAAAAACCCCTTAATCGAACTAATCAACCTATATCCACATAGATAGAGGGTGAATTTTCATTATATTAACTAAACTGACTAAATGGTATTTAACATGCACTTATTTGAAGACATGTCATTTCTTCAAATCACGATACCATTATGTATGTGAGAAGATTGACTCTCCAATTTTTACAACTTGTAGCCCAAGAATACTGATAATACTGTGGTGCAAACTCAAGGTATTTTGAAAAAAAACGACTCTCTAATTTGGTTTTTTTTTTGTCCTTATTTAATAAAATTTCGCATTTGTTAGTTTTTCGTTGATTTTTTTAGGATTATTGATTCGTCTCAATGAGAGGAATTAAAAAATAAAAAACTATTAACCAAAGTTAAACTTTTTTAAATAAAGAGAAAAATAAGCCAACAGTCCACACAAATTTAAATTATTTTTATTTTTAGTGAATTGTTTAAAAAAATTTATCATAGTTTTTAATGTTCCAGATTCTTATCATCGAAACCATCTAATAATTCACAAAAAAAAGAAGATGCAAAACTTAAAAAATGCGAATTTTTTTACTAATAACGACAAAAAACAATCCTGCCAAAACACACTATTCCGTAGGTTCTTGTGTAAGTGACACGTGGGTAGTTGATGGGTTGGAGGGGCTCGATGGTGGGGCCCGCTTGAAAATGTGATCGTCCGATTGATAACAGTTATTTAGGGGGTAATGATGATGGAGACAAGGAAAGGTCAAGTCGAGTGGGTCTCCATCCATAGGCCCTACCCCACAACTCTTCAGTAATTGAATTGTCAAATCAGGTGGAACCAAAAAGTCCAGCACCAGATTTTTCTTTTTTTTTTTTTTTTTTCCAAAGAGAAGTCCAGTAGAATTTTGATTTTTTCAGACGATAACTATCAACTCACTCCGTCCGGATTTGTTGGTCCGTTTTGGGGATTCTAACTTTTTTTTTCATTACTTTTTGTATTTATTGTTTTCACATCATCAAAATTAATTTTTCCCTACTTTATCCTTTGATTTTTGAAAATGGACAAACATTTTCGGACTTCAAAAACTATATTTGTGGACCAACAAATCCGGACGGAGGGAGTATGCAATTTCATCAGTTTAAACCGGAAAAACAAAGAGTACAGACCCATTTTGTACATACCGTGCACAGACGGCATCGGGGATCTCGTTGTGGGTCTCAAACGATCAATCCGAACTGTTGATCCATCTCAGAATCAAATTTTGAGTGAACTCACGCGGAAATCGATGAAATCGGACGGCTGTATGAACTCGATCCAAAATCACCCCATTTCATTTTGATTTGGAACCCACAACGGGGTCCCGACGAAGATCGGTACGTGGTCGGTAGCTGTAGAATAGTTCATTTTAAACCAGTACTTAAGTATTGGTACACGACTAGTGGAGCTAGAAGTCTAGGTCAAGTCCATCCGAAATTACTCGAGCTTTTCTCGAGTATTTCATGCGTGTAAACTTCTACTATAACCGCATACAAATAAGCTTGTTTCGGTCCCCCACACTCGACACGATTTAAGTGTTCAACATACAATGCATATACTGTATTTATGCGTGCGTAAAACACTTAGAGCATCAATATCAGCCTCTCTACTTTAACGAGAACAAACTCCTCCAAAATCTCAAAAATCAGCCTCCTCACCAAACTAACTCACCAATTTGAAGATTTCTTAACTTTGCTACAGTAACTTACTAACAAATTTGGTGACCTACTGTTCATTCACCAAAAGAGGAGGAAGGAGGGAAGAGTAAAAGTTTAAATAGAGATTCTGATTTTGTGAGTTTTTGATAAAGTGACTTGGTAAAATTTGAATAGAGAGTCTGACTTTGTGATTTTTTTGAAAAATGACTTGCTAAATTATAAAATGTGTTTTTAAAGTTAAATTTGGTGTTTTTTTTTTTTTTATCTGATAAGATGCCCTTAGGCCCTATTCCACTAACTTAAGCTTTTCTTTTTTTACTTTTTTTAGTTGATGTATGAGGAGATGACTTGTCTCGTAAATTTTTATTTACACGGATCAACGGATTCATCTATCGAGCTGATGGGTGCATATTACGAGGTCAAGTAAATTATCCCCTTAAAGATTAACTCAACATCGTTTGGGTTGTAATTAAGTAATTCAGTCCGAACCAAGTCTCACTCTTTGTGCAGTCAGCCCTCCCTTTTCTCTCTCCCGAGTCTCGACTCCCTGCAAATTATAATTGTGAGTTTTTGAAAAAGTGAAAAAGAGTAAATTCTTTGAAGAGAGGTGCAAAAGTTAATTTAGTTTGCATGGTTCTTTGGGGTTTTTCCATAGAAGATTTTGGACATTTAGTTTCTAGAGAATAATTGGTTAACTTGCTCTGAAATCCAACTCAATCAAATTAAATGAATCAATCAAACACTTATTCATATTTGATTTCAGTTTATTTTTTCGCAGTTAATTGAGAAGGTACTTTTCTTGAAATGAACGTCTCAAATCATGTGTAAGACCAAAAGGGTCAGAACATTTTATGTGTCACCCCATTGCGCACATCAAAGTTTTATTTACATGATTCACGGATCCATCTAGCAAGCCGAGGGCTGCATATTAAGGGGAGAGCATCTTCATCAGGCTCAACAAAAATTAGTCCAAATTTAATCTAAAAACACCTTTTATAAATTAACAAGTCACTTTTTAAAAAACTCACAAAATCAGACTCTCTATTCTAACTTCACTATATTAAACTATTCTTCTTTTCTACTCCTACTCCCCCCACCAAAAAAAAAAAAACACTACCGACTACTCTAACTAATACAAAAGCAATAAAAAAACATACACTTTCCACTCAGAATTAAAAAGTAATAAACAAATAATAAAAAATAAAGATTGAGAGGGGAATGGATGTAGGGAGAATTGATTAAGTTATTTTTTAACCTGTGAACAGTGCCTCAAAGGATTTACCGGGTTACTGTAGCAAATTTACAAGTTTTGCAGATTTACAAAAAAATTGTTGAGTCTGATTTTGGGGTTTTGTTTCCCCTTCCACTCAACAACATAGCCATCAGGGGGATTTGCCTCCCCTGATGAGGATGCCCGGGTCAAGTAAATTGTCCGCTTTAAAGATTAAAACGCATCGTTTTGGGTGTAAATAAGTAATTGAGCCCTAGCCAATTCTCTCTCTTCGTGCGGTCACCCAACCGCCACCACCATTGCCCTTGTACCTTCCCTGCACCGCCTGCACCATCAACCACCACTACCACCATCATTCGATACCAACCCAACAATCCCATGTACAAACATCTAAGAATTAGGAGTGAAGATGCACCATCACATGTGTTTCTCTTTTACCAAAATTTCATGTGCAATCAAGTTTTCATTCAACTTATGTCATCGACGTGTTAAGTCGTTACAAATATGTAGTCTTCTCGCTCGCTGCATGATCCTCGAATCCTAGACATACATATACATCATTCAATTCAATTTTGCTCTTTAGCACGTTAGTTTATTACTACTATTATTCTTTTACAGATCAAAAAGTAATATGGTAAATTTACAGGACAAAAAAGTAAAAAAGAGTGAATTTTTCGAAGGGAGGTGCAAAAGTTATTTTTTATTTGGATTTTACTTTTTTAATCCGAAATTTTACCTATATGTGGGTCAGGGTAGGACCTCTTGTGCTTCCTTCTGAAGTTATAAACAGAATTGTCGGTTCCTTAGGAAGAAAACTCACCATGATGTATCGAATAAAAAAGTCTGGAAAACACTTAACTGAAATACACTGAGCATATATACAACGAAATCTAATTCACTTAATTGGTGCAAAAGCAAAGGTGTAATTGTGAAAAGCTTGCTTTGAAATGTTGGAGGCAGTCCTTTCAAGAGAAGATTTCCTTATGTTCTTTTTTTAATTTTTAATTTTTGTTAGGTGGAATTGCTTTAAATTGTTCACATGTTACAAGAGTAATTATTCAACATTCCCGATGCATAGCCACTTGGTGCTTCCGATCACTCCAGCACTACACATTCTCACGGGTTTTATACACTTAATTATGAACCCTACAAAAATGTGTGGTGATGGATTGGCTCGGAGCGCATCATGTAGTTGTGCTTGGGAAACACTTAATAATTAGACCATGTCCAGGCAATCTTTCTAAAGTCTGCAGTTTTTCTCACACTTTTAGGCATCCTAAAGAACCCTATTGAGATGAATTATGCATTGAACTGGGTATACGTATCTTTCTTTGGGTCAGTTGCAACCAAAACCATCTCATGTACCTTGTCACGAAAGCTCATAGTAGTAATAGGGGCCCCAGGAGAGAGAGAATCTCAATCACACGAGAAAATTTGGGTGCCAGATGGGTACGTACCACGTGGTAGTATCCGTCCCACATTTTGGTTATCTAAAAGTGTTTTGGACGGCTCAAATTTTAAAGAGAGAAAAAGGAGAGAAAGAAGGAACGGGGGGGGGGATTTAGGAGAAATCTGGACCATCCATAACATTTTTGGACGGTCGAGATGCACACTTGACACCACGTGTACCATACCCGATCGGCACCTTCTCCGATCCCACCCTACCACTTAAGTAGTGTTCCATTTTCATGATGTTTCCAATTTCATGATGTTAGGGTTGCCTAAATTGGTGGAGGGTCAAAGGGGTGTATTGAAAGTGGATTTTAATTTGTTGGGGTCTTTTCTTTGTTTCAACAATTGTTTGGTATAGGTTTTGATTTTTGGATAATAAATCAAAAGAGAAAGATAGAGAGATGGGAATAATAAGTATAGAGAAAAGTCAAATTATAAAATCATTTATCTGTTCTCTCTTTTTCTGTAGTAATTGAGAACCAGACGAAGGTCAAGGCACTAATAGCATCTCCAATTGTATGCTATTTTTCACTTCTCTAATGGGAAGCCATTTTAGCAACCAAAAAAAATGGCCCTATCACATACAACATTCGTGTCTTGCAACTTTTTTTGGGTTCAAATCCCTACAAAATGATTGAAGTGATCCAACGGCCGCAAAGAAATAAGAAAGTGACAAAATAATACTATAGCAAGTCAAAAAATAGCTTTGGCGTGAAAGATATGGCTCAAACAAACCATTAAAGATGCTATGAAGGATGTCAAATTTAACATACATTCAGTGTCAATTAGATGGATATATAGACCATTGAAATTTGAAACAACTCAAGTAGGATGTTTGGGAATCAGTCATATTTCAAATTATAAATTGTGAGTTGTAGACTATAGAGTTTTGAATTATAATAAGGCATTGTCAATGCGTATGATGAATATGTGAATCATAGTTTTTGCTAAAGAATTTATAAGTGAAATTAGAATTAGCATTCAAAAAAGTCCATATATATGTGATTTGTAAATTCTGCAATTTTTATTTTTATTTTTGGTTTGGCAGTCATGATCATATTGATATAAGCCCTAGCGGCACTTATATAATGGAATTCATTACAAAATTTTTGGACAAAGCCAAACTAATGATCTAGCTGATACAAAATGATAAAAACGTAGATACAGAATTCATATCTTGAATTAGCAGTCCAAGAAGAGATAAAGAGCTAGTCAAAGACAAAAAAATAATAAATACGTACCCAGAGAATCAGATGGGCTCCAACCAAGTATGAGCCCATGAATGAACTTCCAAAGCTACATATTTGACAAGGCACCACAAGTTGCTCTGCCAAAAATATTATGTAAGGTTAGAACAATGTCGGCACACCTATATTGTGAAGCAACACCATTTGAATGAATTTGATTAGTAGACAAAATATTTGTCTAAAGACGAAATTAAATACTCTCGCGGTAACGAGGGACATAACTCTCGCAAAAATGAGAGACATAAATTTCACAGATCAAATGATAAGTCGTTGATATTAAGAGACGAAAGAAAATAAAAAGGAAATACTAGAATAGAAGTAGATTAGAACTAGTACCATGGCCTATCCCTTTTGCTGCCATACAAGGGTAGTGAAACTCTAGGGCGAGGGGGTAGGGATATAATTGACAATTCAAGGAAAAATGAATCATCATTTTAGCAAGGAAAAATGAATAGCTTTAGCAAGGAAAAATGAATCATCATTAGAGATGCTCCAATCCAATATCATGTGTTTAATTAGTGAACAATTCACCTGTTATGCCACCATGCGTCCAAGTCCAAGCAAGTCATAAATTATTAAAAAGTGATATTGACATTTTATTTATTTATTTCTCTAATTCTTGTCGTAATCACATATTGTATTAATAAATTGATACCAATTAATTACTAAATGTAGTATACATATAAAAAGGTGACATATAAATTATTAAGTGGTAAAGTATTACTAATTTTGTTTAAGCAATCTGGCCGTATCTATAATTTAAGTGTACGGATTAACCTCTCGATCATCTAATTTGTCAAACACCACGAGAAGCCAAATGATCATATTAGTAAATTATTGAAGGGGCCATTTTATATGCACAAATATGAATTTGGGTTCAAGATCCAACATTTACTAGTCAATTCTCCTCTAATATAATTTGGGTATTTTCTTACTGGGCACACATCCACATGCTAACATGTGTAACAAAGATACGGAGTAAGGAATTCAACAAGTTCAATGAATATGTATGAGAAAGTCAAAAATATTATTTTATAATTAACTGAAAATATCTGGACTAGTTTATGTACAATGTCATTAACTGAATATGAGTATTTTAATTATGCCATTAAAAAAATTCAAAAATTCACATGGTTATTGCTGTAATGGAATGAAATTATTTCTGTATATTGTGCATGGTATTAGAAGGAGAATCATTTCATATAAAGAGTAAAACTTTCTTAAAGAAAATTTGTTAGCTTGTTCGGCCACCTAAAATAAAAATCCCGACTCTGACTCTGACTCGGACTCGGACTCGGACCAAAACATAACATACATGTTATAGTAGGTGGTGAAAATTATTGAGTCTTGGAATGTCCTAAGGGCACTGAATGATTGGAATCTTAAAGAAAATGGTCAAAAGGCCTAATGAATTGAAGGAAGACCAAGGCTACAAAAAGCACTTCCTAAACTTGTCAAACCACAGGGATTTTAAACCACATGTTAGTTCTATCATTTCACAAAAGTCAAACCGAGCCGACCTTCCATTATTATTTCAAATATTTCTCCTCCAAAAGCTTATATAAAAGGTTGAAGAGAAAGATAGTTGAAGAATTTTCATTGTGGGGATATGCATTTTTGATGATTCCCAAATGAATGGGGAAGAAGGTCTTCAGCCTGAGTCCAATCACACCACCACAAATGTAAATCAATTGTCATTTTTAACCCCGATTGCCCACCACAAAATACCTGTAATGATTCTCACTCACTTCCTATATATGGAATTCTCGTCCTCTCCCAATAACAAGTAATTATTCAATGGTCTTGGGGCACCGTCACATGCCCCAACACTCTTATTCACAATACATTTTTGTGTGAGCCACACATTAATTTACTAAACCCCACAGAATTATGTGGTTTTTAAAGTGTTGGAGCACCAAACGACAATGCCCCAATACCACCCTATAAATTTTTGGCCAATAACATCCATTTCATCACCAACATCAAATCAGAGAGAGAGAAGCCAACTAGATTATATGTATTGAATGATGGGATCATTTGACTTTGAATTCCATGGGGAAGTAACCCATTTTGTGGACACCTTTAAAAATTTAACACAGAATGGACACTTTTAATTTTGATAGTGGTTTTTTTTTTTTTGGTTGACTAAATCATGAAGTAGTTGCTAAAGATAAATCAAATTAAGAATTAAACACCAAGACTATGGGCCAACAACTTGTAAATAAACCAACATTATAAAGCCATAACATACCCAAGCAAGCATCATGTACCTCAATCCCTAAGTTTCTTTCACAAACATCAAAAGAAGAACAAGAGAATAAACCCTCACTTTCAATGGAAGAGATAGAGAGAGGGGTTTGGTCTAAATCTTGGTGATTCATGGCTCGGTGATGGACCAATGGTGGATAGAACGGTCGCGGGATTTGTTCTTCATGCTTTCTCTAGAGAGAAGAGACTGTAACGACCTGGGAAGGTAATGTGATGATGATATTGGAAATATGGACGAGATTTGGCATAGATTTTGGTGGTGTACGTAATAGGATGGAGATTTGAAAGAAATAAGGTGATGATGGTAGTTTGGAAGTGATGTTTTGGGGAGAGGGTGAAATTGCTAGGGCTTACAATAGCTAGGGTTCTAATTGTAGATTTTGGTAATTTAGGGGTCATAAGCGTAATTAGGGACTAGTAACGACGAAGTTAATAATAAAAATATTACAGTATTAATTGAATTATTTTATTCGGAAAAAATCAAGGCACAAATCTGGGCCGTTACATTACGAGATTGGTCATTCTCCACATACATCAACTCAAAAAATTCAAAAAGCCGAAAACTAAAAAACCAAGATAATTTGTACAACGGGGCCTACTTTGCAATGTATATCTCGCAGCTGGCCACCTTTTAAGCCTTGCTTTGGTTGTGGTTATTATCTCAACCTTACCTTGTTCTGTTTATTATATTCCTGTAATCCTTGCTCTTTTTTAATATATATAATTTTCATTGCCAATAAAATAAAATAAAAAAGTTGCTATGTATATCCTCAAAAGTGAGTTTTATGTTTTGCTTTTTATTGTTTTCAACAGTGTGATATTCCAGCAGAGAAAGAACCTTTTGTATTTTCTCTCTCTCAATGGGTTAATGAAGTAAAAGAGCAGTGTTCGGTTAGCAGTTTTGGGGCAGTTTTGGTTTTGATGACATCATCATTTCCCTCATTTCTCTCTATCTTTCTTCACTTATTACACCTGCTTACATCATCAAAACTAAACTAAACTAAACTAAACTACACCTGCTAACCGAACAAGGCCAAGCTTGTATTTTCTCTCCTCAATGGGTTAATGAAGTAAAAGAGCAGTGTTCGGTTAGCAGTTTTGGGGCAGTTTTGGCTTTGATGACATCATCATTTCTCTCTATCTCTCTTCACTTATTACACCTGCTTACATCATCAAAACTAAACTAAACTAAACTACACCTGCTAACCGAAAAAGGCCAAGCTTGTATTTTCTCTCCTCAATGGGTTAATGAAGTAAAAGAGCAGTGTTCGGTTAGCAGTTTTGGGGCAGTTTTGGCTTTGATGACATCATCATTTCCCTCATTTCTCTCTATCTCTCTTCGCTTATTACACCTGCTTACATCATCAAAACTAAACTAAACTAAACTACATCTGCTAACCGAAAAAGGCCAAGCTTGTATTTTCTCTCTCTCAATGGGTTAATGAAGTAAAAGAGCAGTAGTATATATGAAGATTCGCCAAAGGAAAAAACACATACAAAGTCATGCTTTAGGGTGAAAAAAATCTGATTCACCATTAGGCCTTACCCCTTCAAAGAAGCTTTTAACTGTAAAGCATAACTAACTGGTGGATCAGTACGTGTACCAAATCCATAGCATTGTGAAAGTAAAATCTTCTTTTTAAACGAAAAAGATGTAAAGTTTGAAAGGACTCCTCAGGAGGCAAAAAGGACCCCTTGCCTTTAGTGGCGGTCGCAGAATTTTTAATGATGGAAACCCAAAACACATGTAATCTTAAATTAATAACAAATCATCATCTACACAAATCAATTACACAATTTTAAAAGAAAACATTAATTTCTTCATAATTTTTTCAATTAAAACCTAAAATATAGTATTAATATCGAGATACTTAAGGGGTGTGTAGGGGCTCAGGCCCCGGTTACACCTCTCGGTCCGCCTTGCTTGCCTACCCTTTTTGTGATGCCGTGTAGATTTTGGGAGTTTACCGTAGAATTTTGCTTTACTTGCACGTAGTTGTTGGCCAAATTAAAGAACTATGGGTACACCATTTGGCCAGCTTCCATTACTAGTTGGGGTATTTATTTTCCACTTGCCTCTCTTTCTTTTTTCCGGGTATTCTCTTACCATATAATGTGAGACCTATTTTGGAGACTCGTATAAATAACCGGAGTCGTTCATTTTCTTCAAAACATGTTTTTAAGGGTTTGTAAAAAAATCAACTCATTACGAATATCAGTAAGGGCGTCATCGATTTTTATGCCGCGGGATAAAAATTGACATCGATCAAGCTTTTATCGATGTCCGATGAACTGATTTATTACAACACTCATAAAACATACTTTAAATAAATTGAACGGCTCGTATCATGAATGTGGACGAATTTTAACGGCATGGGATTGTTCCCTGTTAAGTTAAAACAAAACCTCTAGTCTTAATGATTGAAACATGTTTTAGTGGTTTGAATTTCCAACGTACCAAAAATTGCTAGTCTCAATGCACCTTAACATCGGCTCGGTAATGTTGCAGTATTTTTTTTTTCTTAACAAAAGAAATTCATTAATATTTAAAAAGGAAGACTCAGCAGACACGTTACAGAATTGATGTTCAAAAATTATATATTCGAAATTTATGTAACGAACTTTTGAATAAATGTTAGGAATTTTAGGCGAGATTTTAATGGCTAATGAACATGCACAGTTTTGTCATTGGTACTGATTGTCTGGACAATTCCACATGAGTTGGGGGTAACAAAAGACGATGGTCGGCTGACTGCTAGAGAGAGAGAGAGAGAGAGAGAGAGAGAGATCAAAAAGATGAAGAGACGTGAGAGCCAATGTGGAGATTATTCACATGCTTTATTACCACCTTCAATTCATTTTTCGTACTATATTTGGGCCCAACTTGGATTTTAATATGAAGGGCTTACTATTGTTTTACACCATCGATTATCTTCTAAAATATTCACATGCTGGGGTTAATTTCGAAAATATTTATTTTGTTCTTTCGGGAAGCGTCTTTTATTGAAACTATCCTATTGAAATCATGGGTATACATCATTAAATTTTCTCACATTGAAAAAACTTGATAAGGTTACATCGAGTAGGGAGAGGGGGAAGGGCCATTCAATCAAAGGTTGAAATAAAAAAGAAAAAAAAAAAAAGAAAGTAGAACCACCAAAAAAAAAAAAACCCAAGCTCGCATTGAAGTAACCACAACCCAACCACCTCAACCCCTGCGGCCCATTTGCTGGGCGAATAAGGTTTTGTGGGATAAGGGTAATGGTGGATCAAAGGTGTATATGATATAAGGAAGGATTAGCTAAGAAAACATTTGTGTGGGAAATTATTTGGTTGCCCCTATCTGATTTTTGTAATGTGAATAGAAAAAAGATTTGGAAAGTCTTTAGGGGCACACTAATAATTCTTCACATCCGGATAAACTTATGATGGGGTGTGGGGTGGGATCTTAGCTTATCCGGGGGACAAACAATCCTGGTACTAAAAGCGAACCAAACACCGAATTATGATATGCCCTTCTTAGCTTATCATGCTCCCCACCCTCTTCTCCCCCTAACGAAAAGGCCCTTGGAAACCCTATGCCACCCAACCACCAGCCCTTTGTCTCCTGTAAGCCCAATAGGCAGAGCTTCCTTTGGTTTGGCAAATTCATGCCTAAAACATATACATTGTCGTGTATCGTATTTTTATGGCACTGTAATCTTCGGTATTTAATTTTAGAGTGTCTGTTTTAGGCGTGGAAAATGAATCATTTCAATATGTATTTTTATTTGAGTGCGGTAGCTATTAGTCAAGACGGATTTATCATTGTGAAGAAAAGTTGGATGCTACAAGTTTTGCTCAAGCATTTCAAGGCTCTCTACTAGCAAAACATTCTGATTGATTTTTGTTGGACATTTGGCTCGAGCAAAACAGCCGGCAAAAATGCCCAAATTCAGTAGTTATAAATACTCAGCCATTAGGTCAAAAAATATGAGAGCTACGGTGATAAGAACCCTAACACGAATATTTCCATCTCTCGTCACTTTCGGCGGCTAGGGTTTGTGCATCTCGAAGACTTGCAAGTATCGAATGATTCTTTGGCCTAAATAATCATCTTCGAGAGGTTCTTTGTTTTGGATCTTGGAGTACAGATACAATATATGTATCACTGAAAGGAAAATACATCTCCAAAAGGTTTTAAGAGTTATTTCATCATCAACAAGTTTGAGAAAAGTCCTTCGGTGGATTCCGGGAGGCAAACGGAAGGCTTGTGGATTCAAGGCAGCGGCAGTCAAAAGCACTAGGTGTGGTGAACGTGGATTCGACAAGTAGATCTTAGGCTCGATTGTGAGGATTCTAATCATAGGTAAGATTGTTTGTAACTACACATTGAGTATAGTGTTTTTTGATTTTTTCTCGTGGTTTTTTTACCCATATAGGGTTTTCCACGTATATCTTGATGTTCTTCAATTGTTTGCTTTCCGTTGTGTGATTGATTGACTTTCTGATTAGTGGGCAGATTTTTACAAAAGATTTAAACATAGCAAATCTATAAACCTAGGCAAACTAGGGTTTTTTCATCTCCTGCAACCCGATTCCGGCAACCACTAGTCCTTTGTCGCCTGCGACCCACTGCCGCACAACCACCAACCCTTAGTCGCATGCAACCTGCTGTTGCCTTAAAGCTGCTGCACCCAACCTTCGCAAATCCAAACCTTGCCAAAAAAAAAAGAACATGTCGGCCAAAACGGAATTGGGGGCCCCCACTACAGGGTTGTACTGAGGATAATCTGGCCGTCCATCTCAATACCGACGGCTTAGATTTAATCCAAACTCCGTTACAGTGAGGCAAATCCGGTCGTCCATCTCGATACCAATGGCTCAGATTTAATCCCAACTCCAAATGATCCGAACTGTTCATTATTTGGATTAAAATCCGAGTGTTCATTGCCGAGATGGACGGCCGGATGGTCTCACTACAACCCCCGGCCACGGGGTCAACTGCAATGCCGTCGTCAAGATGGGATAGAACCAAGCCATGCCACCGCCGTAGCCTACCACCATCTTAGGGAAAAGGACCTCGTCATGCCACCGTCGTAGCCTCACAAACACCAAGGCCGGCGTCGTTTTGGCAGCTGTTCACCGTTGGATCTCGCCAATACAGCCCCCTATAGTTTTCGTTACCGCGATATATTTTTTTTTTTTTTTTAAGGTTTCAAAGTCAGCTTATTCGATCTATCTCCTCAGCCTTTCCCCTAGCTGCCAGATTGCCTTAGTTAGCAACCTGACTCATGTATTCCCATTGCCTCACCAACGGTGGCGGCCACACCGATACTAACCACCATCGTAAAACCTCCGGCGATGGCCAAAAGGGCCACCTTCATCAAAAAGACGACCTCATGAACGAGCACTCACCATCAACGGCCGGTAACCACACCGAAACCGCTACACACCAAAGCGCGCGAAACTTCTTGAACTGAAAATGGGGTTTTGTAAGAGAGGGGGGAGCCCGATGAATTGATGCTTAATAATTTAATAGTGCATGCATATGATCTTATATATCGAAACATCAATATTTCCAAAAACTATCATTGAATGTGATCGCTTTCATTTCCTAATCAAAGGAAAATGATGTCCTTAAATTCTTGGAAATAAAAATCTGGTTTCAATTGGAATTTCATTCGATGCCTCAAAATTACTGTACGTGTGAACCATTTAATTTTGGCCATTTTGGTTTGTTTGAACTTTCACAAATCCAATGAACATAGACAATATGCTACATCTTGGTCCTCTAACTATCTCATTCTCAAATCAATTATTGAAATCTCTTTGCGTGATCTACGTATTCATGTTTAAATTGATAGATATTGATGTTTTGCATCCCACCAAATTTGGCATTAATAGTCATGTGTTGAAAATATTTAGTTGACCCAATTCCATCCAAGTTAACAAACGTACTCGCAAAAATAAACTTTGGCACGGGTTTATAAAACAAAAAAGAGCAACATGCACTAAAAATTTTATATGGTTAAGTTAGCCCAAATTAATCACTTGCATAGATGATGGAAAAGATATCCAAGTATAATAAAATACAAAGAAGATTATAATGTGATATTATTTTAGGTATTTTTATTATTGGGTCTTACTAACGTATGTCCAATGGGCACATAACAAGCACACAAGCAAACAAAAAAATACACATTTCAATACATTTTTTACACTTTTCAATACACTTTTTTCATACATTTTTCACACATTTCACCTTAACGTGTGCTTATTAGGCACACATTAGCATTTTCCTTTATTACTTTCCAAATTCTTTTTCTTAGTAAGTTTATTTTACAATCACAAAGAGGGCTCTTAATAATTTTAATAACTAAATTGACTTGATTAATTTTGTAAGGACAATATAAAAAATTGAACAATATTTATGGGTAAAAAATTGAATTTTACCCTTCCCAAGTGGAGTAATCTGGGTCAGTATGTGGGACACTGAATAATAACTCATTGGAGAGAGGGAGAGAGAGAGAGAGAGGGGGAGGGGGCGTGTGAAATGACAAGTCAAATGTCAAATCGTATGACTTCAAATCATAAGACACGGTCAGTGGCACTGTGTTGTCAATCCATGGGATTTTGTTTTGGTTTTCTGGAGACCACTAGCAGTAAGTAAAGTGAAGACAGCAGAGAGGACCAGTTTTATACTCATCCCGAATTTTTTGTCCATTTACTTGTATTTGTATCATTTTTCAATTGTTTTTATCTTTTAATCTATATGCATCTTATAATTTTGATTTTTTTTTAATAGAACTCATCGAAAACTATAAAAGGAGATCCATATTGCATCCATGTAACATTAGAAATTTGAAAATATAAGGGTGAGTTTCCGAATGGATTTTATCAAAATCTGATAAAATCAAGCCTTTGATTTTATCCATTCGGAAACTGAGTTGATAAAATCTTAGATTTTTTAATGCAAAAATCTAAGATTTTATCAACTCAGTTTCCGAATGAATAAAATCAAGGCTTGATTTTATCAAATCTTGATAAAATCCATTCGGAAACTCACCCTAAATAATTTTTGGAGGTGTCATGAATAGTAAAATGGACAAGAAATTCGAGGCAAAGAGAGCATACCATAATTGTAATGAAAAAGGTCCTTCTAACCCATTTTAGGCTGGCAATAAATAAAGAAGACGAAGAAAAAAAACACGGTAGTATACTTTTTAAACTTTTAGTATATTTTCATATATATTCATGTATTTTGATACACTTTTCAAACCTTCACTACAGTTCAGTAGGCTGATTTTAACATTTTTCAACAAAAAATTGGTCATTCTATTATAGCTCAATGGAACGGATTGACACTAAACCAAGAAGAAAATAAAAATAAAAAACTTTCACACATTCAAGCATATTTTTTATAATTTTTGCCACTTCAATAAACATCCATACAATTTTATTAAATTTTCACATACTTTTATATATTTTTAAAAAATCTTAACAAGAGCATAGTGTATTGATTTGATTGATTTTATCATTTTCTATGAAAGATACATTTGAGTTCTAAAGTTGGTAGTCCCTATTTAGTTTGTCTGTATTGCCCCTCAAGACCTGGCCGACACGCTTTTTCAGGCTCCATAACCCTATACCCAATTCCCCCCTCTCCCTACCACGTATTTTTATTTTTCCTTGCTTTATTTTTCAAAAATAATACAGACACAGTCACTCGGACACACTCGGACACACCCCCTCTCACATGTGGGGTGGGTCCCTCCCGGGTGGGTCCCTTCACATGTGAGAGGGGGTGTGGCAGAATGTGTCTGAGTGGGTGTGTATGTATCATTGTTCTTTATTTTTTTCCTCTTTAGATTTTGCTAATCACCACCTACAACTGAGGAAAAGGTTAGTAATATATAACGACCAACAATTTTGAATTTTAATGCACATTTTATAAATTTCACAAATATCAATGTATTTATTTAGACATCGATACAATTTTTACATTTTCTCCATCACCCTAAGAGCCGTATTTAGCATTTCCGTTCTCTTTTAAAAATTTTGAAATTTTTAATACCTCCTTAATTTTGTTATCCTTGTATAGTACTTCCTCCGTCCCAATTTAAATGTCTATTACGGGAGACCGGGCTAGTTTGACTTAAAAAAATAAAATACTTTCGAAATTACTTTTTAAATTTATTTTGCACCGTTCAAAAGATCTCAACGAGTACTTTTGAATGGTGCACAAAATTTTGAAAAAAAATATTTAAAAATAAATTTTCTTTTAAAGTCAAAATGACACGACTTTACGTAGGGGACATTTAAAATGGGACGGAGGGAGTATATGGGTAGTATTTGATGTTGGATTTGGGCCAACACATGCACACAAATAATATAGAGATTTGTCCGCAAATTTGCAATGGTATAACTAGGTAGATCTTTTTTTCTTTTTTTTTGAAAATGTCATCATATCATTTATAAAACCATCCGGCACCGATTACATCGAAGGATAGGAATGAAGCCAAAACTACTAACAAATGAAATGAGCACGGCAAAAGGCTAACAGGGCCACCGGCTCTCGGACACACCTGCCAAGACAGACCCGACACCTAGGGGACGGGGATGGTGAATCCTATCAACTAGGTAGATCTAAGACTCACATTTATTTGCACTATTTCCTCCCTTTCATATATTGTACGTACGGAGAATCAAATTATTTAAGGGGACATGCAGTTAATGCATGCCGTCTTAAGAAAGTTTAATTAATTTCTAATGTTATCCCTTGAAAAAGTTTACAGTTTATATAGGCTATTTAGAGCATCTCTTGTAGAGGTTTACATGCAAATGTCAAAAATTAAGAGATTTAAAAGTTAATAAAACTTTTAAATTTCTATCATTTATCTACAAATTTATAGATTGAGTAACAGCCTTCAAATATTAAAGTATACAATTTTTTTAGTCATTTTTCATTTCCTTTTGAATGTTTATTTATTGATTATTTATTCATTTGTCACTTTCTATTGCCTATAAATATCTAGGTTTTTTCACTGTCAGATTTTTACTCTCGACATAAACTCTATAAATGTTTCAATAATTAATCCATAAAAAATCTTTTCCGGAAAAAAAAAAAGAGGTGACAACTAATAAATAAAATGTTTCTATTGCCTACATGTATTGATGATAGATTATTAATCTCTAATTTCCTTTTCAATCCTCTAAACCACATACACAACATGTTATTAACTCATTGGCAAGAGGTTACAAGGCTAGAAAAAAAAAAAAAAAAAGGTGACAACTAATAAATAAAATGGCAATAACAAATTGTAGTATCTAAACAAAAAGGAGCTCAATTTATTTTTAAATTATTAAATATATAAATGATAAAAAAAATTAAAGTGTGGAGGAATGTTACTAACTCGCACTTCAAATCATATAGAAAGGTAACAAAGTACAATTTTAAAACTAAGTTTTACTATCTCAGCTGGAAATGCTCTTATAGAGCTTATTCATATCTTACGGTTACATTACTTATCATCGTAATACCCCCAATTAAGTTTTTGAGGGGCGGCTTTTCATGTTCATGTCTTTTCGAGTTTGTGTTAAATCATCTGTCAATTAAAAGGCACCGACTATAAAATAAGTCTCATTAAAAATCTGAACATGCTAGGGGGCTTAGGTGTATCCAAATTATGAGATATTGTGATTTTTTTTGCCCTAAAGTTTGATATATTTATCATAAGTTTTGCTCAAGAAATAATTACATTAGTCTAAATGAATTCAATTAATTTTAAACTTTTTAGCATGAAAACACAGTAATAAGAAAATTCAATAATTACTTAATTTTGAAAAACAATGGTGTAATGGGTTATTTAATAGTATGCATGTTTTGTCTTTCCATATTTACATTGATATTTTCTTATACAAGTTGACCAAAACGTATCCTTAAAGAACACGAGTATGGGCTATAGGTTGGCATTGCCGGCATCTTGTCGTCTCATAAAATACCAGCATTTTCAGAAAATGAAAATAAGAAAGTACCCCCCTTTCAGAGACAATGACAATGCCAAAAAAATACAACGAACAATTACCGGGACTTAGAAAACTCCAATGAACAATTACCGGGATTTTCTCATACTTAGCCAATTTTTTAAGCGACAGACATGGGCACATTGTTCAAGAGATGACCCGATGGTTCCACAACATATGCCATCCGAGTCTCGGATAAGAGACGATGATGAGGGGTTCGATTGAGATTCCCTGAAGAACGAGAACACGACAAAGAGAGATTTCACTTCCCTAAAGATTGACCTAGAAGATGTGTTTCGCCCGGCCAACTTGGCAAGACCCGAGGGGAAGCCATTTAGAGGTTTGATCGAGGTATTGGCATGACCGAAGAGGTCATGACCATGCCGCTCATGTGGTGATGGGAAGATAGAGCCTTGACTGTGTCCGATAGTGGCAACAACAAGACCGAGGCAGACCTTGACCACGCCATTAGGGATTACTGGAGATCTTGTGGCTTGGTGGCTAAAGAACAAAGGTTTGTCACATTCACAGAGTAGCACCCGCGGGACCATCGTGGGTTTTGCGAGGGCAGCTGTCTTACAGTACAAAGGAATATTCGAGCTCTATTTGTGTGACACGTGTCCAGAGCTTATCGGTCCATTTAACAGATTTAACAGATTCAAATGGCGATTGTAAAGAGAGAAACACTCTTTCTAGAGAGAAGTCGAGTTTCATTCTTGTTCTACTTGGGGTCGAATTCCTGTCATGGGTTCTTCATTACTATTTTTGTCTTGCTCATCACGGTCGCAAGATTTTCACTTAATCCCTTTACCAAAATATTCATTATTCTAATTAATCCCTCGATTGACATGATGCAAACAATTCAAGATCATCGAGTTTTTGAAAGATTTCAATGGCTGATAAACGAACCGAGAAGATAGAACAATTGATTTCAACACTTAGCAATGTGTGAAAATATTTTCAAGTTTCATTTATTTATAAGGGCGACAATTTTAAATAAGCTTTAATTGATTTGATCACGAGTGAATTTCGTGTTTAATGAACTTGATTTCCCCTCATTTACATTTTTTTTTTGTTTTTTAAATTGTTACAAAAATCCACCAACAAAATACGGTCAGCAATATTATAATAGAGAAATAACTCAACGAATAACTGCAATTCAGAAAAAAAAATTATTAAGTTGTTTTGTTTATAAGAAGAATATATCCAACCACTATCGATGTTTTCTTTCTTTTTTTTCTCTCTTTTTCAAGGGTCTTGCTAACCTTCATCCATTAGGTGAAAGATAATATGCATTTAATGACAAAAGTGCAGATATTGATACAAATTTCACGAATATTAATAAATTTTCGTTTTTTTCTTAATTTTCATTTTTTCTTAAATATTGATACATTTTTTTTTACACATTATCCTTCGCCTCTGAGGCTGAGATGTTCATTTTTCCTTTTTCTTAAACACCATATATGGCTGCTCAAAAAAACCGGTGAACCGTGAATCCGGTCCGGACCGGACCGATCCGCAAGTTTTGGATTTTAACCGTGGATTAATGGTCCGGACACGGATTCAAAAAAATAAAAAACCATGACTCGCGGTCCGGACACGGATTTTGATTTTGAAATCGTGGATTAACCGATCCGGACCGTGAGATTTTTATTATATATAATTTTTTTTTAAAATAAATATATATGTAGTTTTTTTGTATTGGACTTTGATGTAACTACTGAAGTACTTGTATTCCACTCAACTAAACTGTCTTTGTTAGTGAACTGAAACTATCTACGTACTAGGATAAGTTTGTAGTCTTGATTGGTTTCTATTTCTGCTAGTGCCTTTGTTTGTGCCTTAGTTTGGGAATTGGAACTATCTACGTACTAGTATAAGTTTGTAGTCCTGATTGATTTCTATTTCTGCTAGTGCATCTGCTGCTTGATTTTCTTCATGTAGGGTACGAACAACGGCAAAATTTGAACTTGAGTTAATTTTTTTTATTTTCTTTAGAATAAGTTAAAATTCATGGACAAATCCGGAACCGATCCGTGACTCGCGGATCGGATTGGAACCGAACCGTGAGATTTTTGGATCGGACACAGATTTTATTTTCCAAAAACCGTGACTCGCGGATTAGGATTGGATTCATGCCAATCCGGACCAATTCAGACCGTGAGCACCCCTAACATATGACCGTACCACTTTCCCCTCTCTCCATTTTCCATTAAACTATATTTATATATTGTTATTACTACCACTATTTAAATACCTCAGCCGCCCAGAACAGCCACCCAAATTGCGCTCTCTCTCTCTCTGACCAAAAAAATATCCAACCACACAGAGAATCTCACTAGAAAATGAAAACAGTACCCATCATCAGATGATATCATTTATTTGAAGAACAAACAAAGAAAAGAGAATAGAGATCACACAAAAGAAGCCACCACCACCACTTCCACCACCACCACCACCACCCTAACCCTCTCTCTCTCCTCCCTTAATCCTCCTCCACAGTATATCACACTGATCACACACATCTATATATATACATACAAACCCATCTCTCTTTCTCTCTCTCTAACCACCATGACCCTTGAAGAATCCCTAAGATCTCTCTCTCTAGACTACCTTAACCTCCTCATCAACGGCCAGGCCTTCAGCGACGTCACCTTCAGCGTCGAAGGCCGTCTAGTCCACGCCCACCGTTGCATTTTAGCAGCCAGGAGTCTCTTCTTTCGAAAATTCTTCTGTGGGCCGGACCCACCTTCGGGTCTCGACCCATCCGGGTCGAGAATCGGGTCTTCCTCATCCGGGTCTCCAAGGGGCTCCTCGACGGCGGCGGCCGGGACGGTGATACCGGTGAATTCCGTCGGGTATGAGGTTTTCTTGCTCATGCTTCAGTTCTTGTACTCTGGGCAAGTCTCGATTGTACCTCAGAAACATGAGCCCAGGCCTAATTGTGGAGAGAGAGGGTGCTGGCATACGCATTGCACCTCCGCCGTTGATCTTGCCCTTGATACCCTCGCTGCCGCTAGATCCTTCGGTGTTGAACAGCTTGCATTGCTCACCCAGGTTTTTGTTTCTTCTCTCTCTCCTAAATCTTCTCTGTCTAGATTTATGTGCTTGTTTTTAATAACTCGTACCGAAAACGCCTCTGTACCTCTGTTCTCGTATAAATTCAGTCGCATGTGCGACCTTGCGACTGAAATTTAACGAGATCAGAGATACATGGCTAAATAGATGAAGTTTTCATTTGGCTTGCAAAATATTTGTGTGGGCTTTGGTTTTTGTGAAGAGGAATGAGATTTTTTTCAGCTGGGGTTTTTTTTTTTTTTTTTGGTGTTTTTTATTTCTTCTTTTATTCTGAGAATATTTGATTTTAGACATAAATATTGGTAGTAAAGATTCCTTTTGAAATAGTTGTGATATCATACTTTCTTCTCCTTTGGTTTTTTTCTTATCGAGATTTCCCCACTGTTGATGGAATTCCACTTTTTTTCCTCATATTATGTTATGGAAAGATTTTTGTACTATTTTGGGGAATTGGATGTATAATTCCACTTACAACTAGATAATTTTTCCATGACCCCGGAAACAATCCGGAACTCTTGTATGTATGTGAACCTACACGCATCGAACAAACCCGGGTTGCATCGAACAAACCCGGATGCAGTTGTGTCCATAGTTGTGTTTTAAAATTCTGTTTGATACCTCAAACTTTAATTCTGGCTGTGAGAAAAATTCTATTGTGTGGTGTATGTCAGTAGTCATTTGTTGTGGATATAGAAATTAAAATGGTGTGGTGTATGTTAGAAAAGAAAAATTGTCAATGGTGATGAGAAATCTTTAGTATATCTTTGATTTCATGTACCATTCACATGGAGAAGTCTTTTTTTCTTGAATTGGGTGTGTGTATCTTTACATCCCAGCCAAGGACTTACTAAATATAGATCTAGATCTCTCTAGTCATGTCTTCCACAGTGATCACACAAAATCTTTCCCAAACAATCTAACTTTCCTCTTTTGGAATTTGATGGAAGCCCAAAAATTCCTGTTTTGAAAGTATATTTACCTAATCACAAACTTGCACAAACCAACCCCCCTTGATCACCCCCCCACGTTGCAATAAGGAGGACACCTTTCCCCACCTTATCACAAATTTGTTCAAACACACCCACACCACCTTATCACAAATTTGTTCAAACACACCCACACCACCTTTTATCACAATGCAATAAGAACTCAAGAACCTTCCCCACCTTACCACAAAATTGTTCAAACACACCCACACCACCTTAATTGCCACACTTCAATAAGAATATGCTGAGTGTGTCATGAAGAAGTGGAGCAATTATTGAGTAGTCCTGAAATACAGGCACATAGTGCTTCGGCACTATGTGATGGTTGAGTGTCCCTGAGCACTATGTGGCTATGCTCCGGAAGCACTGTATAATTAATTAGACCATGAAGTAAATGTTTTATGGATGAGGTTAAAGCAAGTCCATAGGCATGTTAAAATTTTGGTCCATGGAAAAAATTATAGCAAATGTCCCTCCACTAAGTAGACAAATTTGCTACCAATTTTTTTGAAATTCATTAATCTTTTGTGTGTCAAATAGGCAACAAGTTTGGCAACTGCCTCGCCTACCTTCATCCCATTTTGTTAGTCGTTTATGGGGTTTCCGACTTTTTAAAGGAATGCATGTCTCCAAAAAATATTGGTTTGATTTTCCATTATTGCCCCCTTAATTCTCAATTTGAAATTATTCTTAAACATTTATGAGGGTTAGTTTTGGAAAAACATAGACACCGTTTCTTTTAACTTTTCAAAAGGGCCTAAAATGTAGTGACATCCCAAAATAGAATAAGGGACCAACAAAATTAGACGGGTCTGGGAGTAATTTGTCCTTCCTCCTCTTATCCTTCAAGGAAAAATTTTCTACATTCTGATAGGATATGGGACGGCTGCAATACTAACATTACTGGCTGTGTTTGGTTTGTAGTTTAGTTTAGTTTTGATGATATAAGCAGGTGTAATGAGTGGAGAGAGATAGAGAGAGAAATGAGGGAAATATGATGTCAACAAAACCAAAACTAAAACAAAACTCTAAACCAAACAGGGCCAGTCTATGTTTTGGCATTTTGACACTTGTCACTTCTTCATTTTATTTGGTAAAGTTGCTCCAATGGGTCAAGCCATTTTTGACAGAACTACCAAAAAATTAAGAGTTATATCAATATTTTGGATCATTTCTTTATTCACAATAATTCTTGCTTATGAGCGGAAAATTTGGCTTTGCCCCATCGAGAGCCATTTTTTAGTCGAAATTTTGGAAGCATAAATATGATTTTGGTAAGAGAAATAGTCTACCATTGGAAATGTTCTACTATAATTCTGTATCTGTTGTACCAAATATCATATATGTACTATATATATTTAGTCCACATTATGAATATTGATTTTCTACTTAAAATATCCATTTGTGCATTGGTCTGTTTCTTTCATTCAATTTGCATTATTTGGTTTCCTTTTACCATGAATTTTGAAATAGAATTATGATGGTGCACTGTGATTTTTTCATTTCACACTCATATATCCACCATCAGAATGCATAATGTCACAAATATCACTGCCTGTGATTAATCAGTTTTCTCTATAAAGCTATAAAATATTGCTAGCTAGGTGAATCGAATCGAATTCGAATCCACCTCTTTTTTCTTTTCTTTGTGTTTAATTTTCTTGGGATTTTGCAGAAGCAATTGGCAAGCATGGTGGAAAAGGCCTCAATAGAGGACGTAATGAAAGTCCTGATAGCATCAAGAAAGCAGGAAATGCACCAACTCTGGACCACTTGTTCCCATTTAGTAGCCAAATCCGGTCTCCCGCCAGAAATCCTAGCCAAACATCTCCCCATCGATGTCGTAGCCAAAATCGAGGAGCTCCGTCTCAAATCTTCCATCGCCCGCCGTTCCCTCCTCCCTCCTCACCACCATGCCCAACACCACCACCACGACCTCGACCTTGAAGACCAGAAAATACGGCGTATGCGTCGTGCCCTCGACTCCTCAGACGTTGAGCTCGTCAAACTCATGGTAATGGGAGAAGGGTTAAACCTCGATGAGGCGTTGGCGTTGCATTATGCAGTGGAGAATTGCAGCCGGGAGGTGGTGAAGGCTTTGCTAGAGCTGGGAGCAGCAGATGTCAACTTCCCGGCAGGTCCTGCTGGGAAGACGCCGCTACATGTGGCGGCCGAGATGGTGTCACCCGACATGGTGGCGGTACTTCTCGACCACCATGCAGATCCCAATGTGAGAACTGTTGATGGAGTATCTCCTCTTGATGTGCTCCGGACTTTGACATCGGATTTCTTGTTTAAAGGGGCAGTACCGGGTTTGGCCCATATTGAGCCCAATAAGCTCAGGCTGTGTTTGGAGCTGGTTCAATCGGCCGCGTTGGTGATTTCAAGGGAAGAAGGCGGTGGCGGTGGTGGAAATGCCGGTTGTTCAACGACGCCGATTTATCCACCCGGGATGAGCGATGGTAATAGCACTGGAAATAGCAGTGGTGGCAATATGGGTAATTTCGGGTTGGATTCGAGGTTGGTTTATTTGAATTTGGGTGCAGCAGCAGGGTCCGGACAAATGGATGAAGGAGACGGTGGCGGTGGTAGCCATCAGAGGGATCAAGGAGGAGGTGGTGGTGGTCGTCGTTGTGATCACCTTTCAATGTACCACCATCACCACCACTCTCATGAGTATTAGCTCATTTAACCTATATAAGTATATTTTATGTACGTATCCCTTCCAGGAGAAAAATTGTTCCAATCTAGATATGGAGATTTCTATTGGATTATAAATATATATCTACTTTATCTAATCTTGCTATGCCTTCTGGTTTTGTCTCGGAAAATGATTTACAAATAGGATGAGGTATACAAAGAACCTAATCATGAAATAGTGTATTTTGGTTTGATTCAATATCAAAGAATTATTAAAGTCCAATCACTCATTTTTTATTTTTTTTTATACAAGCAATGGTTTTTATATTACATGATATTACCTTTCACGATCTTTTTTTTCATTTCAAATTAAAAATTTTAGCATTTTCGGTTGTAATTTAAAAAGTTTCAGTTTTGAGGGTTGGTAGTATACATGAGAAGAATTTTCCGAAAGTGTCTAGGAAATGACCGTGAATCTGAACAATTCATTCCCCTTTCCAACACATTTTGGGGATACTTTTCATGTATCTCAATATTTTTGTTCACTTTTACATCATTTTTAACCAAAGATTTTACAAGAAATTCTATGTTGTAAATCATAGTCGTTCTCTGTTTCTTGTTTTTTCTGATTTTTGTAGGGGGCTTTTCCAATGATCATCATAAGCATTATATGTATTGCAAATGAGCATTTTTGGCGACGGGTGTTTTGTTCTCAAGGAATAAAGGACAAGAAAATTCCAAGTAATTGCAGTTGGGATCATGGAGAGGACTCAGGTCAATTTTTTCCAACCCCCGGCCTGTCAATAACTCTTTTTTTGTTTGTTTTTATTTATTAGTAATCTATTTATGAATGTCAAGTCCTATTTATTATGATCTATTATTTTCTTGTCTCCCTACCAACCTATCACCAGATATATTAATTGACACTCATTATAATACTCCCTCCGTCCTGAATTTCTTGTCCACTTTTATTATTCACGATGAGGGTCTCGACGTCGGCCTTCCAAAGCAAAAGACCCTATTCATCTTCCCTCAAGGTCAAAGCTTACATGAAAAAATTATTTATATTTTCAAATTTATAATGTTACGTATATGTACGTAATATGAATCTTGTTTGATAGTTCTCGATGAGTTTTAGTAAACAAAGTTTTTAAAATTATATACACTATTGAAACATATAAACAATTAAAAAAATGACACGCATGCAAGCAAATTGACAAAAAAATTCGGGACAGATGGACTATTATACTTCACCCAATAAAATATTACCCTGAAAAATTATATGCAAAATATATTTGTTGTTATATGCGTGTGCACACACACATGACATGACATGTGCATGCATGTTTTCGTTTTTTGTGTAATTATTAGGGCTTTGTTTGGACATGGGTTTTATCCTAATGAGGGAAATGAGCCTGTCCCCCCTTTAATCTAATTTTCACTTTTTTTTTTTCTTGGGCATTAGGGAGAAAATTGATTTGCTTTAATTATAATTGGGTTTAATTATTCTAATGGGGGGCATCATTTTGGAAATGGACAAAATTGATTGGTTGTCTTGCATGACTGCAACATTGAGTGTGACCACACGACAAGTGATTAAGATAATGGAAATTATCTAATTTTGGATTTCCTCCCTGTAATCCTCCTTTTGTCCCCCTTGCCTTTTTGGGTCCATATTAGTCGGTAAACCCTAGGCTTAATTGTTTTTCAGTCTAAACTTCTCAGATTTCTTCATCTACTATTTTTCTGCAGCTACGAATTCTGCTCTTTACCCTCCCAGAAAGTTTTTTGGAATTGTTTTTGAGAATAAAGTACATGCATTTTTTTAATCGGCGAAAATTACTTATCAACTCGAATAACAATAAATACGTGTTAAACCTATGAAAGAAAAACAGCAACGACGAACGCAACAAAAAGTATATGCATTTTACTCCGCAAACTTTGATGCATGGGCACAATTCTAGAACTTCGTCGTACTCGAAACCAGAATATATTTTGCATGGTGCTTCGAATTACATATTGAATATGCAAATATTGAATATGCAAAACACGCGCCTAAATTTTTTCAATATTTTTTCCATCCCCAATGTTAATCAAGTCGAACCCCGCTAGCTTCTTTCTTCTATGCTTAGCATGATTATAGAAAGCTATTTTTGGTTTCTTGAATAATGATAGTACATTTTGATATGTACCTTAATTTTGGTGTTCTATTATTTGGTATTGGGTTCCTAATTGCCTATGTTATTTAACTATTATCTCCGTTTTCAGTACAATTAATTATTAGCCTAATTATTAGGTGTACTACATTGCTCTAAAATATAAAAATGCACGTGTTTCCATCATACCCGGCCATACCCGTAAGCTACACTTTTTTGGTCGTTCTGTTGTGCCACATCAACGTGACCGTATTGTATTTGTATACTTGCATAGACAACTTTTCAAACTTCATCATTGAAACAAATCTTCCATAAATAGATGAAGCTTCCATGAGAGTTGTCTTTTAGCCCTATTTCAACTCTTATTTGAATCTTACGCGGTCGTTTTAAGCCGATAAATAAACAGTGTAGGAGCATTTCAATTGTTCAAAAATTTACAAAATATAACATTGATAAAGGAACATAATCGATTATTATTTTCTTTAATTTGTCACTAGGTGCTAATTAAGTAAACTTTATGCATAACGCTAATCATTGTTCAAGATCATGTGGCCTGAGAGCTTACTAAACTTGAAATAAATATCGTATCAGGAATTTTGAAACAAAAATGATAAAGGTACAACAATACAGCTAATACCCGGAATTCCGATACATTAATATTTTGGTCATTTACCTTTTATGCTGATCTTCTTGGTAGCTGATTTGTTTTTACATTATTAGCCATCTCATGTAAAGAGAAAAAGCAAGCTATTGTGCACTTAGAGTCGCACAATTAGAATTTCACAGTCAAGCTGTTTCAATAGATTGTGCTCTAGTATAGCCAAAGTCTAGTTTTATTTTTTTTCCTTCCATCCTCTCGATGTATCATTGTCGACCTCAAAATTTTTATTTTGCCAAGCAAAAAAGTAAATTGTATATAAACAATCAAATCATATAGAAAAATGGAAAAAAAAAAAACCCTCCAGTGTACTTTTTTACATACATATGTTCATGAAATTTTTTTAGGTACCGGGTGTGTACCACTTGGCCGAGCCTATGTGGCACCCGAACGTTGCATCAAGGCTGTCCAAAAGTGTATTGGACGGCCTAGATCAAAACCTCCTCTCTCTCTCTCTCTCTCCAAATCCGGACCATCCAAATCTGAAATGGACGGCTGGATGTGCACGCGCAGGTACCACGTGGTACTCGCTCAGTACTGAAAACTAGTTCATATGTTCATACATTTTATACATGTTTAATTTATACATTTCAATACAATCTAAACAACAGTCTACTGGGCTGATTTTAGAATTTTCCTAATATGTGTACGAAGTCATAACTTATTTCATACCTAAGCAATAATGTGATACTGATTCCCTAATAATTGCCCGGTTCGGAGTAGATAGGAAACAACTTAATTTATATTTAAAAAAATTCACAAAAAGATTTTTTAAGAAGCCCGGCCCAATAAATTCCTAAATTCTAACTTTCTAAGATAACAAATTAATGGAATTATACTTATAAAAAAAAATTAATGGGATTATCCTTACCATGAGAACAACCACGCCTGTGGTTTTGATGTTCATTTCAAGCAAATATCGTTTTGTCATTTGAAGAATTAAGCATTGAAGTTTGTAACCACTTGCATATATATATCAACCTTAGGTAAAATTCTTTTCTTTTCCTTTTCTTCTGTCGCCATCCATTCACTTTTTAGCCAAAGTTAAGGAAAAGGCTTAGAATAATGTGATACACCAAAAGAACAAAATATTTTACATTGCATGTGTATATATGAATATATGTCGGCAAGATTGTCTTTTTATAAAGTTTGTTGCAGTTATAGGCCACAATATAGGCTTTTCCAATTAGTCATTCTTCGATAAAATGCTCTCTATTCAATGGTTCTTACAACGCTAAATTTACGCGGACACCCCCTAAATTATCGCTTGGTATCACTTACAACTCCTAAACTACAAAAGTGGACAAACACACCCCTCTAATCTACACACATTAGGCAGGCTCACACCCTTCTGCTAAGGAAACATTAGAAATCCTAAAATGTGTAGTGAGAGAGAGTACATTTGGTACCAAAATACCCGTTATAGCCACATATATACTATTCTCATCTCTCTCTCCTCTTTTCTCTCTATCTCTTTCTGTGCCAACTCTCGCTCTTTCAGTCACCAAGCCCAACAATGGAATAAAGTCTTTTGCGGATGTACGTGGACATGCACAGATCCCCCTTCGAACTTCGAATATAGATGCAAACCCTGGGAGGTGATATCCTATAGGCTGCATAAACTATAGAGTAATGTACTCCTTCATTCCTATTTATTTGTCCCACTCTCTTTCTCTCTTTCCTTTTTTCAAATCAAAAAATTAAGTGCTTCCGTGTATCATTTTCCAATTTTTTTTCGCACCGAATTAAAGTACACGATGAGTACTTTAATTCGGTGTAAAAAATTTTGAAAAATGATACACGAAAACAATTTATTTTTTTATTTGAAAAGTGGCACGACGTTTCGTAGTGGACAAACAAATAGGAACGGAAGTAGTTCCAAATTTTCTATAATGTTGAGCAACCCCCCCCCCCCCCCGATTTAGGGTTGGAGAGAATGAGGCAAAGTGAAGAGAAGTGGAGGCTCAACCGGTGATCTAGGTCGATAAAAGGGTATATATAAGTAAGGGTTTTTTAGTCATTTTACGTATTCCGTTGATGGACTTTAGGGGCCTTGTGATTTGCAATAGTTTAAGGGGTGTATTTGTCTACTTTTGTAGTTTAGGGGGTGTAAGGGATACCGAGCGATGGTTTAGGAAGTGTCCGTGTAATTTAGCCTTCCTATAATCACTTCAGAAACTAAAAGTATATAGCAGTGGCTCATCTGACAGGTGGATAGCATGTTGAAGTGATGGAACATTGACAATTTATTCTTCTATTGTTGGTTTATATTTTTAAGGATAAAGTTTGCTTTTGTGACAAGAAGTTTCTTTATTGTGAAAAGGAAGATTAACTTATGATTTCATATGCTTCTGTAGATTCATTCGTGAAATGATTTGTTTTCTATCTTATTTTTAAGGAAAGTATTGCACATCCCGTTTGAGTACTGCATACATTATGCGCTCTCAGTTGTATTACGAAAATAATACTTGCAAAAAAAATTATAATATCAATCTCAAAGTTATATTTTTTAAAATAAATTCGTAACATTTGTATGTTGCGAGTTTTTGTTAAATTTTTAGCAAATGTTACTAGTTTTAATACAAATTCTATAAATTTCTTTGCGTGTGTCATGAATTTTAAGTAATTTAAGTGCTACATGTAATAAAGATCCAAATAAGAATCTGTATTGTAGCATATAAATTTTTGGGCACTTACACAAGGACAAACATGATCACGGGCAAGGACGGAGCCGTATTAATCTCTATTCGAGAGGGGTCCAAACTGGGAGAGGAGTAAAATATTTCAATAAGAGTGTACTCTACAACATATTTTATATAATACTTGCTACTTCATATATTTGATTAGATTTTATTATCAACTTATTTATTTATTAGAACACTAAAAAACCTTTTTTTTTAATATACGCTTCATTAAACAAAGCTAGAATTCATTGGGTAAAGACCTTAAAACCAATCATAACAGGAACAAAGCCTGCTGAGAACAATAACATGCACCTTGAAGCCGAACAAAGCAGGCCCAAACAATAACATGGGACGATAATGCTTTTTTTCTAATTATTAAGAAAAAATTGAATATCAATAATAATTTTATAATTTTTTTATTTCTCTCGTCGAGAAGAACCAATAAGTAAAAACAAACTGATGCGAAAAAAATTTGAATAACTACAAAAATAAATAAATAAATCAACTTTCTTATTTTGCCAAATCTGGCCGGCCTCTTCACCTTTCTCTGAGAGACACAAGCTCTAACCTTCCTCAATTCGAAGAAGCTAAGTTTCAGTAGTGATCAACTTCTTTTCAGGTGTTGGGTCTGTTTCGGCACGTGTGTTTGAGAGTCGGTGATTCTTGAAGGCTTACCATACCGTGCTCGTTTCGGTTTTGGTTTCATTCCTGTCTTTTCATATAATCGTTGCCGGATGGCGTTGTTATGAAATTCCTGACCTTTTTCAAAAAACTTGCAAATTTTGGGGGTGTCTTGGCCTGTTGGTCCCAACACAGCTCCGCCCACAAGCATGGCAAATCCACAAACAAGGATGAAGCCAAGGGGGCTAGTAGGGGCAATCACCCCCTCTACGTCTTAAAAAATTTGTACTATTACATTGAAAAAAATTTATCATCAAACTATATAGTTCCATCCCCCCTCCGTTTTTTTTTTTTTTTTTTGTTAAAAAATAATAGTAACAGCTTTAATATTTATCAAGCTATGAAACAACTTTGTACTAAAATTGGTTTTAATGAGGTTTAATTACAATTATTTGAAACAAAACAATGACCAAAATTTATAATCCAACTCACTTCAGGGACTCAAGGCCCGTTCACTTTTAAAAACTAAGGCTTACTAAAATTTCGGAAGCCCAAAACTTTTTAACATGTTCTTTGGACATCAAAGTAAAGGAAAAAGAAAAGAGCAAAAGAAATTGGGGGCTCCCAAAATTCTCAATTGCAAGAATTGAACACTCGGTTAAGGAAGATACAATGGAGTTGCTCATTCTTAGCACATCTCTAGTGTAACGCCCCAATTTTTGGACACGTTAATAAAATATTTTCTAGAATGATTCCATTAAATAACAAATCAATTTCTAAAATAACAGCGGTCTGAAATAACAGCGGAAGCAAAGTTTGATATCACCAACTTGACAAAATAGGTTTAATTACTAAGCAAGATTACAACTTCAAATCTAATTTCGAAAAAAGAACATGGCAGTAACTAGTACATAATCTAGGGCTTGACATCTTTTGTCCTCCAGTGGGCTCTACCCTTAGCTTCATCTTGTCTTTCAATTCCATCTTCAATACTTGGCATGAAAACCCAGGGTACACGAATACCATGAGGGAATGACGCTCAGCAGATATATATACTCCTACCCGTTAACCCTTATATTACAAGTAATACACAATTTGATATATAAAGGCAATACAATATTAAGGATCAAATAAATTGATTCAATGAATAACCTTCAACACAGTGAAAATTACCTCGAGCAATCATACTCTCAATTAATCCCAACACTCTACCCATCTCATTGTCAACTTTTTTTCCAAATTATTGTCGTATTAGGATCGATACATTTTCGTTTCCCTGATTATCACGGAGTTCCATTTTCGTTTCTCACAAGTTTTGAATTCCAATCATCTCATGGATCAATCTCCAAATCAACACAGCATTCAGCTTTCCAAATCAACACAGCATTCAGCTTTCCATCATTTTGAGAATGTACATACAGCGCATTTTTCAAGATGCACATACAGCGCATAAAGATGTACATTCATCACAAATCCTTGAGACTTGCATACAGCATGTGAGGTTGTACATACAACACATTGCCTCAGGATGCACATACAGCACATGTCCAATACCGCATAATTTCTCAATTCCATTATCTTTGGCTGACCGCCAATCATAAAACTGAGACTCTGCGGGATGGCCTCCCCAGACCTCATCAATAATCATCCATTATCCTTATTTAAATTTCCATTAACTTAAACATCTAAGTGATCTCTCCAAGTCTGCAACTAATTCAATGAACCTAACGTGCTTTCTACGTTCTTGGTAACATTACTGCTCAATCAACAAAGTCATAACTTGAAATGATAAATAACAATTCATAATATCACCACAATTCAATCACAACTAAGAACAATGATTATCCGTTAACTCGTACGATAATTTCGAATTAATATACAAACATGAGTTTTAAGGCTTAACTCCTTATTTACCGAAAAGTACATATTTTATTCACCTTAGTGCTTAGCCAAAATCATCTATCAATAAAAATCTGATTACTATGAAATTCTACGGGAAAGTTATTTAGGGTGTAAGGAACATTTTTGTTGTAGAACACATATCCAAAAATAGAAGTTACGCTAACCTAAAAGAGCTTTGAACAGAATCTGTCTAGTTTTGACACTATATGAGAAATAGATCGTTTAGGGTTTAAGGAGATGGATTGAAGAGGCATAAAAATTCATACGTGTTCACAACACCTTTTCTAACTTCCAGGAAAAACAGATTTGGAAAATAAAATGTTTAAGTCTTCCCATAAAATGTTAGAACTTCAATGTTTTACCCGAGTCTGACAGATTTTGTTATTAAGAAATGCATTTCGAAAGCATATCAAAACAGCTCCTAAATTTATGATATTTAACAGAATAATAGAATAGGATGTTGTCAACATTTGTTATATAGAACATATTTCATAAAAATGAGTTAAAGATATACAAAAATATCTTTGAATCTAGATAGTCCAGATTTGCCATCATTTACTAAAATCAGTTTTTCTAGAGTTTTATAAGTCCGATTTAAGCGATTCCAGTGGCCATTTAAAGATAAGAAGTGTATCTAAAATTTTACATAAGAATCAACCCCATAAGAGGTTCATAGTATTTTATATGAGTTTCCGAAGTTGACTGATCTAACCTGCACCAAGACAGTTTCAACACTTAAGAAGTTATAAGCAAGTTCCAAGCATCAATCAAACACCAAACACATAAATCAAGTCTATGATACATGTAGTATACTTAGGAATTAAAAGGTATAGAGTAATCTACCTTTCGTCCGGAAGAATAAGCTCGGTTTCGGAAATTTTCGCGGAGAAGGGTGCAAATTCGCACTGAACTTCGGACAGCAATAGAGCAGTCAAACTTCAACCGTTCTGGATGATTCTTGTGTCTAAAACTTAGCTCTCGAAGTGATCTAAAACTTTCATGAAGAAACCTAAGCCTAAAAACCACTCAAAGTTGGAGAAAAATGGAGTTTTATGAAGGGTACATGGGCTACCCGAAAATGAAATGGGGAATGGCTTCTCTCTCTCTCTGCTAAAAAATGGAAATAGGAATGAGATTTATTGGTTAGGCCAAAATCTAGTGGTTAATGGAGTGTGTGAGTATGGCTTATTATTCAAGAGTTAAGGGAAAGTAATTTGGGGGTGTGTAAAGATCTAATTGGCTAGGGAAAAGAAAGACCAAAAATGGTTAAACATTTTTTATGGTTTGAATGATGGGTTGATGGAATGATAAGAGGGTTTAGTTAGGGGAAATGGACTAGATTTAGTTAGGAGGGAAGGAGATGTATATGCTCAGTATATGTTTATGCTCATACGTGTGAGTGTAATAATATAATTTAGGGAAAAACATGAGGATTTAAAACAATTAAGATATTAGTCTAATAATAATAAAATAAAATAAAGATAAACTTTAGTAGAATTTTAATAACATAATTTTATCCGAAAAAAAATATAGGCCGAAAATCCAGGTCGTTACATCTAGATTCTCGCGGTGGCTTCAGAACATTCAACATTGAAGATACTTGCAAGCTTGCAGAGAAGTATTATCCAATGGATTTCATTGAGCAATAAAAGTACCACTTGAGATATCAATTGCAAAATTATAAGCTTGATATGTCTAGGCATCCTGAGTTCCAAAATCTGTCAACGATTTCAAAGTTGAGTGAAGTGTTGGCGAAGACAAGAAAGTGCACGATATATCATCTTTTCGATAGTAATTGGTCTATCAACGAAAGTTTCATAATTAGGTTTTTTTATGCTTAGTTAATGTCGAAACTAACTCCATAGTAGATTTACTAATTACTTCTTCTTCTTCTTTTCATATTAAGGGTGCTTGCCTGCTTAGGATGCAAGCACTTCGACTAATTCCTAGGAACCCAATCTCACAATTCACTAGGGGAATGGGGGAGGGAAGGCGAAACTTAGCGAGCTTTAATTATAAGGCCGACCACTACATAAGCCGCTGGTAGAGATAGCTCTTCGAGCTTCCCTTCACTCGTTGCTACGCAGGTTAAATATTTACTTGCCCCTTAAACTATCAAATTTTTTTTACTTCCCTCTTCAACTATCAATTTCATTTACTTGCCCCTTCAACTATATAAAATTTGTTTACTTGGCTAATTACACACATTCCATCCAAGGTTTGGATAGAAAAGTTAGCAACGAGGGTAATAATGTCTTTCACCTACTAACATACATATCTTTATGTATATCCCTTCTTCCTACGACCCCTCTCCCTCTCTCTCTCGCTTGGGGTTTTTTCCTACAGTACTTCCCATGTACTGTGTAGCAATTGATTTTTTTTTTTTTCCCTCAAGGGAGATCCATTAGGACTTCCTACAGGATTTCTTTTTGTTTTCTGAAGGGAGATCCAACAAGCAATCTGGAAAAAAAAAATCCTAGCTTTGGTTTGATCGAAGGAATAAAAATTGATCAAGTCGGCTTCATTGTTGTAACCTTGTAGGTGTACAAAATGTCCAAGATTGGATTGCAGGGACTTGAAGACCGAGATGGAGCTAGAGAGCATGAGAGGCCGTGGAGACTAAGTGTTCAAGGGAATTATTCAAGGAAACAAAGAAATGACGTCGGGAGCGCTACCCTATTTCTCTGGAGCGCTCAAAAGTGGCTCAAAAGGGCTCGCGAAGTGAACAGAGCCTTGGGGAGCGCTACACCAAAATAGGTGTAGCGCTACCGAGCGGCTTGGAGGTCAACGGTCAACAGAGAGGTCAACGGTCAAAATAGGAGATAAGGGGTTAGGTAGCGCTACACCAAAAGTGGTGTAGCGCTACCGCGGGCTTAACTTTGCCTTGTAACGGTGGGGGAGGGCTACACCATTTTTGGTGTAGCCCTACCGAGAGCTTATCTTGGCTTTGAAACGGCGGCGTTTTGAGTCGTATGCGGGTCCAATTCCGATTTGTTTTAGGATTTTAATTGTAAATTAGAGGGGATTACTATAAATACCCCGTTATAACTCGAAATTAGGGATCCATCCATTCATTCATAACTTAGGTTTTATTTTTCTTAACTTTGGCTGCTGTTTTCAGGATTATTTTTCAGATTCAAGTTTAATTCAAGTTCTTGAGGATTTCCAGTTTTGATTTCTTGTTCTTCGCATCCGTTCTCTCGCTGCAAATATTTGGTATCGTGTTTTATTTATTTCAATTGTTTGAAGCATGTTTAGATCTAGGGTTAATATTATTGATGCGTTTAATAGAATCATGAGCGAGTAGTCGTTTCGAGTGCGGCTGTGGGGCGAAGGCGCTCCGTGGCTAGTTTGATTAATGTTCTACCTCGGGATCGAATTAATTTAATTTTTGAGCAATTTTAGAAGACGAAAACTCTTCTAACAAACAAAACCCAGGCATCACCGGAATTCGAATGCGCACGGAATCTGGTGATAGGTGGTGCGCATTTGTTAGGGATCCTTTTTCTTATTCTAAAATCAATAAAATGAATAATTGTGGCCCGAGTAAACATTGGTTAGGCTAGTTGCGGACGCTGGGTTCCCACGGCTGTACTCTCCTTTTCGAATTCATATTTAGTTAATTTAGTTTGGTAATTTAGTTAGTAAATTAATCTCATCGAACAAGGGGTGGCTACCAAAGAGCCAAGATAAACTGTGAACTCGTCATCTTTGAGTCCTGCACACGTTCGTCCGTCTCTGTGGATTCGACTCCGGTACTTCCGGATATTATGCTACATCGGTCGAGAGTCCTACGCTTGGGACGCGTCTTTATTTTAAGTCACCTGGTCGGTCAAGCACCGCACTTTTTCGAAGAATCCCGCACGCATGGGCATACAAACTATTACTTGAAAACGATTACTGAAAAACAGGATAACAATTTACTGTTTTTTTTTTTTTTTCGTTGAACATAAGAGAGGTGCTATTTTCTTGAAAAAGATAAACCTTTGTCACATATGCTTTTGTTAATCTTCAGATTTTCTCAAATTTCTCTAGAAAGAACATAGAAAAACTCTCCAATCATTCCAATTTTATCGGATGTTCCCGAAGGGATAAAACATAGAAAACTTGAACACCGGAAGGGATAAAACATAGAAAACTTGAACAAAAATGTTTCTATATATCCACCCATTTTCGTTTTTTACTCGGGAAAGAGATGGTTTTCACTCAACAAACAAACTTTAGTCTCACTGCAGGGCTGGCTTCCCTATATGTTTTCAGGCGGTTCAAGTGAGAACTCTCGGTTCAAAAAATGAATGTAAATCTTCTATTAAATCTATTTACGAATTTAGCTTTTTCTTTAATATTATACGCACTGGATTATTCGACCATAGTCAAAGTAAAAACTCACTTAAATTTATAAGTAGATGATAGATCTCAACAAAACAAAATTAAATAATTTTTCATATTAAAAGCTTTTACACTCTTTCTTCCTTCTTTTTTTTTTACTGTTGAGCTAAAATTCTAGAGTCGTTCCTGTCTCAAATGAAAAAGGTTCAAACTTCCCTATCTTTTATAACCTCCCATTTTTTTTTATAGATCAGCGGCAAAGAATTAATGATGCTGGTGAGGCAATTCCAAACCTTGCTCGAAGGAAACGCAAATGGATAAGAGTTATTGAAGGCAGCTACGGTGACTCTTAGACTTTTTGTGCCCCTTAGCGCCGTGCTTTATTTTTATACATTTTCTCTTGGTTACTAACCTTGTCTTGCAGGTTTTTTTGAGTGAGTGCTCGGCGTTAGGGTATTTCTAAAGGCATTGAAGGCTAGTTTTAGGGGAAGTTAGGGTTCGAGATGGGGTGTTTGATTGGTCTTGCAAATTGGTCTGATTGTTTGCTGGGATCTTGTTAGGTCTTTGTTCTTTGATTTTGTTGATGCGGCTTCTATGGATGCGTCTTGTTGTACTTTATTTGATATCAATGATAGATACTCTCTCCGTCTGGATTTGTTAGTCCACAAACATATTTTTTCAAGTCCTAAAATGTTTGTCCATTTTCAAAAGTCAAAGCATAAAGTATGAAAAATTTTACTTTTTTGCCCCTTTTCTAAAACTTAAAATAACAACACAAAAACTAATTTTTTTAAATAATGTGTTTACATTTTTGAATTTTTTTCACCGTATTAAAGTTCTCAATAAGATCTATCAAACAAGATCCATATTGATAAAAAAAAATTAATTTTTGCAACTACATTATTTTTGAGTTTGAAAATTGCACGTAGTTTCGTAGTGGAGGGAGTATTAAATGAAGGGATTGAGGCTAAAATAGGAAATTAATGAACTCAAAGTGTAATGGAAAAAAAGTTGGAATCCCCAAAAACGGACCAACAAATCTGGATGGAGGGAGTATAATAAGTTTTGGTTGCTCAAAAAGAAAAAAAGAAAAAAAAAACTCTACCTCAAATCAATCTTCTGTGTTGAAAATACTTGCGTTCTTTTGTCTTGGGCTGCAAACGAGCCAAGCTGAGCTAAGTTTTACTGTGTTCAAGCTTGTTTATTAGTTTTTAACGAGCTCGAGCTCAATGAAAACATAACAAGCCGAGCTCATGCCGAGTTGGCCTAGGATTGACTTGAGCTCAAACTTTTTCACGAGTCTTACAAAGCCAACAAATATATATACACTCACATAGGCTTAAGACAACACATAAAGTTTTACTGGTATATGTATAAATGTTATATATATATATATAAGTCCGGGACTCATAGTTTCGGATCAAATTTTAATGATCTGAACCGTCCAATGTGTTTAAAATGTGTTTTCAAGGGTTCCCGCGAGAAATCATCCAAAACAAAATACCGGGAATGGCTTGATCTAAGCAATTTTTCATAAAATCAGTATTTCAAAAACCGCTTATATCTTATCGCGAGAACCCTTAAAAACACTTTTTTTTTATTTTTTTGAATCATGCAAAAGCATGTTTTAAAACCTTCAAAATATCAAAAAACCTTTTTTGAAACATATTGGCGTGTTTAGAAAATTCAAAATCCAAAAACATGTTTAAAACCTTCAAAATATCAAAAAAAAGTGTATAGGAATGTGAAAAGTGCATGAGAAAGTAAAAAAAAAATACATTGGAATATGTGTTTTTTGTTGTCTATATATGGTGGTGACAATAGAAAAACCCATATGTATATACACTCTACAGGAAAATAGTCTCAATTTCAAAATAATAATGAAATTTAATAAGTTTATGAAAAGATAGTCTATTAAGATATCAAATTGGAATAACAAGTTATATAATTTAATTCCTTAAAAAAGTAAATGAGTCATATCAAGCCAAGCCTTTCCATGTTCAGGCTTGTTTGTTAAGGTTTTTAACGAACTCGAGCTCGAGTCAAGCCTCAATAAAAACTTAACGAACAGAGTTCGAACGAGTTTTTTTTTCGAGCCGAGCAAACTCACGAACAGCTTGGTTCATTTGTAACCCTACTTGTCTCCATTGTAATAAAAATAAAGTACCCTTTCTCAAGAGCCAAAATGCAGTGTAGCACGATGACTGGGGCCATATGGGAGAAATGGGCCTGAATTTTGGGCATATCATGCGTTTTGAAAAGTCCAAACTAGCCGAGGATGTTCTATATTTTGGCCCAATCCAATAGGCTAACCAATCTGGGAAATTATATATCCTTTTACTCCTTATTAACAGGGCCGCGCCGGCATTTCCTGCTGCTCCCCTTGGATGCTAGGTTCGAGTCCCATTGGCCGTTGTGGGCATTTGTCGTTCAGAGCTATGGACAGCGGTTGAACTCCTGTGGACTAATTTACTAATTACCCCACTAACCCCGACTTACGTATACTGCTTGTCCAAAAAAAGAGAGGATGGCTTGAGAATTCAGCGGTGAAAATTTGTTTATCAAATTTTCTTTATCTAGTTAAAATTTTAATGGGTCTAATATGGCTTAATTACTTTGATTATGCATGAATGGTCCAATGGTGATAATAGTGAAGGAAAATCAAATAATATATGGAAAGAAATAAAAAAAATTAACATATATATTTTTTAATAATCTAGGGTTTCAATCATGAAAACGGAGGCTAGGGTCCAAGTCCCATCATGGGCGTTTGTAGTTCAGGCTATGGACGGCCTTTGGACCTCTTGTAGACTAATTTACTAATTACTCCCTGACTCCGCTGATGTGTACCGGTTGACAAAAAAAAAACAGAGAGGCTCTAAAATTCAGCTGTGACAAAATTGTATTGAATCCAGGGTTTGAATCATACCCAGTAGAGCCGTCCCTGCCTATTAACATCACCACTAATGACGAGGAAAAATGTTTAATCTTATCCTCTTGCATAAATATCCAGAGTATGATATAGTTTAAATAATAGTACTCTTATCCTCTTTTACAGATGTCTAACGTGTGACATAATTTTTGTCAATTCATCAACGTCCAATGTGTGTGGAATTTACCGTTTTTGGATATCTTCATGAAATGATAATCTTTTTATTGTAAATCAATCGATGCGCGAAGATTGTCTGGTGGTCAAGACCTAATATTTAACGGTTTGCTTGCTCTAAAGTTTCGGATTCGAATACTGTTAAGTGCTATCACTCGTCGTCCGAGTTTATATGAGATTTTATCCCGACCTTAAATGATTCCTTCCTCATAGACACGTCTTCAAGAATTAGTCAAAGTGAGAATCAGATGTGTTTATTACGGTGTTGATTTCATCTCGGCACTTTGCAGATCCGAGCAATTCATCGCCAAGATAAAATCTGAGAGGTTGTTTGCTGAAATCAATGGCCCGGATGTTGCATTACAATAACACCCTACAGACCCCTGGATCCAGAGCTGGCCCAGATAGTTATAAAAAAATATTCTTAATCTACCGACATTTTTTTTTCTTTAACTGCTGGATCAAACGTTCTCCGTTAGTTCTTCTTACTAATTAAAAATGTTGCCTCTCTCCACAAGAAAAGTCAAAGTATGGGAGAATGAGTAGCACGTGGCAACCTTCTGATGCCCATTAATTATTCCATGGTTCTGGAGGCACCACGTGGCGGTAGGAGGTGGGCTTCGTGTCGTGTTGTGCCGTGTTTATGTCGTGTCGAGCCGTGTTCGTGTCAAAAACGACCTGCTTAATTAATCGTGTCGAAAATATGAACCCTAACCCGACCTGTCAATAATCGTGTCGTGTTCGGGTTGACACGATTATTATTATTATTATTTATTTTTTTTGCATGGTGATTTTTTTTTTTTATTAATCCACAGTAACCATTACAATAGATTAAAGGGACTAGATATCAAAGAGAGTAATTATAACCAACCAAAATTATGTGTAATTATAGCCGGCCAAAACAATGTGTAGGCTTAGAACCTTAGTCACCAGAACAAAACCTTGAAAATTTGAGAACATGGATAGAATAACTTGATATCAAATGATATATTTCAGCTGCAGGAGGATTGAGCTTGGAAACTTTCATGCACAACTTCAGAACATGAAAACGCACAGGTAGTGTCATTTTTGGGTTGGGTTACACGATTCGACGAACAGGTTAATTCGTGTCATTTTCGGGTTATGCGGGTTCAACCTGAACCCGACTTGTTTACTAATCGTGTTTTCAGGTCGTGTCATATACGTATTTCGTGTAAAAAATACTCAACACTGACCCGCAAACTTCGTGCGTGTTGTCGTGACTTGTCATAAATTCCCACCCCTACGCGGCGGTGCCTCAAAATCATGCATGGACTAATTCGTGAATTTCGACACCGAAGACTTTTAAGAGATTAATGGGAACTTAATTGATACTTGCAGACATAATTATTCATGATCTCACAGCATACCACACTTTTAAAGTAGAAGCACCAAATTGCTTTTCCCAATTATTCTCCCATCCTTTTTACAGTATTTGATGGTATTTTAGAGCCTCACATTCTCTCCTCTCAACCAAGACAAGAATCCCAGTTCAAAAGCAATGTGAAAACAAGAAAATCAAAACCCTCTTTCGTGAGTATTTTTGTGCAAAAATGATTGAGACACAAACTTTGTGCACCTTTTGACAAGGATTTCAAGTACTTTTCGAAGCCTATGACTTGGCAAATATTCTTTTGCTGGCATTCAATCTTTATTTGCTTTTTCATATCCTTTTGCTAAAAGATTGTTTTTCTAGGGTTATCCAGACGGGACATCGGTTCAATTCCTTCATCTTCATGCCAAAGGAAAAAGAAAAAAAAAATTTTAACAGGTCAGGCTCTGCCCGGATTCAGCCAAGTTAGGGTTTCAAACGATCCTGTTGTGCCAACAGAATCGAAACCCTTCTACAAAAATTCGAATATGTCCACCGCTAGGATTGTAATTACAAATGCCAACATCGAATTTAACAAGGTTGACTAATTCTTGACACGACAAAATAACACAGAAAATAGACAAATGGCCCCGCGACCCTTTTAAAAACTTTTACTTAAGGCTGAACCACGAACTACGGCCGACTTGAACCCGTTTATTTTTTAACCCAGGAGATGGAAAACTTTAAACCGTGTGCCAACCAATAAAAAATGAAAGCACGTCTCTCAGTTTTTTTTTTTTTTTTTTGGGGGAATATAATATCGTTTTAAGGGGTGTATATATAGACCCACTCACCCAGATACCCATTATAGCATCTGATCCATAGAAACTTTTGACACACACATACAAGTAACTCCTGCTGTTTCTGCTACAACAATGCTGAAGTCTGAGAAACAAGAGAACCAACCCCCTCCAGAGAACCAACCCCCTCCAGGTCTCTCTCTCTCTCTCTCTCTCTGAAATTCTTTGAAAGAAAAGAATCAATTAATTTATATGGGTGGAACAAAATCACTCGTTTGTACTTTGAATCAATTCTTCTTTTTGGTTTCGAAAGGAATGTTGTTATGTTGTCTTTCAAGGGGGGAATAATCCTTTGAACCCGGTACCAACGGGTATCATTCCCTCCAGAACAACATTCTCTTTGAGGCCTTTCAACCAATCGATAGCACCTCTCTCTCTCTCTCTCTCTCTCTCTCTCTCTCTCTCTCTCTCTCTCTCTCACAGAGATGCGTAGTTATATATTTTATTTAAAAGTTAGTTTTTTTTTTATCAGCTTTAGTTAGAGATATATGA
Organism: Vaccinium myrtillus; assembly: GCA_016920895.1. Lineage (NCBI taxonomy): Eukaryota > Viridiplantae > Streptophyta > Magnoliopsida > Ericales > Ericaceae > Vaccinium > Vaccinium myrtillus. The sequence continues at coordinate 3,709,183 of CM029280.1, forward strand.
ACTGACCTTTTCTCCACACACACAAATTTGAATCCAGGATACCCAGTTGAAAATCCTCCACCGATGAAGAAGAGGAAGTGCCGTCCTGGCACGAAGAAGAGAGGAGAGAAGGGATGCATTGAGGTTTGGTAAGTATTCACTCTACAAATTGTCATAATAACGATATACTCCCATGAACTGCAGACTTACGGTCCCCTTCATAAAAAAACGCTAATCGGGTATTTTTTTTTATTCAAATCCTCAATATTTTCATTTACCTTTTTTGTTTTTGCAGCCTCGCTGCTCTGTGTTGCTGTTGGATCTGTGAAGAATGCTGCTGAAAGATGACTCTTATAGGGCGATATCTGCATAATAACACTATCTCAATCATATTTCTATCATTGCTACGAGATTGTAATATTCCTAGATCATGTAACTTGTTGTAGAGTTGATGCTATCCATGATCAACTAGAGAGCTAATAAAACTTTGTGTGTATGATTTTCATTTCTTGATAATGGCTGATCTCTTTAACAAGTCTACATTGGATATGCTTCGGCAAACTAAACTGTTCCAAGTATATGCTACCGGTGAGATACGGGGCACTGTTTCAAATTTATCTCACATTAGAAAATTTAGCACAAAACATGCGTTTATTTAAATGAAAAATAAAATTAAAAATAATCCAGTACCGTCCAGTACTAGCTAGTATCAGCCAATACCGACTGGTATTTGAGCCAGAGCGGAATTACAGCTCTAGGTAACCGAATTTAGTAAAAAGAAGGTATGTGCCGGCCAGTACAGAATTCATAACCCTGGCTGAGCTTCAGAGGTGGCCTCAGGTCAGATAAAAGTACATAGAATTTGGTGATAAATCCAGTATCTACTACAGAATGACACCTGGATATATTTGGACTATTGTATGAATAAAAAATACGCGGTTTAGTGAACTAATCTTACAACCAGGGACGGATCCAAGGGAGGGCAAGCGGGGGCACGTGCCCCCGCTGACCCCCATTTGTCAGTATAAAAAAATTAATTTTGAGAAATAAGTTTTGAATATATATTATTTGTGTCAAAATCTAGTAGCATAACCCGCGTGTTGTCTGGTGGTAGAGTCCGCTGCTTCTAAGCCGAAGGTCAGGGGTTCAACTCCTGTGTCTTCCTTTTTAAGCCACAAAATTTGAAAGGTTATCAAACAAGAGTGATTGTTGAGATTTGTCTTCCTTTTTAAGCCACAAAATTTGAAAGGTTATCAAACAAGAGTGATTGTTGAGATTTGAACCCTGGACCTCTGGTTCCAAAACCAATGTCTTCCCCTTTGCCACTAGACCAACAACAACTCGATAGTTTTATTTTATATTTTGAACCTATAATGGTAATAATAATTCCCTTTTTCCCTAAATTTTAATTTTCTCTCTTCTTTTTAAGAAAATGATACAAAATGATGAGAAAATTGTTAAACTTAGATATTTTTTAATTTTAGAGATCTTTTACAATGGTCCCTAGCCTTCAATAATTTCTTGTCTGATATTAGGTTTAGAATCAATCTAACACAATTTCTAGTCCCTAACAAAATCGTTGAGTAGGAGAAAAATTTGCACGATTACAATTAATAAGATGCCCCCACTGGATTCAGGGACGGATCCAGGAATTCAACCCAGTGGGGGCATCTTATTAATTGTAATTGTGTAATTTTTTTCCTAGTCAACGGTTTTGTTAGGGACAAGAAATTGTGTAAGATTAATTTTAAACCTGATATCAGACAATAAATTATTAAAGGCTAGAGACAATTGTAAAAGATCTCTAAATTAAAAAATATGTAAGTTAAACGATTTTCTCATCATTTTGTATCATTTTCTTAAAAATAAGGGAGAAAATTAAAATTAAGGAAAAAAATACTAGGGTATTACAATTATAAGTTCAAAATATATAATAAAATTACTGATTTGTTATAATATGAGTGCTGTTGTTCCAGTGGCAAGAGGGAAGGTGTTAAATTTTTGGAACCAAAGGTCTAAGGTTCAAACCTCAACAATCACCCTTACTTGATAAACCTTTCAATTTGTGGCTTAAAAAAAAGGAGGTAGGACTCGAACACGAGACCATCGGCTCTTGATAAACCTTTCAATTTGTGGCTTAAAACGGAGGAGGTAGGACTCGAACACGAGACCTTCGGCATAGAACCAACGCGACTTACCACCAAGATGACCAAGCTATGTCTCTAGATTTCGGTACAAATACTATATATACAAAACTTATTTCCCTAATTATTTTTTTCTCCATTGAAAAGTGGGGGTCAGCTGGGGCACGTGCCCCCCCTTGGATCCGTCCCTGACTGGATTGGATTTCTGGATCCGTCCCTGCTTACAACAGATTTGACACCTGGATGCATTAAGTGAAAGATAATAACCGGTCAAGATCATTACAACTTTAACCAAAATCATGAAGAATATTGCAAAAATAAAGAACTAACCAGGCAGCAATGCTTCTCAAATTGTATCTGACTGTGGGAATAGCTTCTCCAGCATGTTATTAGAAAGGATCCGATAGGGGTCTAATTCACTACGTGCTTTATTGTACAAATCTACTGGAAAACGTTTCCTCAACCTTGCTCGCAGAGCTGCCAGCTCTTCCTTGTCCTTAGGAACCTGCAAAAGTATCTAACTTAGCAACCAATTGCTAGTTTAATCCAGAGATGATCCACAAAGCTCCTAGAGAAAAATCGGCTTGATTATCAACGTTAACAACTAGACTCAGGAATAAAAGAGGTCAAATTTTCTGGACCCATTTTATAGGGGTTAATTCCATATTTAGGTCTGTAGGCGTAAATGTGAGGACATCAAAATGAACCAAGCAAGCTGTCCTATCGAGAAGGAATTTCTTGCGAGGAAAGTTATGAACCTTGTGGCCTCTCTCTACAATTCGACATAAATATATAGAAACGAAAATAATGTCAAATGATCAAAGAAACAGTTACTGTTGGAAAAAATACAGTGGCAATTCTGAATTCCAAATAACAAATTCCATTGATATAATCACACATAACAGATTATAATAAAATGAACACGAAATTGACAAAATTGGAAATTACAGAATTGAAATAGAAACTGTAAATCAGAGATACAAACAGTAATCGGAAGCCGAGTCGTGTGTAACCACACTCTCCTTAACAAAGATTCGCCGCCTACCGTGGGTGTTGTAGGTTGAACCGACATCTTCGTCCCAGGATACAACGGCTAGAACCACGGCCGACAGAACACCTCTATCGACTGCCTTGGCGAACTAAAGCTAACGTCTGCCTCTCTCTCTCAAAAACACTTTCTGGAATATGATGTGATGCACGAATTTGTGTGTCTCAACCAAATACAAAGCTGCCCTTCTTATAGCTGGAAAATGAGATGAAGTCTTGATGACGAGATTAAAGGGGAGCCTCCCCATTCAATACGAAATTGAAGTCCCCAAATGAATTCTGCAGATTTTGAAACTCCTCACACAAATGCTGCAATTGATTTTGAGGAGGAAAAACTGCCACGGGAATTAGTATGCCATCAAACCTCATCATGGAGGGGTGTAACTCACGTATTAACCAGCGTTAATAGCATCCCGTGTTTGAATCCGTTGGGCGGTCTCGGTTGCCTCGGGAGACCCTCCGAGTGCCCCGATTTCATTCACAAAATTCTCCAACAGTTACTACATTTCTTCTTCCTTGAAACTCAGGCTGTGAAGCATTAGAACACAGTCTAGTTATATCAACAGCCAGTGTGCAAATAATGAGAAAGTTAGGTCTATAACTCTATATCCCATTTTTGCTTTTTGCATATAATTATTTCACCAAACCAAGGTGTTGGTCCTCAGAACGAGAGGTGACTGGAATACCGAATACTTTGTCAGCCCTACCTTTAGAAAATTTCTACCATTTTACTGCATCATTTTGTTCTCTTGATCAACTTTGTTTAAAGACTCTTACTTACAATCAAGGTTTGAAAAAGAAAACGCAGAAATCGACTATTACCTCAATCTTAGCCCAATGTTCATAAGCAGAATACCGATCCCACAACTGTGTTTGGGCCAAACACCTGTAGTGGAAAACTCCTCAGTTATTTGTTTCCTCTGGCGAGCATCTGCTGTAGGAAGATACATAATTATACCGACCTGAAACAAGGAATTATAATGACACATGACTACAAAGTGCCTAATCAAACAATCTACAGCATATGTGATAGGAGTAGGGCTTAGGAGTTAAAGTATGGGAGAATGAGTAGCACGTGGCAACCTTCTGAGGCCCATTAATTATTCCATGGTTCTGGAGGCACCACGTGGCGGTAGGGGTGGGCGTCGTGTCGTGTTGTGCCGTGTTCATGTCGTGTCGAGCCGTGTTCGTGTCAAATCAGGTTCGTGTCAAAATGACATGCTTAATTAATCGTGTCGAAAATATGAACCCTAACCCGACCTGCTAATAATCTGTCGTGTTCGGGTTGACACGATTATTATTATTATTTTTATTTTTTTGCACGGTGATTTTTTTTTATTAATCCACAGTAACCATTACAATAAATTAAAGGGACTAGATATCAAAGAGAGTAATTATAGCCAACCAAAATGATGTGTAATTATAACCGGCCAAAACAATGTGTAGGCTTAGAACCTTAGCCACCAAAACAAAACCTTGAAAATTTGAAAACATGGATAGAATAACTTGATATCAAATGATATATTTCAGCTGCAGCAAGATTGAGCTTGAAAACTTTCATGCACAACTTCAGAACATGAAAACGCACAAGTAGTGTCATTTTTGGGTTGGGTTACCGTGTCGACACGATTCGACGAACATGTTAATTCGTGTCATTTTCGGGTTATGCGGGTTCAACCTGAACCCGACCTGTTTAAAAATCGTGTTTTCGGGTCATGTCATATACGTATTTCGTGTCAGAAATACTCAACACTGACCCGCTAACTTCGTGTCATGTTATCGTGTCATGTCATAAATTCACCCCCCTACGCGGCGGTGCCTCAAAATCATGCATAGATAATTCGTGAATTTCGACACCGAAGACTTTAAGAGATTAATGGGAACTTAATTGATACTTACGGACATAATTATTCATGATCTCACAGCATATATTCTTCCACACTTTTAAAGTAGAAGCACCAAATTGCTTTTTCCAATTATTCTCCCATCCTCTTTACAGTATTTGATGGTATTTCAGAGCCTCATATTCTCTCCTCTCAACCAAGACAAGAATCCCAGTTCAAAAGCAATGTGAAAACTAGAAAATCAAAACCCTCTTTCGTGAGCATTTTTTGTGCAACTTTTGACAAGGATTTCGAGTCCTTTTCGAAGCCTATGACTTGGCAAATATTCTTTTGCTGGCATTCAATCTTTATTTGCTTTTCCATATCCTTTGCTAAAAGCTTGCTTTTCTAGGGTTATCCAGCCGGGACATCGGTTTAATTCCTTCATGTCAAGGGAAAAGAAAAAAGAAAGGAAAAAAAAAAAGTTTAACAGGTCAGGCTCAACCCGGATTCAGCCGCGTTAGGGTTTCAAACGATACCCGTTATGCCAACATAATCGAAACCCTTCTACAAAATTCGAATATGTCCACTGCTAGGATTGTAATTACATTTGCAAACATCAAATTTAACAAGGTTGACTAATTCTTGACACGACAAAATAACACAGAAAATAGACAAATGCCCCGCGACCCTTGAAAAAACTTTTACTTAAGGCTGAACCACGAACTACGGCCGGCCGACTTGAACCCGTTTATTTTTTAACCCAGGAGATGGAAAACTTTAAACCGTGTGCCAACCAATAAAAAATGAAAGCGCGTCTCTCAGGGGGGGGAAATATAATACAGTATAGTTTTAAGGGGTGTATATATAGACCCATTCACCCAGATACCCATTATAGCACCTGTACCATAGAAACTTTTGACATATACATACAAGTCCCTCCTGCTGTTTCTGCTACAACAATGCCGAAGTCTGAGAAACAAGAGAACCAACCCCCTCCAGGTCTCTTTCTCTCTCTCTCTCTCTGAAATTCTTTGAAAGAAAAGAATCAATTAATTTTATCGATGGAACAAAATATCACTCGTTTCTACTTCAAATCGATTCTTCTTTTTGGTTTCGAAAGGAATGTTGTTATGTTGCCTTTCTCCTTTGAACCCGGTACCAACAGGTATCATTCCCCCAGAACAACATTCTCTTTGAGGCCTATCAACCAATCGATACGACTTTGCACTTCTATCTCTCTCACCACACGCACAGACACATAGTTATGCATTTTAGTTGAGAGATTTTTTCTTTGATCAGCTTTAGTTAGAGATATATGAACTGACGTTTTCTCCACACACAAATTTGAATCCAGGGTACCCAGTTGAAAATCCTCCACCGATGAAGAAGAGGAAGTGCCGTCCTGGCACGAAGAAGAGAGGAGAGAAGGGATTCATTGAGGGTTGGTAAGTATTCATTGTACAAATTGTCATAATCAGATACTTCCCATATGCCAAATAGGATCAGCACAATCAATTCTTGAGAAAAAGCAGTTCTAAGTAGACTCTGTGCAATGAAATATCCAAAGAAGTCATTCTATTTAGGGAAAAATAGAAGAAATTCACATGAAATAGGAGAGAATACGAAGAGTTCGAACACACAGCAAATTGATGCCCAGAAAAAACAGCAAAAGAAGTACTGCCAAAATCTTACGGACTGAATATAGAAAAGCGGTGTTATTACTGCCAAAGAACTACTAACTGTAAACTTCTGAGGTGATGGACAGGGTAATCAAATGTTCCATATTCACCACCGGTTTTACGAAATACATCTCAATAACGATATACTCCCATGAACTGCAGACTTACGGTCCCCTTCATAAAAAACGCTAGTCGGGTACTTTTTTATTCAAATCCTCAATATTTTCATTGACCTTTTTGTTTTTGCAGCCTCGCTGCTCTGTGTTGCTGTTGGATCTGTGAAGAATGCTGCTGAAAGATGACTCTTATAGGGCGATGTCTGCATAAGAACACTATCTCAATCATATTTCTATCATTGCTACGAGATTGTAATATTCCTAGATTATGTAACTTGTTGTAGAGTTGATGCTATGCATGATCAACTAGAGAGCTAATAAAAATTTTGTGTGCATGATTTTCATTTCTTGATAATGGTTGATCTCTTTAACAAGTCTACTTTGGATATGCTTCGGCAAACTAAACTGTTCCAAGTATATGCAGATATAAGATGAATATAGGGCAGTCCTCGTGATAGAATTTTCATCCCCTGCCCATATCCCCAATGACTGGGGACTAGATGGGTTCCGTTATTGTTGTTGTTTTGAACAGATGAAAATATCTTGCATCTAACGTTGACGGACCAATTTTTTCTGCAAACAAGCCCTCTCCTTTTTCACCCTTTTCTCCATCCTACTGAGCATTTCATACCTAATAGCAGACCAAACCTCAAGAAGTTTCATTCAGTACTGACATCATATCCAGTAGAACAAGTCATCTGTGGACTAGAATTGGGAGCTAAGGTTCTGAATTTTGTACTGACTAGAGTATCGATTTTTCTACTGGTATGTTAGGCACTGCTATGCTACCGGTGAGATACGGGGCACCGTTTCAAATTTCTCACATTAGAAAAATTTAGCATAAAACATGCATTTATTTAAATGAAAAATAAAATTAAAAATAATCCAGTACCGTCCAGTACTAGCTAGTATCAGCCAATACCGACTGGTATTTGAGCCAGAGCGGAATTACAGCTCTAGGTAACCAAATTTAGTAAAAAAAGGTATGTGCCGGCCAGTACAGAATTCATAACCCTGGCTGAGCTTCAGAGGTGGCCTCAGGTCAGATATACGTACATAGAATTTGGTGATAAATCTAGTATCTACTACAGAATGACACCTGGATATATTTGGACTATTGTATGAATAAAAAATACGCGGTTTGGTGAACTAATCTTACAACAGAATTGACACCTGGATGCATTAAATGGAGTATCGTAACTCATCTCTCTTTTGTTGAGAAGTGTTGAAAATTTCAAATGTAGTTTAAGCTACAATCCTAAATCATGCAACCTAACTCCAGATGGATTGATACAAATGTCTCAGTGGGAAACTATTTAATGTCCGTATCAGAACCGTGGTTAACAATTAAACAACCCATGAAAACACAGTAAAAGAGATGACTCATCAGTCATCACCTGGCTTAGAATTTAATAATTAGTTATTTGTCAAGCAGCACTTTGGCAATTAAAGGCAGCATCCAAATGATGAAATAGGCTTCAATAATATATAGGCTTTATTCTTCACTAGTTAATGACACACCTCAAGTTTAAATCATATTCCCTCTCGATTTTATGGCCGAAGATGCACTTAAGTGAAAGATAATAGCCGGTCAAGATCATTACAACTTTAACCAAATCATGAAGAATATTGCACAAATAAAGAACTAACCAGGCAGCAATGCTCCTCAAATTGTATCTGACTGTGGGAATAGCTTCTCCAGCATGTTATTAGAAAGGATCCGATAGGGGTCCAATTCACTACGTGCTTTATTGTACACATCTACTGGAAAACGTTTCCTCAACCTTGCTCGCAGAGCTGCCAGCTCTTCCTTGTCCTTAGGAACCTGCAAAAGTACCTAACTTAGCAACCAATCGCTAGTTTAATCCAGAGATGATCCACAAAGCTCCTAGAGAAAAATCGGCTTGATTATCTACGTTAACAACCAGACTCAGGAATAAAAGAGGTCAAATTTTCTGGACCCATTTTATAGGGGTTAATTCCATATTTAGGTCAGTAGACGTAAATGTGAGGACATCAGAATGAACCAGCAAGCTGTCCTATCGAGAAGGAATTTCTTGCGAGGAAAGTTGTGAACCTCCTTCTACAATTCGACATACATATATAGAAACGAAAATGTCAAATGATCAAAGAAACAGTTGCTACATTTCTTCTTCCTTGAAACTCAGGCTGTGAAGCATTAGAACACAGTCCAGTTATATCAACAGCCAGTGTGTGCAAATAATGAGAAAGTTAGGTCTATAACTCTATATCCCCATTTAGCTTTTTGCATATAATTATTTCACCAAACCAAGGTGTTGGTCCTCAGAATGAGAGGTGACTGGAATACTTTGTGAGCCCTGCCTTTAGAAAATTCCACCATTTTACTGCATCATTTTGTTCTCTTGATCAACTTTGTTTAAAGACTCTTACTTACAATCGAGGTTTGAAAAAGGACTGCCTAGGGGCTAGGAACAGAATACGCGGACTATTACCTCAATCTTAGCCCAATGTTCATAAGCAGAATACCGATCCCACAACTGTGTTTGGGCCAAACGTCTGTAGTGGAAAAACTTCTCAGTTATTTGTTTCCTCTGGCGAGCATCCGCTGCAGGAAGATACATAATTATACCAACCTGAAACAAGGAATTATAATGAGACATGAATACAAAGTGCCCAATCAAACAATCTACAGCGTATGTGATAGGAGTTACTAACAATGAAGCTCCTCCAAAAATCCACAAGCAACAAAACCATTAGGCAGAAAAATCTACCAAATGTGAACGCTTCATTATAGTTTGAATTTGACATCCCTAATGTCTGATAAACTCCAAGGAGTTGCGGGTACATAAAACTGTAAAAAGTGCATGAGGTCTAAAATTTTAAGATTAAATGTTGGGTAGTTAATCGCCAGTTAGTAACCAGGGAGAAAAACCTATCCACAGTGAGTTTTCCCCGGTACCTCCTAAACACAACTCAGCAAAGTACTTAACTACTAGAAGCCGGACCAAATTATGCATCTCTGCGGCTCTGCCCAAAATGTTCAGTTGTAAGCTAGGACACAGTGCACGGACACACCAAATTGACTGCCATGTCCCTCTGTCTGAAAAGACACTCTTGAGACACATGCTGACTCATATCCGACAAGTGCGCAAATGAGTTGCATTATCATAAATCTTTCTAATCAAAGCACAAATGGAAAATGCCAGTTTGGACAAGTTAGTAAACATTCAAAAAAGTAGACAAGTTGAGAGTAAACATCCAAAAAAGTCAATAAAGTCATGCCAAAAACTGTTCAAGCACAACAACATACACACAGGTAGTACTTCAAATTGCTCATGTCACAAGCTGGAAAATCAAAACGTGAAGGAAGCCAGTATGAGGATGAATTGAAGAATGAAACAGCTGCGATGACATTACCCAAGAGAAAATATCATCCTCTGACTTGCTTGAAGCGGGGCTCATGGGGCTCTTGCTGCAAGCTGTCCACCGCTGTTCTATAGGAGCAGGTGCAGGTATCAGTTCCTTGTTTATAAGTAGCATCAGCTCTTCTATATATTCAAGATCTTTCATACTGGGCTTTGATAAGGTTCCAGCAGGAAAACATGTCTCAGATACCCACTGTTGGCCACCACAATCAAAGCCCAGAATTTCATCACTCCAGCCTACTCTGTATCCTTCTGACTTCCTCCAAAACTCTGCCTCAGCTTGATTGACCTTTACCACATGGTCCTTGTTGAGAGGATCCAGGGCAAGCAATTTATCTCTAAGCTCTGTAAATGAAAGCTCATTTACGTCTGGTTCATTTTTGTCTGGAGATTTGGAAACATTCCCTTCACCTCTGCAAATAGCTATTTAAAGCAGGTGATCAACCGAAATAAACAGCACTAAAAAGTTAGGAATAACATCGCTGCCAACAAATAAATAATTATCAGAATAAATCAGAAGATAAATTGCCAGAATCACTGAGGCTAGAGCTTTCAATTAGGAACGCACCATTAATTTTCATTCACAGAAGCTTCAAGATATACAGAGCAAAGACAAAAGGCAAGCAAATTAAAATTCACAGAGCAACACAAACAATTCCTCTTCCTTTTTTTCCTGGTGACTGGTGTAGTTCTTCTACACGTCATCAAGCAAGCTTAAACCTATGTTGACACCTTCACTCTCACAAGGCCATTGACATAAATTATAGAGTACATAAAAAGCAAGATGGAAAGGAAACACTAAATGAAGGAAGCATGGCACTGGACCAATCTTTGGCATTACCGGAAGAACTACTATTCTCGACTTAATTCTGGGAAGAGAATAACCCTGACTAGTAAATAGTAACATGAAGTTGAAGCAAAATGAAGACAACTTTTTACCGGTACTTCTTGAGAGACTCTAGGTAGTAGTCACGAAGAGGCTGTATAGCTTCATCTTGACTATATTTTGGTTTATACTTGGGCGGACCTTTCCATTTGGAGAAAGGGTTGCATGTCACAACCACAACAGTGTCAGTGTAAGGAATATAAAGATACTTCACATGCTTGTTCTCAGATAGCAACTTCCTACAATAAGAAAAAAGAGAGGATAAGTGAGAGTCTAGAGAAATGAAGTAATTCAATTTGTCAACATTTATTTTGTGATATTACATGCGAGTGCATGCCGCACAAGAAAAACTAACACACCAAAAGTTCTCAACAATGAAAAACTGAAAGCTTTGCAAGCATCTACCTCTGATAAGGTAGAACAACATAGAAAACAAATTACCAACGATAAAAATACTATCTTCCATATTATCAGACAAAGTTAAAACTCCACTAAGAAACCACCAATTCTAGATACATTGCCCATAGCTTGTGGTATGTCTCCAGAATTTAACTCAAATGCTGTAGCATCCAGTAAGAATGGTTAAGTCAGAAGCTAAGACGATCAAATCAAACCCAATATTCCACTAGTTACATCCCTCAGGATTTGTTTTCCAAGCTGGAAGCAGGGGAAGGTACAGAACTTGCATAGATATAAGCTCTTTTTCTTCCTTTTTTTTTCCTGTGTGGAAATTTAACCAGTAGAACTTAGTTTAACAGAAAAGCAAAATGATTACTTGTGATTTTTCTTTATCTCTTTCATGTTTGAGACAAAAGTGTGCTCCAGTAACTCTTGTCTATCAACACATTGAAGAGTGACTTCTGCAACTACGCCAAGGCCCCCTAGTCCGCAACGAGCAAGATAGAAGAGTTCTGGATCTTTCTCCTTGGAGAGCTCTATTGTCCCCTTGGCAGGAGTTACCAGTTTCATGCTGATGACCTGCTCATCAATAGGAGGCAACCCTGCACCAGTGCCATGTGCGCCAACCTAGAGATGCATAGTGCCAAAAGTGAGCTAAATTTTCGAAAGTTCAAGTAATAAGCATATGCACACACCCCGTAAGTTTTGAAAATGTCGTGCATTACAACATTATCTTGGATGCAATGTGTTGGGTACACGGGAAGCACTAGAGCCACAATTAATAAGGCAGCACACACCAATCAGAAGTGCATTGTACACACAATGCTATTATGTAAGGGTCAATTTTATTAGCTGGATCGTACATCAGTTTGGAATCTTTGGATTACATATTCCGTGACATTTCATTCAATGTTCGAATGCAACAACTGGTAGATGAATCACGTAACCATTCAACGACAAACCCCAGTGATATACAATACTTGTGTTTGAAGAGTCAATATACTAGTAATCTATTCACAATTTGTGCAGCATGATTATTCATATTATGTAATGGGGCCACTTGTCATAAAACCAATCAAGCAACAAAATCTAGAGAATGAATAATACGTATACAAATAAAATCCAATTTACAGTATTGTGCCAAAATACCCAACCTGAATAATACCCCCAATCTGCTGCTCCCGAATCGAAGCGAAATTCTGCAACGTAAGCCCATAATCCTTAATCCCATCCACAAGCTGCTGAACCCGGATCCCGGCCTGCACCCTCACCCTCTTCCTTTCCTTATCCACTTCCAAAACCTTATCCATTAGTGCCAAATTCACCATCCCTAGCCTCGTCAACCCGATCCCATTAGGCGAAAGCCCCGACCCAACTGGCCGAATCTTCTGCTTCTTCTGATTAGCATCCCTCACAATGGCCTCTAGTTCCTGGAGTGACTCGGGTTGCAGGAAAACCCTAGTTTGGACCTCGTGGGTCCCACTCCAGTTGGAAATGGTGTGGAGGTCATCGGGCAGCGGGGCGTAACGGAAGAGCTGGGCCTTTTTGTGCTTGGCGTTTTCGGGGAAGGGGAAGGAGTAGTACGTGGCGATGCCGCAGCCGATGATGAGGGCGGCGTAGCCGATGTATTTACGGAGCTCGGATTCGGAGGAGGAGGGAGAGGGGAGTGGTGAGGAGCAAAATGGGCGGGTGAAGTTGGGGTTTTTAGGGTTTTGGGGAGGACTGATGGTGGTTAGCGTTTTGAGGGGGTGAGAATGTGGGTTTGTGGGAGGCTGGTGGTGGTGGTGGTGGTGGTGGTGGAGGAGGGATTGGTGGAGGGATCGCCTGAGATTGACAGCTCGTAACATTTGGGTCTGGGGCTTATGGGTGAGAGAAAGTGTGTTTAGACTTTAGAGAGAGAGAGAGAGAGAGAGGGAGAGAGGGAAGGGTTTTTCAGGGTTTATGGAAGGACATTGATGATGAATTCAGGTATGTGGCTGGCTACATGTCCATGGGCCTTCACAAATTTGTCAAGGAGAGCTAGTTTGTCAAGTACAGCTCTCCTGTATTGACACAACGTCAGTGCTTGAATACCAAAAGTGGAAATTCATCAGTCCGTGTGGAGTACTACAATTTTTAAGGAAAATGCTAAGTGCAAAAAAACTTACCCAGAAAGTATCGGGAATTCAAAAATTGAGTCACTCATTTTTGAATTATGAGTACTTTCTAGGTAAGTTTTATGTGCATGTAACACTCCTGCAATTTTAAGGGGGAAATGCATAAGAATATTGAGATAAATATGTGAAAGCACAATTTCAGGGGAATGCAAGGTTTTTTTTTTTTAAAAATGGGCTCGTTTGGATGTGAGATAAGTTTTGGGTGGTTGTAGCAATTAGACCCGTATTAATGTGAGATTTATGAATGGTAGATAAAATAGTATTTAGTTTAGAAAATTTTGATAATAAAGGGGGATAAAATAATATTAATTGCGGGTCATAATAAATTAAAGGATCTTGGGTGGATTAACCCGGATTATGTTTAGGGGGATAAGATATGGGCAAGGTAAGGTTGTTCATATCTAAGAAGGTCTTGGGGGGAAATGACTCATCCGGGCGAGCCCTTTGCTTCCCGAACCAAGGATGATAGGTGGGCCCGGGATTACTCATCCGGACCCAAGCTCATCCACCCACCGAAGACCCCATCCAAACGAGTTCCTAGGATCATAGCTAACACTACTTCCCATCCTAGGATTAGCTTATTCTGGTGGAGAAAGTAACCAAATTACTCCTCAAACAATTTTGTATTCTCAATCTAATGATTTAATGAGTGCAGCCAAGTAACTTATTACATTATCCATTTTTACCAAACCACTTTCATCTACAATATCAACTACTATTCAAATCAAGTTAATCCCCTCCTTAACTAACAGTTTGTTTCCCGGATTAATTTCGAGGATTAAATAAGAAGGGGATAAGAAGAAAACATGGTAGAAGGGTGGATTGGTTGGGTTATAATTAATCCTTGTTTTGATATGATTTGGTAGATAATGAAAAAATGTATCAAAATATTTGCTTGCCCTTCAAAGTTCGTTTTATGGTTATTATCAGTTACAGTATTAAAAGATCTTGCACCAAAATAGGTGATTGTAATTATTTTCTGACGTGTTGCCATCATTCATTATACTATTTTAATAAAAACTGAAATTTAATAATCTAAATAAGTATTAATTCGAGACAGAATTTTTTTTAAACAATTTCCATGGATGCAATACCGTAAACTACCTTACAAGACAAACGTTTTCGGTCCAAAGAAACAGATCAAATTAGCTAACCAAGGGCTTGTAGCCTAGCGGTTATCTCCTGATTCTCCCACAAGGGAGACCAGGGTTCGAGCCTCGGCCAAAAAAAAAAAAAAAATAGCTGTTAAGACTTATCCTCTTGCTTTTCTCTTGCCTAAGACTTTATCCTCTTGCTCGAACCAAACCGACTAGGATCTCCGTGCAAGAGCCAGTATCCATATCATATCTGGTAGTAATACTTATTCAATCCTAATTTCCTAATCAGGTCCAATAAATTTTCTTTTTGGTATAAAGACAAGTTTAGGATAATAGAGATTCAGTACAAAGCAAGAAAACACAATACATAAATACTTGATCAATCCTAGATGGTCCACAGACATAATCAAACTTCCCATGCATGACCTAATCAGATCCAAGACAAAAGAAAAAAAATCAGACGGGCTGCTCGGAGACTGGGTTTTACCAGGAGGCGGAGTACAAAGGAGGGGAGGCGAGGGACTGAGATACGAAGACGGGAGAGGTTTAGTCAGGGCTTTGGTATGGAGGTGTGGTGATTACTGATTAGCAGTCTGAATAGGTATCCAATTCTGCAAGCAAGTTCTACAAACAAATACGCCGGAGAACAAATGGTCATCGCCTTTTGGTCGATTTTTCAATAAATAAACCTGCCAAAAACCAAACGAGCCCACAACGTCGAACATGACGTGTGATGTAACTCAACCACCATTGTTCTGAGTTGATTAAACCAAGAGAACAAAGAACTCATCTGGAGAGAGCAAATTCTGATGGAAAGAGCTTCCAATATGTCTACGCATCCATATACTCTTATAAGTCAAAATCATAACAGTGTATATTTGTATAGAGACAAGCACCATGTATCACGTCGTCCCAACAAATCTTAAACATTAGCTGAATTTAGCATACAGTCGGGAACGTTCAGAGTTTCCAAATACAAGGCACAACATAATTGGTTTCTGTACAAGGCTTGAGCTTCCAATATAAAAGCCAATACAAAGATCGTACATAATCTAGCTTGACATAAAAAACAACATACTATGACATGAACTCTCGAGTTGCGCACCTCTGATCATACCTCCCAAATGAGTAGGCCGCGGAAGGCAACTCAGATAAGTGGAAAGGATCTGGTTCTATTCCATAATCCGTCAACGGTCTATGCTCCAGAATATCATCGTGATTTTGCACAAACTCCGGGATCTCAATCTCTCCTTTCTTAATATCTTCCCAAAGGTACTCCAGGCGGCTTACATACTTGATTTTCCAGTATACGCTAGAGCCAAAAAGAACGAATTGTGAGCTTAACAACTCCTTGATGGAAATGTAGGATTTTTTCCCCGCAAAGCAAAGGCAAACATATGTACAGTAAAACTAAAGATATGCATAGTAAGGGCAACTAGTACTGAGACTCGATTAGCCCAATTTATTGTACAACAAAATGTTACGCAAAAAAGTCGCAACCCAGGATTTATTGGACAGAAAGGAGAGAGGCAACGCAAACTAGATAAGTAGCAGCAACAATCGTAAGGAAGTCCAAAGGTTTCTGGGTTTGGGACACAGTTACGCAACATTGAAGCGAGATTAAGCAGCACTGGTACACTTGAACATTGCGTAAAATATTTGATACTCCAATGCTTGTAGGAAGGATTTTCATACGATAACTTATAGGTCTCCCATGATTTGAAAGGGCCCTAAAAGCATACAAATTATCAAATGGTGATATATACTATTCCTCAGACTGACAAAAATTGCACAGGGAATAATTAATTATTTTACTGGATAAGTATGTGGCATCCAATATATCAAAATACGGGGCAGTCTCTGTTTTATGATGCAGCAACTGCAAAGTAAGTATTTTCATGGGTATGCGACTATGTGTTCTACAGGAATGGATGCAGCACTTAAAGGAATGGGTTGGAGCTACATTATAGCCCAGGTAAAAGTAAGCCCCTAGAATCTCATGTATGGACCTCAGTACCAACCACAAAAGCTTACCCCAATTGTAAACATCATCGCTAACATCCTATATCTTGGATATAGAGTTTCACTTACTGGCCTCTAGAAGCACTTCAACCAGCAACTACTCCTTAGCTTTCCAAACAAAATATAAACCCAACTTGGTAAGATTCCAGCCACTTTTTGGAAGTTAAAAGATAATTTCCCGTCTGTTTTCGATAAAGAAGAATTACAGATATCAGCAAACAACTTACCCCCCAGTTAAAAACAGTCGGCCAAGAGTGGCAATGACCAGCCTTGAGCGGAGCCCTGGATGAATGAAGTACACGGCCTGCAGCCTATCCTTACAATCGGCAGGAAGCTCTTCATAGATCCACCTCAAGATTGTTAAGCCAGGGTTGTTATCTTCCTTCTGCACGGTGCTGTGCATGTAAACAATGCAGAAGGGTCCTTCTGGCATCTCAGTATTCATTTTATGGAAAACAAACTTTTTCAGCCGTTCTGCAGCTATAACTGGAGCTGGTTACCATCAAATACCAAATAAACAAGTGAGACAGATGGGCATCAATTAATAAAGAAAAGGAGTCAATGCAAAGACACCATGAAGTAAACAAGGCAGTTGAGTAGAGAATACACACTTGCGCATGGAAAGTAATGAATTTAAAGCTAGATACAACAGAACTCATACTGTCTTATTTTCATTAAGAAAGACAAAAACTACACACTACATGTGAATTCCACTGGAAGCATTATATTATAAAGCTTGACCTTTCATGGCAAAGTGGCAAGGAAGTACAAACATCCAGCACACCCATTAGAACTTGGCATATTGTTACCAAATTGTGTAGTTACTTTCTACAAAAATGCAAACCAAAAAAATGGCTTAAATTTTGATTAGTAAGAAGCATCTAAACCCAGCAAACTAACGTATTCAAAAAGCACAATTTCTGGGGAAAATGCAGGTAAAAACTAACAATCCATTATATCACGTTAGATTGGTCAGAGTACTATATCAAGGGGATCTAAACATGGGGTTGGCCTGTTCGTTTGTTCTTATTAAACCATGGATTGGACTACAGATTAAGGAGACCCCATATCTTGCATTGGATTAGAACTTTTGTGGTCGGGATGAAGTATCCATCCATATATAGGGCCGTGTTACTAAACTAATCCCTCATATTAGTCTTGTGGAATTAGTTACTTGCCTTCTGGATTCCTTCCCTATAATCCAGTCCAGCAAACAGAGCTTCAAGGTATTGTATCTATCAAGATTTAAGGGGCTGGTTATGTATCAGTAATCCACCCACAAAAAGTTTCCTTTCGGATACCAAAAATGAGATCCGCGGACATGGGACATGTAATTCAATGTCATACTTAGTGGTGTTCCACTAAGAGAGTTTTATTTTAAAACTGCCTTGGTTTTTGTGTTCACATTTTTTTATATGATGTATTGTATTGTGAGAGGATGCCTCTCTTGGTTTTTGGGAAAAACTAGTTTTTGAAAGTTTAATGGAACACCCCTTAATCCAGCTACTCAAACTGGCCCTTTTAAGGTTGGGGCAGTCTAAACGGGTGTTTTACTGCCTATAATTGATCCCTCTCTGCTAGTGAATGGTGGGATTAGTCCACCAAGAATAATCGGAGTGCGCATAAACTGACATGGAGACGTGAATTATGAAGTAAAATAACAAGGTGGGCGATAATTTTTACCGGGGAAGTATTTTCCGACGATACGGAAGATGCGATTGCCGGACTTATCGGAGCCGTTCTCAAGGCGAAAGAACTGCAAGATTTCAAGATCGGAGAAGTCTTCGTCGGAGGGGAGGTCGGAGGGACAGTCGTGCCAATTCTCATCAGAAGTAGGAAGGGATTCTGCTTGTCTGTCGGATGGAGACAAGAAAGGGCGAGCGTCCACGCCCAGATCTGAGGCCAATACCAACACCGAGAAATCTTCCGATGTTGAAGAACCCCCCATCTCTCTCTCTCTCTCGCTCGCTCGCTCGCTCGCTCTCTCTGCGTGCGCGCGCGGGCGTGTGTGTAAGGTTCTGAAGGGGACACCTTATCCGTGGGACTGGGCCGAGATCAGAAGCTGAACTATGCCAAATTCCAAGAACATCTCCTGTTTCAAGTGGAGCCTACGTTTAGGAAAAAACTTACAAAAAAAATAATAATAATAAAAATATTAGGGTCTATGAATACCTTTCTCTTTGGATAAATTGAAAAAACTGATTTTTTGGTTTTTTTGGTTTTGTCCTTATTCAAATTTTTTTTGCATTTGTTAGTTTTCGGTCTATTTTTTGTGATTTTTGGCTTGTCTCGACGAGAATGTCACATTCGTCTTTATTCACAAAACTTTAAGTTAGACTAATAATTTGATACTTTTTAGATTCTCTTCTCGTCGAGACAAGCCAAGAAACCACAAAAAATCGACCGAAAACTAACAAATGTAATTTTTTTTTGAATAAGGACAAAATCAAAAAAACCAAAAAATCAGTTTTTTCAATTTACCCAAACCAGGTTCAGAAAAGATAAATGGATGACTCAAATCTATAAAATGTATAGTATATTTGAGGTATTCATTTTTTTTTTTAGACATTTTCGGAAAAAAAATTCCTGGACCATAGTACTCCTCAAAATATTACTAATGATTTTGGCTCTCCTCTTTTATACAATGGCACATTCTTTTTTGTTTTATTTACTTGAAAATTATTAATAAGTGACTCAGGAAGCAAGGGTAGTTTAATAATTTCAAGATGAATAAATACAAAAAAAGGGGGAGCCAATAGATAAAAGTGGTAAATAATTTTGACACTCCACTTTTATCTTCTTCTTCTTTTTTAAGTGGAGTGTCAAAATTATTTCCCAAAAGTGTTTTTTTCACCACATTGTGGATTTGTCCAATTTTAATGTACTAAAAAAAGAAAGAGGGCGCTGAACAATCTCTACATGTTTTGAGTAGTCAAGATATCTAGAATATCACGGTTACATTATTACATATGTTTTTTTTTTTTTTTTTGATCGGCAACAAAAGTTTATTAAGGAAACTCGACAAAGGTTACATCGAGTGGGGAGAAAATATCCAACCAAAAGTTGGAACACCTAGAGGGCAGAGCCCAAACACCCATGGGCCTAAATTGCCCAGATTAAACATTGAAAATACACCCCAAAGGCCTAAAAAGGCTGAATAAAATAATAAAGCGCAAAGAACTTAACCCAAACAAATGGGCTAAGTCCACCTCTAAGAAAACCCTAAACCAAACCCTACACCAAAGTGCAAAACATCCACCAAAGCTGGCACCAAAGCACCGACAGCCAGCACCACCACCGACAGCCACCGCCACCACAAAAATCACCAAACCACCACCAGTTAACCCAAGCGGGGCAGAGCCGACGACCATCAAACACACTGTCTCGGAAACTCCCCAAGCCGTTAAGCACCAACCACGGCACCCAACAGCAACCGTAGCGGGAGACCACGACGGTAACCACCCCTACCGAAACATCACCATGCTTATTGTAAGTACATAGTACATAAAATAGTTGGGGAAAAATAAAAAGCCTTTTGGCTAAATAAGCCAAGTGGTTTATTTATTTGTTCTTATTCAATTTTTAGTCGCATTATTAGTTTTGCGTCGACTTTTGTAATTTATTGGTTTGTCTCGACGAGAGAAAATTAAAAAGTATAACATTATTAACCAAACTTAAATTTTTGTGAATAAAGACAAAAATAACCCAATAAACAATAAAAATTTGATTATTTTTTTCTTTAGTGAATTTTTTTTAAAATTTTGATGATAATTTATACTTTTTAGATTCCTCTCGTTGAGACGAACCAATAAACAACAAAATATCGACGAAAACTAACAAATACAAAAAAAATTGAATAAAAAAAAACCATTTTTGGTTTATTTAGCCAAAGCATATCTCACAGAAATTTAGCTCAAACCTAGAGCAAAGTTCATCATCTTCCAAGATCGAGCTTAGAGAGCACTATCCCTTCTGATTGTTATCTTTTCTAACAATGGGGTTTTCCATAACATTGGTCCCCTGTTAATTGTCTGCTGGTGCTGCTTTCTCTATCAACTTTCAAAACTTATAGCAATTAAAAAGATTATAGCACCTATTTGATTAATTCGTTGGATGCTCATTCTCTTTTAATTGGAAAAGAGAGTAACTTAAACGAGTTCCTAATAACAACCATACAAGAGATTAATGTTGGGTACTTCAATTCAGCCAAATCATTGACTTATCTATGGGGAATTTGCCAAGAAAACCGATCCAAGAGGTAGGTGGAAAAAAAGACTCTAAAGGGTGTGCCAATTAGAATTGTATATAAGCAGAGATTTTATAGATAGTCATATAGGATTGGCAGCTTCGCAAGTTGTTTATTCAGATATGCAGAATATACACTTACTCAGGGTCAGCCTCGGTGTTTGGGTAGCCCAAGCCCGACCAAACATGATTGTCCACTTATTATTAAGTTATGTGTACAAAATAAAAAGACATACAAGTGAAAAACAAATCAATAATACAAGTGAAAAAAACAAATCAATATTACATTGTGTTTTTAGCTTGAATTACATAAATAAAAAAAAATCCAATCACATGGGACATGCACCTTGAAGTGAATCCAAGCCAAGAGAGAGTTATGAAAATTAAATAAAGGGGGGCGAGCCAGCAACTCAGAGAGTTGGAAACTGGTTCAGCAACCAAATAATAAACCCCATTCTTGACTATTATATTTTCCTTTAGAAACAATATGGATTGCCACGATAAAAACTTTGCTCGAACGTAGAACTTGAGCCGGTGATATCCCTACTTCTGAGGTATTTCTGCAGCTGCACATGAGTATCAATGGCGCTATTGTCCATCCACATGCCCCTCTCATCACACGGGAAGTTAGTAAACTTGGGGCATTCTACTTGGTGCAAGTAAATTAACTTGGGAAATAATATCCTCAGTTCTCTCCAATCTATCTCTAACTCACTTAAGTACTTTAAACGCAATATCTCTACGGTCCATTGCTCCCCTTGATGTTTCCTAATTTGGCCTATATCACATAGTTGCCCTCCTCTAATGTAGAGTTTCTTTAGTTCCGCAAGTTTGCTCGACATCAGGCAATTTGGTAGACTCGTTGTGGGGAAACCCTGAAGGTCTAGTTTCTGCAGTCTGGGAGGAAGTGTAGCAAAGTGAAATGCTTCAATGATGACTTCAGGTCGAGCTTGTAAAGAGCATCCTCCGCATGATATAGTCAACTTTTGCAAGCCTACAAATCTTTCTAAATCCTCCAAGTCACGCAGTCTGAGAAGATTTTTCACACTTATGTAGATGTTAAGTTTTCTCAAATACCACAATCTTGACAAATCGTAAAGAGTACACGATTGTTTGTTCTTGAAATCTCCAATTAAGAATCCCTTGAGGACTTCGAGGTTTGAAAGTTGAGCAAGACTCTTGGGCATGTGTTCTAACAAGTAACACTCGGACACGTCCAAGTGTGTCAATTTCTTGAGCAAACCGATCTTGTCGGGAATCACCTCAAGATTATGACAAGCTCGGAGATCTAAGATCTTCAAATCATTGAGCTCTAAAATGACATTGGGAAGCTCCGTAATCATAGAAATCCCTCGAAGACTAAGAAAAGTTAGGCCATCCATCTTCTTCAGTCCATGGAGAATTTTGGCATCTGTTAGTTCAATGTGGTGCGTAGCTGAGCTCTGCCATCTTCCAAGATGAAGACTTCGGATACACTTCCTATTAGCAAATATTTCGGGCACCGAATCAATAATGGCCTCACCAACATTGATAAGAAATGACTCCCCATAAACATTTGATTCATGACGAGCAGAACCAAAATCTAGATCAAGAGTATCATTTGAAGTAAATCTCCAACTTACAGCTTTTTCGTGTAAAGAAGAACGAACAAAAAGGCTCATCCTGCAACTATCTGGCCCCAAGGAGCAATTTTGGAAGACAGGCTCTATCAAGCCTTTCTCAATAAGCTCATCAAAGACCTTATTGGCAGCATCCTCTTCCTTTTCATCATGCAGCAGAGGCTTGGGATAAAATCTCTGCCCTATCCACAGGTAAATCATCGTGCTTCTCTTTATAGTTGACATTGGTGGGAACTTGAAGAAGCTTAACAAACAATGCTGCAAATCCACATAGAGGTTATCGAAAGCATTCTTTACGCTATTATCATACCTACGCTCGTGCACAACCTCTTGCTTCCTGTAGAAGAAGTGTGCCATTCCATCCTTGGCCCCGTTTATATTTGGCCACTTCCTATGACGTGGATCCGAATCGGCAAAACGGTTTTTAATATGAGAAGGGATCTGGACTTTCAGCCTCATAATGGCCTTTCGTAGTTTGTCAGAGTCGGCCTTTCTTTTTTCGGCATAGTCGGCCTTTTGTTTTTCGGCAACGTCGGCCTTTCGTTCTTCGTCAGACTCGGCCATTTGTAGTACGTCAAACTCAGCCTCTCGTAGTTTGTTAGAGTAGGCTCGTAGTTCGTAAGAGTTGGACTCTCGTAGTTCGTATGAGTTGGACTCTCGTAGTTCAACAGGATCTCTCTCCCTACTCCGTAATATTTGTAGCTCCTTGAATTTGTCATGGGCCTGGTTGATTTTCTCACTCGTACGGTCCATGTACTCCTTCGCCTTACCAAAGGCTGAATCCAAGAAGAGGAGATCACTGCAGATCATTTGAGAAGAGGGGGAAAGATCTCCACCACGATAGTTGTCTGTGTTGGTGGTTGAAATGATATTGATCAACTTCATAGGGATCTGCAACTTGAGCTTCCCGATGGCCTTTCGGAGTTCGTCAAAGTCTTTTTCACTGCTCCCTGAGTTTTGTAGCTCCTCGAATTTCTTACGGGCAAAGTTGATTTGCAAATTCATATGATCCGTGTAATTCTTCAAGGCCGAATCCACGAGGTAGAGATCATCAAGGATCTTTTTAGAAGAAGAGGGGGGAAGAGCTTCCCCGTGCTGATCATTTTTGTTGGTGGTAAGCAGCAGTGCGATCGTGGATTTCTCAAGAAGCGGTTTGGGTTTCGAGACATGAAATTTGGCCTTCAAGTTAGATAGAACTGAGCTTTTGGATTTGGTTTTAGTAGAATTGTTGATGGTTGGAATCTCACTAGAACTAGCCATGCTCTTTGGAGATGTTTCTAAAGCTTAAAGGATACGAAAATATTACTGTTTTTTGTAATCTCATCATCCAATGTCTTTATGGCAACTGAATCGGTCCACACGGTTTGAACTACGCGTCAAACCAGAAAAATTATTTATGGCCCCTGTGGTTGGTAGTTGGTGGTTGTCTTTCACTGAAAATCACCAAAGTTTGGTGACTTCTGTCTCTCACATGATGTTGCGGTTGAAAATCGCTTGAATTCTGCCAAATCTTTGACTTCGGACATCGTGGGAAGTGGCCAAGAAAGCCGAAGAGGTAAGTGGAAGAAAAATCCCAAAGGGTGTGCCGATTAGCATTTATAAGATAGTCATATAGGGATTGACATAGGGTGCACATACAACAGGTTGGGTTGAGAGGATGAGTCTCATAAAATTTTTCCAAACCTAACCCATTTGATAAATAGACTTAAAATCTCAACACAACCCAGCTCAGCCCTGTGAGCCTAAATATTTATCGCGATATTCCGAGCCCTAACAAAACGCACTGGGATGGACGGGCTTCCAAACCAATGCGCACCCTTAACATATGGATTTAAGAACCTACTACTTAAACCAACTTTTGAAGGATTCGACTTCAGCATCGTTGGAAATTTGTGCGAGTATATGACACTTAATCATGAGACCAGAGAAATTACTGCAGTCTGGGTCAAGTTGTACTGGTCCTGAGCAAAGGCAAGCAAGACGTTTGTCGTAGCCCCTACAATTTCCATAAAATGGGGGGCCTCAAAAACAATTGTGTAGTAGTAGATGAATAAAGGTTTATGAAATTATATTCCTTTTAAATTGGCATATCAAATATGTGAAAGTTAATTATAAGAGCATATATAATTAGTTCTTTTGCCGGTAATAATGCAAGGAAAAAGTAATTTTTAGTAATTTTAAAGCTAAATTGAATGAAAAGTGACTTTTAGTGACTGTTGTAAATCTATGGATTCGTTTGGAATCTACAATCATCGTCACATACAAGCCACAAAAATGTCCATACCGCCTAACAACCGGTGAGGACTAATAATTTTACTACTAATTGACTTATCTTGTAACATGCACTAGTTGAAGGCTCCATGCACGCATGGAGTCTCGTGCTCGTGCTTTTGTACTTTGTTTTTATTTTCTTCTGGCCAACCAACATCTTGCCCAAAAAAAACAAAAAAAAAAAACGAAGGAAGCCCATTTTCTGCTATTCATACTTCAAGGAAGTGTACAACTAAAAAACATTAGCATCAGATTGTATAAGTGCTGCCTCCGACTGCCAGTTTTGAATACCAAAATTGAGCAATGCTAGATGCTTAGATACCGGACATTCCGAAATGTACTCAAATATAGATTAAATCAATTACTTGCAACACCAATATACAAAATTTATTCAAATAAAGGATACTTCTTCCTTTTCTCCCTGAATTTTTTTTTTTTTTGAACTGAGTTCATGTATCCAATCAGCTGTTTTTCTCCATGATTTTTGTACTGTCATATGTCATTTCTACACACTTCCTTTGATATAAACTATTATGGATTCTAAAATTTGGTCTTCGAACAACACGAAGCCATAGTATTGCCTTGCAAAATTTGGTCGTCAATAAACTCTTTGACCTTTCTCAAAGTTCTTAGGTTTGAGAACTTTGAGATTATATACTTCTCAGCCTCTTCATCAACCAACTTCCCTATGTATTATGATTACTTTGAGAACTAAAAAGTGAAACAAATAAGACAGACTCTAAGCTACACTACGAGATATAGACCAAAAAGGATTATGGCATCTCGGTATCATTTTCATGGGCAATCCCAGTTTCTTTTAAAAGACAAGCATACATAGAATCTAATAATGACTACATTGAATAAGATATGCATGTCTCTCTCTCTCTCTCTCTCTCTCTCTCTCTCTCTCTCTCTAATTTAATACTCCACAATGGAGGAGATGAACCTAGATATAAATGCATACATTGAATAAATGCATACATAGAATCTACATTGAATAATTGCATACATAGAATCTAATAATGACTACATGCAATGGATTAAAATCATGTGTTTAATGCATACGTTGAACCTTCTAAAATGTGTTTAAAATCATGACTACATGCATGAAATCTACATTGAATAATTGCATACATAGAATCTACATTCAAGGGTGGAAAACGTGAATACTAATCACGGGTTTGAAGCGAAAGAAAAATGGTAGGATTTCTTTTTAATATAGAAGGATATATGGCCCCATATTCTTAAAATCGCCTTTGGGCCTTTTAAAATGTCAAGGTCGGGCCCTTTTTTTGTCATTCGATATACATGAGTACAAGTACAGTTAGATGTTAGTAAACTACAAGGGTTAACCTCCTATACCTCACCCCTATAGAAGGGGTTACACGATCAACTGGGCTAACTGCCCTGGTCAAGGTCGGGCCCTTTAGTCTGGAAAAATGTATCATTTCCTTTGCTGCCTCATGCTACAAAATTAATTCAATGACAGTGCCATAGAAGCATCTGTGAGTCGGTCAATATTTTGCCCCCAACTCCCTCATTTGAAATTTCAAGCCATGCCCATGGAAAAAAAACTAGTAATTAAAGACAAATCAACATAGCAGCCTTGCATGTCCCACCACTCATCTTCTACACAGAGATATATAGACACAGTAAACTTACTGCTTATAAGCTCTTACAAAAGACCCAATTGCTGTAGAAATCGCATCCAATGACTCGAACAAATGAAGCTCATTGGGGAAGCAACAACGGCATCAAAAACCCCAATTACGCAGAGCGAAAAATCGAAATTGACGCGGGGAAGGCATGGAATGAACATGGCAAACTTTTCAAGCGTCGAATTAAGAAAGTTCCGCCGGTGTTGCGTAACAACGAAAACAACAAAGGAGAATACGATCCGAAGGTGGTTTCTCTAGGTCCATACCACCATGGAAAGCCCGAGCTTCAGTTGGTGGAGAGCCTCAAGCCAATGGTGGCGAGGCTGTTTGTTTCTGACAGCAACAAGGACATCGACGAGTTCTACGAGAAGCTTCTTTTGATGGTTGACGAATCAAGAAGTTGCTACGATGAAGGTTCAACAGCTACATATACCGACGATGAATTCGCTAAAATGATGCTCTTGGATGGTTGCTTCGTTCTAGGTATGATCGAGAGTTTTGACATCTCAGATAGGAAACCAGCTCGAAGAGCGAAATACGATGATGTTATGACTCACTTAGGCGTGTTAGTGTGGTATTCGATAAATTCGGATATGGTTTTCTTGCTCGAGAATCAACTCCCGTTTCAAGTTCTTGAGCTGTTAATGAGTCTAAAGTACAAAGACGACGAGGGGATGACACGAATCGACGCATTTCTGGAAATTCAGATTCCTTGGGAGCTACCATTTCAGATTAGGAACGAAACAAAAGGGAATGAATGTGAAGACAAGCCCCTTCATATCCTTCAGTTGTTCTGGACAAAATTGCTCTTAGACCCATATGCTGATGAAGTTAACCAACCCTTTCACCATCTCAGCTCACTAAGGGGCTCACAAAGAGTTAAACACAAAGGTAAAGGCAAAGTTAATCTTAAGGATTACATTCATTCGTTTCGTTCCGTCACTGAGCTGAAAGCAAAGGGGATACATTTTCGGCCTATCGATTCTAAATCTCACAAGGCCATTAAGTTCGAATCCTTTTGGTTCTATGGATCGCTCGAACTTCCTCCGTTCCTCGTTACTCCCAAGACCAAAACAATGTTAGCAAACATTATTGCTTACGAACTGTGTTCAGACGGTACTAACAGCCTCGCGATTACCTCTTACGTTGGTTTCCTGAAATCACTCATTGATCACCCGGACGATGTCAAGGAGTTGCGGTCTAAGCATGTACTGTTCAACAGGCTTGGCAGCGACGAAGAGGTGGCTAATGTGTTCAAAGAGATCTCCACTTTTGCGGTAGAGGATTACGGGATGTACGGAGATCTTACGCAGAGTATTGAGGAGCATTATAAGAGCAAGGTGAAGACGTGGATGGCTGAATTCTTTCATAAGCATTTCAGTAGCCCGTGGACTGTCGTTGCTTTTATCGCTGCATCTTTCATGGTTGTCTCAAGTTTTATTCAGTCCTACTTTACTGCATACCCTCGATCCAACGACTAGATGCGTTCCGTTTTCATATTTCCCGGTGAAAAGGGGGAGAAAAAGGACTAATAGATTCACTATCATGTACTAGTTCTTAGCTTCTTCATACTTTGTTCTAGTTCTTTTTCTTCATAGCTGCTGTTTTGGAGACGTGACTGTTTTTCCTGAATTTCACCAGCTAAACATTGGACGATAAACGTGCAGATGTAATCATCCAAGTGACAATAAAATTGATTAGATGTTCAACGAATTTACGTTGGAATCACATACTTTATTGATTCAGCAAGTTCCTGGACTGAAAACAGATCTTAATTCACTAAAGCCACTAAAAATAAATAACGTTCTAAAAGTTGTTAGGCACTAGTCGGGTTGAAGAGGGACGCCTAGCACCTAGGCGGGGATTAGGCGCTGACTAGTGGCCGCTAAACTAGGCATTGAACCTCTGCCTAGCGTCTATGTGGGGACTAGTCGGCCAAGGCGACCAACTTTTAGAACATTGAAAATAAACGTAATGGTCTCTCCGTCTGGCATAGATACCTAATAGAGCTCAAATTCAATCACTAAAACCACTAAAAAGAAACTGCACCATCATCCTAAAACCTACTAATAACTGAAAATATCGGTCTTGCATGTCTGCCATCAATTTGACTGCATCACCTCTTCAAATTGCAAGTCAATTGTCAAAGTTGGCTCACCAGGAAAATTAGCCGATGAAGCAGAGCCATAAACTATCTCTTGGAAAATTCTTGGCTACGTTTGGTGGCGGCAACAACAGCATTCATCAAGATCCCACGAAAGCCACCCTTCTCCAACTCATGAATACCGGCAATGGTGGTTCCACCAGGTGATGCAACATCATCTTTAAGCTGACCTGGATGCTTCCCTCCTTTGCTAACCATGGACGCTGCTCCGAGTACCTGCAAACAAGGCATTTTCAGTTCTGATCCAAGTATCCAACAAAAGAGAAGCATTTTCAGTTGTTAAAGAGGCATGGAATTTAGGAAAAGTGAATATTGGGTTACCTCCGGGCATTAGAAAACTCTACCAAAAGAAGAGACAGAGGCATGGATTCAAATGCTTTGAGTAATTTTCATTTAACAAATACCAAAAGAATCAAGGAAAATGCATAGAGTATATGAAGCGCGGGAAGGGTCATTTGCGCTGCTAATCAAACAATGGTGATGATAGTAGTCGAAGGAAATTTTGAATGGAAATACAGTCAAAATGCCTCTAATTCTTTTCTATGAACCAGATTTCAGCATGGACTATGTATACACGATATTTGCATGTTTTGTTTTTGCAGGTATTGGAATCTCAAAACCGAAAATGTTTTGAAGTTCAGAGTAATATTGGGGAAATGCCAAACCAAGTTGAAGCACAGTGTTCTATGAGGCTTGCTTGTTCTTTAACTTGCTTGTGAAAATATGAGCTTGAGGTGAGAAACTTTGTTTCGAAAACTTGAAAGAGTTAATACTTCCTTGACCAAACAAAAGAGTAAAACACTCGAATTTCAGCCAAAAAAAAATCTTGACAAAACATTTATTGTGTGTTTTTTCTAATATGCACAATGCATTATTGCTCAAATGTGCAACGTGCTTTCCAGTTTCTCTACTCAAAAAAGGGTTCTCGTAATAAATCGTCAATGAGCCTGCTGATTACGTACGGCTGTTTGTCTTTCAGCCTATATTTGATATTTCCAGTTTTTCCTCTGGCTGAATGAAAACCGTCACTGCTTGTACAGTTTTACATACATTAATCTCGCTAACAACTGGTCAGTCATTAACTTTATCATTCCATCACCTTTTCCCAGAAAGCAAATAATACACGGTTGCAGTTGCCAACTGCCATAATAAGGTTTTAAAGATACATTACGATACATACATGGTTCTTAGAGCAAACGTAATATTCTTGCCAAGTCCACCACAGCCGATTACCTAAAATTCCAATCTTATGTGCTGAGACAGACTCGCCTGAGTCAAAGTGTCAAACCCATACGGTGTAAAACTCATGGCCTTTCAGAACTTCTGTAAGGACTAGATTTTCCTATATATTTTAATGAAAGGTCAATATTATGGGGAGACCAGCTAGGGTTTGACTATTGTAGTGGCACACCAGGCATACATGAAGCTTTCATCTACCTCGTTCGAATGGAAAATGAATCAAACCCGAGTAGGTTCAGCTCTATATTTGGCTATTTAATACTTTGCATCGACTAAAAACAGGAGTGCTGCTTTGCCCCCTAACTAAGAAGCATGGATCTGTCTACCAGCCTCATGAATCTGTTCGACACATTTGGACAAGCTCTAAACACATGTTGGACCTGCCAAAGCATGTCTGGTTTTATTACCTGTTAAAGCATCCAACTCAAAACCAATTGGCAATGAGTGGAGAGGCCGCCCAGGCTCATATACTAGCTTTGGAGGTTATAATTAACCAATGTGGGACAAACTCTAACACTCCCCCGCACGTGCGACCCCTAACCCGCACGTGGAGAGGTAAACAACGGATCCACAACATTGGGATCATAACGAAATAAGGTGCACTTATGGCACAAACAACGGGGTAATAACCAAGAGAGTTGTGTCCAAAATCCTCCGAAAGCCTAGCTCTGATACCACTTGTTAGGAGTCTGATCCACCTGAGGTTCTTCCCGTGTGCGCAGACCCAATCCGTTGGGGAGTATCCACGAAGTCCACCACATTCGTTGGGCCCAATATACATTAAATGACCCATATCCACTTAAAAGACTAAGCCTTGTAAGTGCTGAATCATCCAATTGTATATTAAGGTCCAACTCTTTTTCTATTTATCCGATGTGGGACTCATCCTTCACACATGTTCCTAACAATCTCTCCCTCATGTGTGAACCATAAATTGGGCCTAGCTCTCCCTCGATCTGATCCACTTGACTCCCCCTTAATTTTTGATCTATCTCTCCAACACTGTATCCAAACCAAAGCTTATTTATCGCACCCACTCCATCATGAGCCACCATACTCCACGAGAGCCACCTTTGCTTGCCAGCCAGGTGCCGCACGCACTAGGAATTTTTCCTGCTCCATCGAGAGTACCCACTCCACCGAGAGCCACCTTGCTGCCAGCCACCTGCTGCACGCACCAAGAATTTTCTTGCTCCATTGAGAGTTACAATGGATTTTTCCTGCTCCTCCGAGAGTCTCCATGCAAGCTCACAACCACCGATGCTTCCAGGAGAGTCCGCCCATAGATCGTCAGCCATCGGCTCTGATACCATGTTAAAGCATCCAACTCAAAACCAATTGGCAATGAGTGGAGAGGCCGCCCAGGCTCATATACTAGCTTTGGAGGTTATAATTAACCAATGTGGGACAAACTCTAACATTACCAAACTTGTTTTATGGGAACACTAGGGAAACGCAGGAACGCATAATATTAGGAGTTCAAAACAACATTTGAAAAAGTTGAGCACTTGTCAAAATTATCACGGATGCTTAGTTCTTTTTTACTTTCAATGAGGATGCATACTTCAAGTGCGTACCTTGTGACTTCTGTTTATCTTTATAATTTTTTTGAATATGCGTATTTTACCTTTTGTATGCTAGTAACAATGTTCTGCTCTATTCATGAATTTATAGTCCAAACTTCTAGTGCATGTATCCAACATCTTTGTGTCCAAATTATTGAAAAAACGAGTCTGCATGTCCGTGTTCGTGTCTGTAACAGAAGTATGAACCGAAAAGATTCTGTAATCTTCAAAATGAGAGTAATCTTGATAAACTCAACAGGAATACAATCGAAAATAGGTTAAACATAAGAGACAGGTAACTCACAGTTTGAGAAGCTAGACCCAACGCAAGTTCCCTTGGTAAACCTGCCGCCACCCCTCCATCGGCCAAAGCCTCTATTGCCAAGTAAATATATGCTGGGCCACTGCCACTGAACATGTTGAGAAAAAAGAGAAATATCCAGTTACAACAAATCACAACTTCATTCCTCTCTATCCATCCAAGTGTTTGTCTGTCTACCAGCGAATGGAAAAATGGAAAACCTCTATCATGCACCCCCATATTTAAAGCACAACCAATAGTAGTGCTTTAAACCCATCATACCAGAAAATGCCAAAACCTGAGCAACCTACATTTTAGAACCCGCGATCCAGAATATAATTACCCTACCTTAGAAACGGTGAGCCATCCCAAAGTTTTCCTATGAAGTTCCTTAAAATTTAGCCTGGGAGAAAAAAAAGGAATGTAATGAACTAAAAATCTAATGAGAGTGGAGCTTTTAGTATCGCGAGTGTAAAAATTTTTTGGTCAAAATCCTCCTAAAAATGTGTTTGACACTAGTAACTAGAAAATTTACTATCTATTTAATTGGATGTTTATCTTCATGCCAAAATAGGAGCCTACCCATTTGGTAACACGGTTAAGAGCACGTGCCGTACCTTTTTATTGTTTTCGTTTCTCGTACCCCACGATCACCATTCCGTTAACATAAATAGAAACAATAGGGAAGATAATAGTGCTTGTCCAGGGTGTATTATTATTACTCATTATTTTATTTACTTTTTTGTTTGGGGATATTAGTTAGCATGGTTTGTTAATCATGAGAAAACACATACCTCAGTCCTGTTATTGCATCAAACAGTTTCTCATCAGTTTTCCATATCTTGCCAATTGCTCCAAACAAACGAGCTATTAATTCTCCATCTTCCTCTGTTGCGGTACCTCCCAAGCTCATTGCTACGTGAAGGAAGCCAAATTACAAGCAATACATTAGTTGGACATTAACAAAACTTACTCAAATCATAAAATGAAGCTGTGAGCTCAAAGGGGAAAATTTTAGGAATTTGATTTCACTGAATACAAGTGTGATCTGTAATCAGTTGAAGATTTCAAGGCAAAAACCTTGCAAAAAGTCCTGGAAGAAATTATATCAAAGACATGTCAATGTGTATTTGTCCTTACTAGTTTTGGAAGAAAGTAATCTTCCCAAAAAGTACTCTTACTGTTACTTCATGCAACGGTTGGAAGACAGTTTTTAAGTTACTGACACAATGCTATGTTCATAAGATAAGATATCATCTCACATCACACAAATATTATCTTCAATACCATATGAAAAAGATAGAGAATCCAATGTATAAAGCAAGCACGGTCATTAGTAGCATTCCCTAGTTGTTTCCATAACATTATTTTTAAGGAACTGGATGACTGTATCTACCTGGCTAATATGTAATTTTGGGATGCAACTTATAATCCCAAAATGTTTGTGTATTACTTTTTAGAGTAAAGCATACACGTGTGTGCTGTGTCGTCCAGATCCCGTGTCCGCATTCGCGCTTCTTAGGTTAAAACAATCGGACACAAATTTATGCATGTTCAACATGTGTCCGTGGCATTTTTTGTCGTGCCAGTATCAAATATATGTCAGAAACGGATACGTTAGACTGGTGGACATGCCCGTGTTTCTTAGGATCTATAAAATCTTTACAAGAAAATTTTAATCAGCTCTCTCAGATTTTCCCATGCACTTCATACTGATGGAATTTGAAAATAACAAGCAAAAGATAATTCACAAAGACTAACAATGCAATACCATCAATTGTGACAGTTATATTTGGTAAGGGACTGAAGAATCTCTTACTAAAAAGGGGTAACTTTCAGTCCTTGCAATTTGCATCTCTATTCAATCTGTTACCTTGGACATTAATTCATAAAAGCGGAGTTTTATTTCCAAAGAGGGTTGCATTACTAGCAAAGGGTTAATATTCAGCTCTTTCAGCATGCACATCATACTGGTGGAAGTTGACCTTAACAAGCAAAAAGTGAAATCACAAAAGACTAAATTAACTGACAGTGACACTTAATTTTGATAGTAGAATGACTTCTGATGGAGAAAACAAAAAACATCATAAGAAAGAGGGCAACAGTTGATACCTGATGCTGCCTCCCCTACAGCAGCAGGCGTATTTGGAATCACCCTAATAAATCTACTGTGGCCGGCCCATTCCTGGAATGCAATGACAACTTCAACGTGTAAAGATCATGAATATTCTGCTTGGATGCAGTATCAAAGCTTAATATAATACTCTGCAAGATAATTCCACACACAAAGAGGATATAGGGTTTTTGAATAACAGAGACAGAGAAAAGAATGCGTACTCATGAAAGAGCACATATACTTAGGAAGAGCAATTTAGAAGAAAAAGAAAGTAGTCAAAACTGTAGCATCTCCAATCATAAACTCCTAAACCCATCTTGAACATCAAGTTCTTTGTCTTACCCAAAAAACCATGTTCTTCCCCGTGAATCCCTGCTTACCAGTTACCAAGACCAACATCAGCTACCTAATCGGTCCCTAGGAGGTGGGCAGAAACACTATAGCTTTGGAATGAAGATACTGCTTTAGTATGTTACAGAAAATCAAGTAAAATAACATAGATATCATAGCCATTGTAACAAGTTAAACAATGGAATTACTTTAAAAGCAAGATACACTGGTGTAGAACAACATAAGAAAGAGGAAGGAAAGAGAGGGAAAATAGAACAACATACGGAGAGAAGGAGAATAATGGAGAGATAGGCAAAATGAAATGCAAAAATCTACCATACACCATCTGAGTAATACATTAGACCTACCAATAATCAATAAGAAAAATAGGAAAAAGGATACCAAGAAAATCCACCGAATAAAGATACCAAAATAGAAAAATCCAATCAAAATCTTAAAACATGGGATTTTCTTCGTCCGTCGATTATACATGTGCCAACCAATTCGATGTCCAACACTTCTCCCTAGCTAAAAGGAATTCTCCTCTGCAGATTGATGATGAAGGTACAGCTCGAACTCATCCTTTTAGGCATCTTCAATCTCACAAGATACCACCGATAATCAGCAAAGAAGAACAAAAATCTTGAGTTTAAGATGTGGAATAGGAACTCGAATGCCTGATGTGGAAGGAATATCCCTAGACGAGCCTATTAAAAGTATGGGAACTCAAATGAAACAATGCGAGCATTCATGTCCAAAGTTGAGGAAATCAAATATGCATTTAGTTCAAGCTACAAGATCTAGTGCCTCGAACATGGAGTTTCATGAAGGAATTCTTAGGGAACTGCTCAGTACGTACATGAACCAAGTCATAGTTGAAGGGTAATAATTACTGTACCATCCGATGAAACTATCGCTTTGGCTAGTAATTTTAACTATGGCCTATGGAAACTTACTCTGAAAGAGGGTGAATAGTCTTGTATCGACGCCTGAAATACCTCCCGCAAAGGAACTAATGAGGATTTGATGTCACCAAGAAATGATGGAAAACAGAGTGCAGAAGTACCCTTTGCAGGTAACCTTTCCCTGTTCGAGGCTCCCACAAAGAGCCTTGTTCCCCAGCAACGTACCCCTTGCATGTAACCTTTTCCTATTCGAGGTTCCCACAAAGAGCCTCTTTTCCCCAGCAATGTGCCCCTTGCATGCAAATTCCAACAAATAAGAAAATCCTAAGTGAAGTACGAGGAATACATAGCTTATGCCCTGTAAACCAGTAACCATCTCGAAGCTCAAAATCCACATAACCACGACAAGTACCATTGTTAAACTCCTCAAAAATGATGATGTCATCAAGATAAGTCATGCACTCGTCCTACAGCCGATAAAACCTAACACGAGAGCACTCATAGAGTGCAAAACAACAGCAGCAAAGGATGCTGTAAAGTAGGCATTACGTTGCTAATTGACTTCGCCTGGTGGTGGTGAGCATCCGCAACTATTTCTGTATGTTGAGACTTGGAGTACCAAGTCTTAGTTACTCATAAAGCAGCTCAGAATAGCAAGCCGTAAAGTAGGTGCAGGGTTCTCAAACAGGTTTGAAATTATTACCAAGAGCAATTAAGAACAGAATAAAACAATGCCGAGTTGAAGGAAATGAGTAGTGAAATTGTATGCAGGTCTTCAACAACAAAACTTTTTTTTTTTTGTTTCCCCTTGTTGTTAAGACCAAAAGTAAACACCATAACAACCTATGCACACAAACTTAACATGAATAACCAAATAACTACTAATACACTTCCTAAAGGTACTTAACTGAAAAAAACTAACATAATGCTACTCTTGTAAGGGACATTAGGTCACAATGTCACATACATTATATGTAGCAAGGACTAAGGCCACAAGCCATAATAAAATCATCTGTTCACCTAATATTAGGAACACTAAACAATAGACTGATCTGTTCACAAACCTGGAGGTCTTTTAATTTAACTCCTGCAGCAACAGAGACTAGAAGCTTCTCTGCAAATAGCGGCTTCAACTGCAAGACCACTTCCTTAACTGCAAAGCCATGAAACAACATAATAGATGGGAACATCAACAGCAGAATCTAATAGACACAGGAACAGGCTATCGTAACGGGAATGTCAGTGACAATCTGTATTCATTGATAAGCTAAGAAGAAGCAACCCCATAAACAGCTCCCACATAAGGTTCAGAACTTTCCACCATTTAGCTGTTTCAAAAAATCTCAAAGATGCAAGTATACACATGCACTTGGTTCCATTGAAGTTTCAAATTTTGCAAAATTTCTTTATGGTTCTAAGCAGTACAGCGCTCTCCATAGCAGTAGCAGTGGGGGTGAAACGGTTTCAGGGTATACCAGCCATAGAGGAAAGGAAGATTTCCCTAGTTCTCTCCATATACACTAACTACAGTATGCACTTTTTCCACAAAATGTACTTTTAAATTTCCACACAATGTACTTTTTCCCTAGTTCTCTACACATACACCAACTAAACAATTTCCAAACAATGTGCTTTTATAATTCCACACAATGTACATTTTCCCTTGTTCTCTCCACATACACTAACTAAAGTATCGAGTTTTATTTTTGGCCAACCTGGTAGCGGCACTGCAAACAATGTTTTTCTAACTAGTGCCGATTTCTAGCCCATACATCTGCCAATCTTGATATGGAGATATATACAACTTATGAGGCACAAACGCCTCATAGGGAAGTCACATACCTGTGTCCAACCACCAACACTCCCCCAAGACTCTAAAACATGTGTCCGACACTCAAATCACGATTGTCCTAATTTGATCAATTTTGTTCACTTGGACCTACAGAGACACTAAAAAACATGTTTGTGGATGCTCACGGGGCATGTCAAATAAAAGTGGGCACTAGTTAAAGCTTAGCAAGCTCGTCTTTTTGTGGGGTAGATGGTGGTTGACAGACCGTAGTGACATTTATTTGTTGTTAACGAGAAGCCAAGGGTACACTCGGTCGAGCTGGTAAGGGATGGCTGGCAGAGGTTGAGCTGTCCGGAGTCTCTATCGCCCTAAAGAACGATGAAGTGCATTTTTTTCCCTTCATACTTTTCTGCAATAGTGCAAAGATGAATGAATAAAGGTATATGGTGTTCTACCAAAATTCGAGCCTTATTCTCATTTCTAACCATTTTGTACATCACATAAATATTTTTTTTTCAACATATCGTGTCCTTTGTGCTTTAGAAATGTGCATATCAGAGTGCCAGAATTGTGTCTGTATCCATGTCAGTGCTACCTTGCTATTTATTTGCTCTCCTTGAATTCCCCCCTTTGCCTTTTATTCTTGAGCAAGAAAACTTATTTTCTGCAGCTTTTATCTTTCACTAAAGAGCTGCCACCAGAACAACATGCTTCTGCACAAAATTTTTATAAGGTGTTTATTTTATGACTATTGCATTTCTCTCACCATAGAATACAGGATTCGAATACCTTTTCAGCTTTTCCCATAACATTTTCACAATCCAAAAAGTGTGGAACACAGATGAAGTATCAAAAGCTATGAATGAACCAAGATCACTGAACATTGAAGTTTTAACCAATGTGATTTGCACACTACAAACTTAGACCCTCAGCAGGCATAGCATTAGGTCAGAGAAATAGAAGGAAATGTTAAAGTGGCTAAGTACAGGCACAGTTCATACCAATCTGAGGCTTGACAGAAAAGATGATTACATCACAGTCTTCGACTACCTGGACATGATATAGGAAAACAAATGCAACCTTAGTAACGGTCTATGGACATACTTTGATCAAGAGAAAGACCAATGCAAACGGAAAATAACAACTACATCTTGAGGAAAACAAAACAAATAGAAGCTTAGTAACTTGAACTTAAGCTCCAGCTATTTCACTTAGATGCCATGTAATTCAACAACAATAACCATACGAACTTTTGAGGCAATGAAAAAAGAATACTACAATTCGTGCGTTAGCATTGTGCTGAACTGAAAAAAGAACACCCGAGTGGCGGTTTATATGACAGAGACAGGCCATAAAAACTACATATCGCGTCTCAGACTCTCACTTAACAAATTTGTTCTACAACATCTCTAAGTCTCATATTCTGCTGAAACAAATATAGCCCCTTTGAAGATATTTCTGAGGAAGTAGACATTTAACCACTGCTAATATATGATTTTGAGAAAGGGAAGCTATATATCACCATATTTATCACATTTTATTTCCCCGCATACAAATTGAGATCTCATTCATCTTATTCTCCATTTGCATAATATTTTGCAGCCATATAGGCTCAATCACGACTATCCAACTCAGCTGTGAGATAAATGGTGGTGAAACTTACAGTGCCATGAGCATTTCTCTTTTTGAATTCGCAAAAAAGAGTATTATCAACAGAAACAATCGTCATAGAAATACATGGTCACTACTCATATGTTATTTGTAGAGTATAATTAACTTTTGCATCCAATTAGTACTGTTGAAAAGGTATTGTAAATAACTCTAAAATGAGACAATGAGGGCTCCCTCACAAAAAAAGTGCGGGAAAACAGTTGTGGGCCGTTGGATCATACGCCCTTCACGCGATCCAACGGCTCACAACTGTTTTCCCGCACTTTTTTTTGTGAGGGAGCCCTCATAGAAACTTCTAAAATGATCAACATACTAAAAAACACTTGGAAAATTAGTAGTTTAAAATTTAGAAGGGAAGATAAGTTTTGTAGAGAAATTGAGATAGAATTAGAAAATTATAATTGGATTGTGTGTATAGTAAAATACTCTAAACGTGCTTCTTAAATAAAAATTGATTTTTTTTTCCAGTTTGGGGACTTGGGTTGGAGGTACGGTAAAGAAAGAATTCCAAATTGCACTAAGATAGCAAATGAGAAGCACAAATCGACCACGAATTGCGTATTTTATCATATTGAATCATTTTGTTACCATACATTCGCAAATCCGAGATATTTTTCTTATAACTCAGGTGTCCGGTCTAGTTCAAACGCACTAATCCCACCAATCCCACCATACACTAGCGCTAGCGGGCCAATTAAAGCCGGCAATAAATCCGAACATAGACGACAGACTCCAGAGAGTGGATGAGAGAAGATAAGGTAAAACCTCGGCATTGCGTTCGAAGACTTTGACGCCGAAGGACTCGAAAGCGGCTCTGCGGGAGGATCCGAGGTGAGCGGTTCGGATCCTGGAGGCAGGTAAGACGCCCGACTTGACGACGCCTCTGGCGATGCTCTCCGCCATTTTACCGGCGCCAATGAATCCTAGTTTGTACGTGTCGTTCGGAATCGGAACAGAAACAACCCCCGCTGCCATGGCCGCTGCTCTCTCTCTCTCTCTCTCTCTCTCTCTCTCTGCGAGCGTCAATTTCTGGGTGTCTGTTTTGGTATAGGAATGGAGTTGTGGGCGGTTAGGTCTTTTGGAGGGAAACGATTCCTGAGTTCACGTTAACCTCCTATGGGTTTTACGATGGTATAATCTAACAGCTCGGATTTTATCTCGACAATAAATAGCTTAGATTGTTCAAATGTCGAAATGAAATTAGAGTTATTGATTAGGCCATCAATAGCTCAGAAGCCGCCACACTATAACCTTATAGTGTGGCACTGCTACAGGATCCTCATTTCGTGATGGTGGTATAAATTAGT
This sequence comes from Vaccinium myrtillus, assembly GCA_016920895.1. Taxonomy (NCBI): domain Eukaryota; kingdom Viridiplantae; phylum Streptophyta; class Magnoliopsida; order Ericales; family Ericaceae; genus Vaccinium; species Vaccinium myrtillus. The sequence continues at coordinate 3,749,124 of CM029280.1, forward strand.
ATGGGTATCCGTATTTTTCCCCCCTTTTTTATTGTAGGATAGAAGACCTATCGTTGTCGTTGCAGTTAGGGTTGCAAATGAACTGAGCTATTGGTAGAACGAGTCTAGACTCAGTAAGGCAAATCTCAACTCGGCGAGACTTGTTTAGTAACCGAGTTGAGCTCAAGTTTTACACTCATTAAATAAACGAGTTTAGCTCAGCACTCTGAAACTCGGCTAAGTTGATTTATATAGACTCGACAAGTTAAAACATGGATGTTTGGCAATTGAACCAGACTCGGCTTGTTTGAACTCGAGTTTTTGGAGCTCGAACACTATAAAACTTGACTTGACCTAGCTCGTTTGCACCATTAGATACAGTGGTTATACTTGAAACATTACACATTTTAAATAAATAAATAAAAATTAGTCAAGTATGAGACTGAAGCGCAAATATATCAATTATCTAAAACTACATATTGGTAGTAGAATTAACTGAGACATGTTTTGGCCAAAAAAAAATGCCGGAAAATTAAATTAGCAAAATTTTTCAACTATTTTTAGTCAATAAGTCCAAACTTGTAGAATTATTGCTTCTCAATCTGTCTATAATCTTGTTCTTTTTTTTTTTTTTTTTGGGCCAAAACACTAATTATGCATTTTGGGTAAATATGCTTTTCTGAATTTTGCATAGACTCTCATCCATACACTTTATTAATGCCATTTGCCTTTTGCAAACTTGACTTCTCTGGTTAGTTAGGCTTTTATTAATGCCGTTTTCATTTTTTTTTTATTTGAAATCAGCAGTAATGAGCAAGCGTAATAGTAGTAGACTTTCTTTGTTAACACTTATAATCTAACTTGTTTTAATTTAATTTATTTTGCTTATTTGATTAAAAAAATAGCCAGACAATGGATTTTGTTAACAATTACAAATAATCACTTATTTGACTTTTATAACTTATGTGACCCAAAAAAATTAAATTAATAAAGCTTCAATTTGAAACTCTTTTGTTTATTTTAAGTTGTTAAAACATGAAAGGAAAAAAGAATTCGAAAGTGAATAAGTTATTTTTATTCAAGTTTTAAGGGTAATCTAAACATTTAGTTTATAAAAATAGCTTCTTCTTCTTTCTTTTTCATTTTTTTCCAAAAATGGTAGTAAATGCTTCATTGATGGAAATAAAAAAAATATGATTATCTAGAAGTAACATTCGTCCATAATCGAAGAACTAGAAAGCCACAAAGGAGGGTAGTTGTCTCGGGTTGCAAACACCTAGACCGTTACCCACCACTCATAACCACAAGTCACCCCATTAGCACTCATATGTACAAAAGAAAAACTCACATTGATGACTGATGGCAAGCAAGTCCAATCGATCTGATTCGTCATCGGGTCACTACTGTCGCCCACCTTGCTTCGTCAAAGGACCATTACCACCATCATTTTCAAAACCAAAAACAGCCACATCGATGCTAAAGGAGAACCCGAGAAAAAGAGGAAAGAGGAAATCAAAACCCTCCCGCCGCAGCATTAGGGTGATGGAGCCATGGAGGGGAAGGAAGAGAGAAGGCGGCTAGTTTTTTTTTTTTTTTTTTTTCCCTTAGAGAGAGATGCTATGGGTTAGAGAGAGGGAAAAAGCTAATTCCCTTTCTTGTTTGACAACTTATTCAAACAAACACACTAAACATTTGTTCTACCACTTATAAAAAGCTCTAGCAAATAATTTTACAACTTACTACGGAGTATCAATTTGTTAAGCCAATAATCTACATATTTATAATCTAAAAAACCAATTCGTGCTCATTAGTGTCCGAGAAACTCGAGCTCGAGTTGAACCAATAGAAATGAGCCGAGCTCAATATCAGACTCAAGCTCAAGAGAACCACATTAAGCAAATAAAAAATGTGGATTGGTTCGTACATTAGACAAAATTAAGGGAGCAATCGCTTATTTTTCACAGTAATAAAGAGAGTTAATGAAAACCAAATGGCTCGAAATCGATGACGAATTCACCGCTGCTCCTCTTAGGGTGCTATACTGCAACCTCCTCCAGCGTAACTGGAAACTGGAAACCATCCTTCTTCGTCTAGTTTAACACCCTCGTCGTATTTTGGTCCTCTTCGTTGTTTTTCACGAAGTATTTTTTTCAACTTGGATCTATATTTTTATGCTTTCTCAGTTCCTCTAGTCGGATTGAACGATGTGATGTAAACAACAACAAAGACCATGCCAAAAAAATCGCGAAGAAGTTAGGCCAAAGGGGGCTTGGTGGTCACTGGTCATCAAATTTGATTCAACTCGATGCAAGATGATTTTGTAAGTGGACATGTTTTGTTCATTCGGATAAACTTCGGTCTTGTTGAAGTGGTTCGCAAATGTAATTTTTCCATTTCTACATGTTTGGGGAGAGTAATTAAATTTTGACTCCGTCCCTGACCACAATATCACATAAGGCCAAAAAGCCGACCGTACCAAAAGAGACCATAATAAACAGAGCCAATAAAACAGAGTACTCCAGAGAGAGGATGAGAAGAAGGTAAGGTACCTCGACATCACATCCAGTTGGATGATCTCGATCTCATCGAATGTAATCTTGGTGGTACCTTTCTAATCTCTTCCAATTATCCATTTATCCAATCTCGAGTATGTCACAAAATCTGAACTGATTCTATTTACGTTGGATGAGATTTTTTAATCGATTAGATTATCGTACTCAACTTTTTTAAAGTTTTTGTGGTAGGAAATACATACAAAAAAATAAAAAGGTAACCCCTTGTCAAAGAACGGACGGCTTTGCCCAATCACAAAGGCTTTGCCAAACGTACGTATTGCACACAAGAAAGTGTTTTTGCAATTTTTTTTATTGTGATTCGTGATTCATAAACAAATTTATTTTTACTATTAAAGATGGAGAAAAAAATATTTATAAACTCGCCAAGCTGCGATAAATGAAAGCTAGAGACGTCTCTCAAGTTAAGCGTATAAAAGGTATTGATTTGGTGGTATTGGCAAAAGATGAGGAGATCAGGGATAGATGGAAGTTGTATTTCGAGAAGTTGTTAAATGAGAAACATGAAGGAGACTTTGGTGAGGAGGAAGTTTGTGTACCTGGAGAGAACGTAGAATATGAGTTCTATCGAAGAATACAAAAGTCTGAAGTGATCAAGGCTTTAAGGAGGATGCAACTGGGTAGGGCCTTAGGACTAGATGGTATTCTCATTGAAGTGTGTAAAGGTCCACGTGACTTGGTTGACAAAATTATTTAACAAGATCATTATGACTAGGATGATGCCCGAAGAAAGGAGAATGAGCACCTTAGTTCCTATCTATAAGAATAAAGGAGATATTCAAAGTTGCAACGACTATTGAGGTATTAAACTGATGAGTCATAAAATGAAGTTGTGGGAAAGAGTCATTGAGCATCGACTGAGGATGGTGACTACGGTGTCGGAGAGCTAGTTTGCGTTCACGCCTGGGAGATCGACCATGGAAGCTATCTATCTATTAAGGAGATTGGTAGAAAAGCACAGGGCAAAGAAGAAGGATTTCCATATTATTTTCATAGACTTAGAAAAGGCTTATGATAGGGTTCTTAGAGATATCATACGGTGGGTTCTAGAGAGAAAGGGGCGACCAAAGGTTATATCAACGTTGTTAGAGACATGTATGAAGGTGTCGCCACAACCATTAGATCACCAGTAGGGGAAACGAGTGAATTTTCAATCACACTAGGATTGCACCAAGGGTTAGCCTTGAGTCTATACCTCTTTGCCTTAGTTATAGATGAATTGACTAGACAACTTTAGTAGGATATCCCATGGTGTATGATGTTTGCAGATGATATTGTCCTCGTAGATGAAACTGCTAGAAGTGTTAATACTAAATTAGAAATTTGGAGGGAAACATTAGAGTCAAAGGGCTTTTGGATAAGTAGGAGTAAAACCGAGTATTTGGTGTGCAAGTTTAATAATATCAATAGTGAACATGAAGAAAGAGTGATGATCCAAGACTAGGAGATACCAAGGAGTGACCACTCTAGGTATTTAAGCTCAATTATGAGTAAAGATAGAGAGAATAGATAATGTGACCCATAGGATCCAAGTGGGATGACTCAAGTGGAGAAGCTCTACTGGTATACTATGTGACAAGAGGGTACCCATAAAATTGAAAGAAAAATTCTATAAAACTATAATAAGACCAGTGATACTCTACGGGACAGAATGTTAGCCTGTTAAAAAACAATAGGCGAGTAAGAGAAAAATCAAGCATGGAGTCAACCACATTAAGCCAAAAAAAAATATGCACAATGTTAATTGATTCATTACTATATTAGTAGCATAAAAAGAAATCTGAATAATAAATTATTTGGTTCACAAGCCTATTTGCGCTCGGATAGATAGCTAAATGAGCCTAAAAGTTCGGGTTGAGTTCGGTGCCGTTCCTCTCTAAAGGATTTTTGGGTTTTTTTGGCTTCTTGGACTTTTCATTAGTTTTCACGCATTCTAGCGCAAGTTATTCTCCTCACATATATCAACTAAAAAACCCAGAAAATTCAAATAGCAAGACCTGACTTTTGTCAATAGCTTAAAGACAAAAAAACTAAAAAAACGACACATTCATGTATTAAGGGGGAGTTTCCAATGTTGTTTTTTTGATATTTTTTACTATAAATTGTCAAATCAGTTGATTTATGTGAATAGAATGACTTGAGGGAGAATATCGATAAAAAACCTTAATGAAAACTCAGGCTAAGAAACTCAGGCAAGTTATTCTCCTCACATATATCAACTAAAAACCTAAAAAATTCAAATAGCAAGACCTGATTTTTGTCAATAGCTTAAAGACAAAAAAGCTAAAAAACGACACATTCATGTATTAAAGGGGAGTTTCCAATGTTGTTTTTTCGATATTTTTTACTATAAGTTATCAAATCAGTTGATGTATATGAATAGAATGACTTGAGGGCGAATATCAATAAAAAAAACCTTAATGAAAACTCAGGCTAAGAAAATGAGCTGAGCTCTTGAGCAACTCGAGCTCGCCTATCAATGTATCAAGCGAAGGATCTGAGCTCCAAAGATTGAGGGTTTAAGGATTCGGGCTCGTGCTTTTCAAATGCTCCAAGCCGTTCAATAATTTTAAAATAATAACCGAGCGTTGTCCTAAGAAATTAACTCAATCGTATGATTGTAATTAACTAATTAAATCTAATTTTTTAATTTTTCATTCAGAATTTAAGACCCTAAAATATAGTGGCGGAGCCACCATAGGACCAGGGTGGGCACGTGCCCACACTGGATTTTTACCCCCGTTTTTTTTTTTTTTTTTTTTTGCAGCCCGTTTTAAAGTTTACTATATATAATAAAATTATCTAATTTCTGACAATGGGTATGCTTGGTCTAGTTGGCCAAGTGCTGGCCTCCTTCCTTAAACGCCAAGGTTTGAGTCCTGGTGGTGGTTTTTTTCATGTTTTTTTCTTTCCTTCTATTATGCTTTTCTTTTTCCTTCTATTTCCAAATGGGACAAGAAAATGAGTAAATTTATTGACCACCGTTTTACTAATTTTGAAATAAAAAATTGAAAAAAATCTTAAGGATCGTTACTATAATTAATTTAATTTTTTTGTCATAAAGATTAAGAATCTAATAGTTAAGCGAGTTATCATAATTCTATAATTTCTCCAAAAAATGAACTTAGGTAGAGTCTTTAAGCTAGCGCTGACAATATACACAAAGTAAGATGAATTAAAACTTGTCGAGGTCAATTGTAAATAAAAGCACCAACACATATTTAGTTTTTTTTTCCCCGCTTATGTTTAGAAGCGTTTTAAAATATTATGCCACGGTGCCCTCACTCACATGAAATCCTGGCTACGCCACTGCTAAAATATCGAATGAATTTAAATAAAACGTCACACACAAATGTGCCCAATATACCCTTGATGAAAAAAAAAGGAAGATGTTAAGGCCCCGATTGGATGGGGTATTATTTTCAGGGGGATAAGTTTTAGAGGGGGATAAGATAAGAGGGGTATTATTTTTGGAGGGGGCCCAGATTGATGTGATGTTTATGGAGGGGGGATAAAAAAGTAGATGATTTGGATGAGGGATTAAACAGGGGGATAACTTTTGGCTTGGTTTGGCTAACTTAAAAATAAGAGGGGGTGGATGATGGGAAAAGCTGTTAAATGACTTATTTGCCCTTGTGGTGTACCAAACATTATTAATGATTAATTTAATTATATAATTACATGAAATAAATAATTTTTGTATTATTGGATGATTTAAAGTGTAATTAAGTTATTTGACCCGAAAAAAAATAATTTTTTATTTTATTAAAAAACGTTTTTTTAATTAAACATTTGAATGTTTGGTTGTCATAAAAAATTGAAGAAAGTAATTTTTTTCGTTTCATTTGTTGGGCTATCTTATTTAGTTTTTTATTACGTCAGCACAATGAATAATAAATGAACAAACTAAAACATTTATTAAATGGGTCACTCATACAAAAAAAATTACAAAGATATTTTATTAAACTCTCAAATAATTAATGCAAATTTATTTGAGATACAATTAAAAGGAATTTAAAAAAACGATACATGTGGTCTCAAATAAATATACTAATTTATTTGAGATTTATTACAAGGACAATAAAGTCCATAACTACGAGTTTATTTAATAACTACGAGTTTATTTCGTTCTATTGACGTTCAAAGCAAAAGCTCCATCCGTCGAACAATGGAAATTGTTTTTCCTTGATATTCATAGCCCGTGGATGAACCTACAGAAAGAGTGGAAAATTGAATGAGTATTAAATTTATTTGGCTAATATTAAATATGAAAAATGTTATAACTTACTTGGAAGTGTACCTGAAACCAACTCCATCTATTGTCATGGTAGTTCGCAGTTCGGGCTTACAAGGAGCATTCTATGAAGGCGTAAGACAGCTTGGAGTACAACATTAAAATGTCTGCTTATCGTTTGTGTCGATCTCCAGAACTGATGGTGGGAACGCCTTTGCTTCGTATGGTGCGCAAGGATCCACAAGAAAATAGCTACCCTCTCCTCAAGTATTACGTACCTAGAGTCCCCTAGCCCAACACTTCGCACTAAACAACACAATCTAAAAAATGTGTGTCTCTTTACCCTCAATCGATCATGGCACTTTTCTCACTACCATTAACGAGCCTATTGGTGTAAGGTAGAAGTCGGGATTTTGAGTACACTGGACGGGGATAACCTGAAGCCGTTGATATGATGAACAAGTTCATTGAATGAAGGTGTTTAACGTTCATTGTCTCTTTAATTGTTTTCTTGTGAGTCTTGCCATCATAAATACCTAACAACGGTTTCACGAGTATGATTCAAGCCTTTGCAATAAATAGGGCTGCAAATTTCAAATTTTTTTTGTCTATGCCAGTTCATGCGAGTTTTTATATGTTTTTTGTTCTTTTACCAAACGATAGTTTGACGAAATGGTTGGTTCACTTATTTCGCAAACCAAATATAACCACAAACAATATTGTCATGGCCTTATTTTGATATTTTGTATAAGGTTTGATGTTCTGATTTACTGCCTTGTTAAGGCTTATCTTAAAAATCAACATCAAATTGGATTAAATACAAAAATTACTGTATAAATAGGACTAATTTAAGGTCTGTTTATTTTAAAATTTTAAAACACATATACACCACAACTAGGTTTGAAAATGTATAGTCCCAAAACAATCTCAACATTGAAACAATCTTTCAAAACCCTACGATTTCTCACTTTTTTAATGAAAACTCTAGTTTTTGTTTCACGCATTGAATCAAAACCCTAGTCTTTATGAAGCAACAAATTTTTCAAAACCATACATCTGTTTTACTCCGAAAAGTACTCAGATCCACAAACACAGTTTAATGATAGAGAGGTATTTGAGATGGAGATGAAGCAACATAAATCGAAACCCAGATAATCGCAACAAAATCGCAACCCAGAAAACTACACAACAGAAAATACCAACAAAATCGACACAAATCTTCCATACCTGAGATGTTTTGATGAATCAACAGATCGCAACCCAGAAAATCGCAACAAAATCGCCACAAATCGCAACCCACAAGCTCTGTTCGAACCACAGCTGAATCACTACAGCAATGGTGTGAATCAACTGTGTAACGGGGATAAGCAGGGGTGTTATCGTCAAAATTCCTCCCTTCTACTCCCGGATAACTTTTGGGTAGGGTGAGGGCAGCCCAAAAGTTATCAGGGACAACAACCTTCTCGACGGAAATGGAAGACGGGGTGAAGAAATATCAGGGACGAAGTGACGAACAATGGGGTTGCCAAACTCGGTATAAGGGTGGGGTCCCCCTGATAAGAGGGGGTCATAACTTATATGGGGGGAATATCCCCCATCCAAACACCCCGTAAAGGGCTTATTGAGGAGAAAATTTAGGTTGCAAGGGTACCTCGCAGGCCTGGACTTGGGCACAGACCCATAGACTGGTGTCTGAGCCCTCCAAAATTTGGCACAAAATTGGGGCCTAATAAAAATCTATTGCAGCGCCAACTTTGGCCCAGTGGGAAAGTATCCGAATTTTAGGGGGGCATGGTAGTGTGATTTTAGTTCCTGGCCCCCCTATTTGTCCTTTTGTATGTTGGCACTTAGTAGTTTGTTTTTGCTATTGAAATGTGTTTAAGAAAAAGTCACGATGTGTTGGAGTTTTTGGTTTATTTTAATATTTAAAAATGCATTTTTTGTGATATATATTTTCATTGGTAAGGTGGAAAGTTAGTTTTGGTTACTAACCTCGAAGGTGGGCTTACTTCATTTTCTTCGCAAGAAAGTTGTGTGTTTTTGTTGACTAGGGAAGACCACAAGGTCTTAGTGCATCTAATTTGTACATAAATAGATGTAGGGACAAAGTCAGGAATATTACTACGCGGGGTGAATTTTTTTTCCAAAATACTTTGGGGTGAGCCTATATAATTCATAGGATTTTTTTTTCTATATAATACCAGACATGTTTTTTTTTTTCTTCCAGATGCGACTACCCCTATGGCCCCCCTCTGCTCCATCCCTGAATAGATGCATGCATTTCGGTGGTAGGTGGCATCTATTGATGCCTTGATTCATGCACCACATGGGGAGGAGACGAACGCTGCCACGTGCACCGACCATGGTGCACCAACGGTGCACTGACGGTGTCGCCGGCGCCGTTGTGGGCTCCAAATGATCGATCCGAGCCGTTCATCGTTCTCAGAATCGAATTTCGAGTGAGCCCACGCGAGAATCGAGGCAATCGGACGGATGTATAGCTCGATCCAAAATCACCCCATTTCATCCAATTTTTTTTGTTTGAAATTTGGGTCGTCCATCCAAGCAACAGATGGCCCAAATTGTGCACAACAACTGATGTGCACAAGTTGCACAACAGCAACCCTCGTCCGATCCACCCACTCTCTCTCCTCTTCCTTTCTCCTTTTTCTCTCTCCAAATCCAGACTGTCCAACACATTTTTGGACGGCCTGGATGTGCCGAAAGGGCATCACGTTGGATGCTACCCTCTCGGTACCTAAAATTCTCCTTATTGAGAGTTGAGAAGAGCATTCCAAAATATTCTGGGCGTTACGGGCCAAAAAGGAAAACAACAAACAAGCAGAAAAAAAAATGGGGTTGAGAGCTTCTCTCTCTAGACTCTAGAGTAGGCCCGTCAACGGATTGGATTTGATCCGGATCCGATATTTCAGATCCGATAATTCGGAACCGAAAATTCTAATAAAATCCGGATCGGATCCAAACTTATCGGATCCGGATCAAATCCGCCCCGTAAGCAAGCAAGCTAGCTGGGAAGGACAAAAAATTAAATTACCGGATCGGATATCCAGAATTCGGATTCGGATCCGAATTAACATTTTCGGATTTGTGAATATCGGATCCGGATCGGATCCGACCCATTAACAGGCCTACTCTAGAGAGAGAATGCACTCCCCTTATCTCCTATCATAATTTTTACAGAAAAACCAACAATCTGTTAGGGTTATCAAGATCCATTCGGTGTGGATCCTCTATCCAAAATCTGTTCAAGGGGACAGCTGTGAACAATGGGTTTATGGAGTGCAATATAAAAGGCTCTTCGTGGGGCCATGGAAAATGGAGTGCAAGTTCAATGTTTATGGAAGGCTGTGCGCCTGGAAATTGGAGTGGGACCACAATTAGTGTAACACTTGGCCTTTGTGCCTTTTATGAGGAAATATTTGTTCATTTTACTCCTATCCTAGCGGATTGTGTTAGGACTTAGGAACACCATTTTGCCCACCCGGCGGGTTGTGCTGGGGAGTACGTAATTTTTATTTTTTGTCCTCCCTGGAGATATGCCTCTTAGGCTGTACATTCGTTTAACCCCTTTTAATTTCACGCTAAATTACCAAAAAAACAAACAAGCAGAGTGCACCTTGACCCAGGGTCCAAAGCAATTTTTTATTTTTTGGTTTATAAAAGGGCACTTTATGTATCTTTATTTACTAGTAAAATAAAATTTTAAAAGAACAATTCAACTTTGTATACGGTTGCGTATTTTTTCGTCTTTAGTTAAATTTTAAACAATTTAATAAAGTTTTTTTAAATTAGAGTTATGCTATATACATCTAAAAAGAAAAAAAAATAATCAAAGGGAGAACATTCTTTTCATCGGCGGTGTAAACTAAAGCTTCCTTCAAATTTATTACATTGCCTCATGTGTCCAAACAGTGGTCCCAAAAAATAGAACATGAAAACATGGCGTAATGCAATCAGTTTGGAGAAAACTTTGGTTTACACTGCCAGTGTAAAGAATGTTTTCTTATAATAAATACTAATGTGCTAAACTTTTCACTAACGACGAAAAAACACGAAGACGAAGCAGTCAAAAAATTTGGAGATACCTAAATTTTATGAGTTGGGAAACGAACAAAGCGACTCAAAACTTCAAAAGTATTCTTATCCAATTTAGATCTTTTTATAGCTCATTTTTAGGATCAGAGATCTGTTTTATTATCCGGTTTCGTCTCTTTCATTTCATGATAAACTTTTTTTTTTTGTTACTCCGTATAATTTTGTTGGGCTCCTCTATTTTTTAGGAAATATTTGGAACTTCTATTTAACAAACGATCACAATTTTAACAAACAAACAAATACAACTGTATCAGAAATCGTCCGAGACTCCGGAATTTTTTAAAATTGTGTTCCTGACATTGCTTTGAATTTTGATTCCTTTGAAGTTTGAACCATTTATTTTCAAAAATGTTGTGTGCACGCACACCCGCGTACGCATATTACACGGACGGTTCATTTTAACTGTCCAAAAGTATTTTCGACGGTCCGGATTAGCCTTTACTTTTTGAGTGTTTAAATTCCGAACCGTTGATGTGTTGAAATGAACGATTAAGATGTGTTGAAATGAACGATTAAGATGCGTTCATACATTTAATTTATTGAAATGAACGATCAAGATGCGTTCATACATTTTACGTACGCAAACATGGGTACGCTACGGATAGCTGGACTGTTTTGACTTTCTCTGCTCAACCAATTTACGCCCGTGACTCTCCAATCCATAGCGTGCCTTACCAAAATTCATTTCCCTTTCTCCTCAAAATACTTATATATGACCATGACCCACATTCATTCACAGATATATGAGTGCTGGAAGGGTAGGCCGAGTTACCCAGAAGAGAGAGAGAGAGAGAGAGAGAGAGATGGCAGCAGATTTGTTTAAAAAACAGGGAGAAGAGTACTGGAAGGGTAGGCCGAATTACCCAGAAGAGCTATTCCAGTTCATTTCGTCCAACACACCATGCCATGACCTTGCTTGGGATGTCGGCACCGGCAGCGGCCAGGCCGCAGTATCTGTGAGTCTTCTCTCTCCTCCCACACTCTTTTTTTTTTTTGGTAATGAAGAGTATCCGATTAATCGGACTTATCAGTTATCTCTCCGCCCCTCCCACAACCAGTGGGGGAAGCATAGCACGGGCCTGAACCACGTGTATTTTTACATTGACAACAAAAGTATATTCCATCAGTATATATTTTTACTTGCTATATATGTCACAAGAAGAGACTAGATCGTGTGAACATAAATAGTTGTCATACAGTAATTTTATACACGCGACTAAAAAATCGTTGATAACTTAAAATTTTAAAGATTATTTTCCCACACGTTTTAAGGGAAAAAAAAAAATTCACCTAAGTGAATAGCAGGCCAATCGCATAGATTTTTTCCAGATTACCCTAGAAAAGAAGTACAGCACGTGAGAATATTTGGAGTGGTGCAAGGGCCGTGCACCCGTTGCACCCTCCTATGTCCGCCCCTGCCCACAGCCCTTTTCACACGTTTGCTTGAGATGGGATGGCCTATTTTTGTGTAATTCTTATATGTTTATTCAGTCTTCCTTAGTCTTAAAGTTTGATTTTTGCGATTTTTCAATAAATGGATCTGTGCAATATATATGATTGTTATTGTAATACAAGCTCGTTTCCAGCTAGCTCAAATCTATAAGAATGTCATAGCCACGGACACGAGCCAAGGTCAATTGGATTTCGCACCTCCCCTTCCCAACGTGCGATATCAATGTACCCCACCCGACATGTCCCTATCCGAACTTGAAAACATGGTATCAAAGCAGGGAAGTGTCGATCTAGTGTTAGTAGCTCAAGCCATGCATTGGTTCGATCTCCCAACGTTCTACAAACAAGTCAAATCAGTACTCAAAAAGCCCCACGGAGTCATCGCGGCGTGGTGCTACACCACGCCAGTAGTCAACGATGGCGTTGACTCAATTTTCAAACGGATCTACTTTGTCGATTCGAGAGCATATTGGACTCATGGTCGGCACTTGATTGTGGACAAGTACAGAAGCATCGATTTCCCATTCAAGCCAGTGGATGGAGCTGATCACACGGGCCCTTTCGAGTTTAAAACTGAGCGACTCATGGATTTGGAAGAGTACCTCGCGTACACCAAATCGGCGTCAGCGTATCAAACGGCACGCGATAAGGGTGTGGAACTTGTGACTGATGATGTGTTTGAGGAATTCAAGGGAGCTTGGAATGAAGATGGGAAAAAAGATGACAAAAGATTGTCAAAAGTAGGGAGTCTAAATTTATCTAGCTATTCTTGCAACAATTTATTTTGTACCTTTGAAAAGTTGTCATAGCATTGGAGTCTAATTTGCAACAATTTATTAATTTTACCATAATTCATTTTTCTTTTGTCATTTTTTGGTTCATTTTTCTTGTCATAGCATTGGCTGTGGAACAACTTTTCCATAGAATAAATGGAAGTCATGGAACAACTTTTCCATGAATAAATTTTTTGTGTTTCAAAATTTTATGTTTTTGTTATCTGCAAGTTTTATAATTTGTCTCTCAAAAGAAATTTGACAAATCTTTTTTTTAGTAAATTTGATCTCTCACAACTCAAAAATACATGTCCTATAAACATATCTTCAATGAAATCGTAAAAACATTGGACTGTCTGAAAATTAGTTACCGGAGAAGATCTCAAAATTAGGCAATCAAATCTATTTTATAGTGCCAGTATCCATTTTGATCAACTCAATTTGGTCAAAGGACGACGGCCACACTTACGCACTCCATGACATTAGTTAAGGCAATTTGAAACTGACATGTAAATTTGTTTGTTGACTTTAGAACCCTGTAATTAATCGAATTGTGTACAAACTAACCCATGTAACTTGACCCATGCATCATTTGCAAATGATTTTGTAAATTAAATTAAGTAAATCTCAGAACAATTTCAATATATCCATGACTTGTAAATGGAACACAGTAATGGCTCCTATTGCCAAATTGTAAGTAAACTAGTCCATGCGTTTGCAAATATAAATTAAGGAAATGTAGAACAATTTCAATATATCGAGCGTGAGTAGTGGCTCCTAGCCACAAGTAAGTAGCGTGTAGATTAATTATTGGATACTTCCGGCGTAACTTGTGGCATCGTTTACGTGATACTCTCGGTAAGTAAATTACACGCAAAATTAATAACCACGTCATTTTTAATAAATATAACATTTGTACTCCGGAAACGTTGAACGATTAGTCGAGGGTGCATCACTTGATAATTAAAAAAAAAAGTTGTATCAATTCGATGAATTCTTTTATCCAACTTTATTTAGTATACTAGAGGGAAACTTCCCATGATTTTCCTCTGGGTTCTATAAAATGGAATTGGCACCAAATAATATATACCGGTCCAGATATATACTGCCATACATTACATACATATATTTATCTATATAGATTGTTACGGATGTGTATTTTTCGAAAGTATTTTCAAAACATCTCTTATCCTTTTGTACCCCACACCGGGTGCGCGTTGCGCTCATACGACAGTTAGCTGCTTATCAATTGATTTTGTTGACCAAAATTATGTTTTCTCTTTGCCTATAAAATGAGCTATTAGAGCAAGAAAGTTCTGTATTTCCGTGCTAGGGAGGTCGAGACAGAGACTGTATTCTGAAGCATCTCATCTTGGAGACGGCATGACGCTAACACAGTGAGAGCGGAGCCGCGAAACGTCTTAAATCGAGCGACCTAGTCCGCAATTCAACTCAAAGACAGCACCCAATTCCGTCCTAGTATTTCGTTCTTCGATAACAGAAAGCGAGTTTTGTCGATAACTGATCGTGGGATAAAAAGTGAGACAGATGGCAAATTTGTTCCACAAGCAGGCAAAGATTTACGCACAGGCTCGGCCGAGTTACCCAAAAGAGCTGTTTGAATTCATAGCCTCAAAGACTCCAAATCACGACCTTGTTTGGGATGTCGGCACTGGCAGTGGCCAAGCTGCTAAATCTGTAAGCCCCTCCCCCCAAGTTTCACCAAAAGAAAGACAAATATCACATGTTAGGAGCAACATCCTCTCCAGTTCGATCTGTTTAGAGCCTTTCTCGAGCCCATTTCGATGATCAGCTCGTTAAGAGCTTGAATTCGATGATCAGCTCGTTAAGGGCTTGTCTAGGCTCAGTTCGTCTAGTAATGAGCCAAATTTGATCAGAGTTTTTAGCTCATTTTATAAATGAGTGAAGCTCGAGTTAGCCCTAGCTTATGTTCCTAACAGCACTGGCACGCAGAATGCAGCTTCTATGCATTTTACTTCGGTAGAATTTTAGTGTGATTGTCTATAGAAGTTTTTTCAAAGACAATTTCAAAATAAGAGGAAAAAATGTCAATTAAAACACAAAATATTATTTAAAAAAGGTGAAATTCCAGGGAGACTCCCTCGCCTTTGCCTGCTTCTCACGGAAACCCCCTAATGTTCAAAATCACATAAACGGACCCTCTCATCTTAATTAATAGAAAAATGGCTAACCCTGTTAACGGAATGAATGGAATTGACAAATCTACCCTTAAAAATAGCCCACATTGACCCCCTCATCCATAAATATCACCTAAACAGACCCCCTCATCCATAACATTTGTCTTTGATACTTAACGGTCATTGAGAGAAAGGTTTTGATTGGGTAATGGTTATAAATGAGCGGGTCTATTTGGGCGATTTTAAATGGTAAGGGTCTCAATGGGAAACAGGCATAGATGAAAGTTCTTCATAAAATTTCTCCTTCAAAAAACTTCATTGGCTCTGTTCGATTCTCAGTTTAGTTTTAGTTTTAGTTTTGATGACATCATCATTTCCCTCATTTCTCTCTCTATCTCTCTCCACTCATTACACCTGATGACATCACTAAAACTAAACTAAATTATCTAACCAAACACAGTCATTGTGTTTTGTACTAAGTAGTATTGCTGAAACAAAAATTTACAGCTAGCTAAGTTGTACAAGAATGTGGTAGCCACAGACACGAGCCAGAAGCAACTTGACTATGCACCAAAGCTCCCCAACGTGCGATACCAATGCACCCCTCCAAACATCCCTCTCTCCGACCTCGAATCCACTGTGGCTCCCCCGGGAACCGTCGACCTAATCACCGTAGCCCAAGCCCTCCACTGGTTTGACCTACCAACCTTCTACCAAGAAGTCAAATGGGTTCTCAAGAAACCCCACGACATCATCGCCGCCTGGTGCTACACCGTCCCTGAGGCCAACGACAACATTCCGGGGGTCAACGACAAATTTGACGTTGTCTTTCGACAATTTTATGCTTACTCCCATCTTTACTGGGACCCTGCACGTAAGTTAGTGGATGACAAGTACAAGGGGATAGATTTCCCGTTCGAGCCGGTGGGCGATGAGGCCAACCAAACTGGTCCGTTCGCGTTCACGATTGAGAGGCTGATGGATTTGGAGGGCTTTTTCACGTTCATAAGGTCGTGGTCAGGATATCAGACGGCGAAGGACAAGGGTGTTGAGCTATTGAGTGATGATGTGGTTGAGAGTTTCAAGAGGGCTTGGAGTGAGGATGGTGTTGATCAAAAGGTCGTCAGGACCCCTATTTATTTGAGGATCGGGAAAGTTGGAAATTTGGAGTAAGAGGAGACTTATGTGCATTTCGTTCTTCATCTCGTATGATTTTGTTGTCAAATGTACGACGTCAATTTTCAAATATTGTCAAAGGTGCATGGTATTATGTGTACATTCGAGTTGAAAACGTTCATCATGAGTGATTTTGCAATACTTTGTGAAACTTCAAAAACATTTGTAAAAATCTTAAAAAGAGTCGAGGTTCTGCAATGTGTTCGTCATTGGCCAGTGTGATGTCGTTGTTGATTGTTGTAAGAAGTGAGAAATACTTGAGTTCGTTAATCAAGTATTAATCGGAAAGGAATTAGAATTATGAATAATTTAGCAAAGGGAATATGTGATGATTTAGGAATTGGTGAAGAACAAGACAACCCTTGGCAGAAATTTGATCCCAATTAGAATAAGAATCAAGCACGACTTCTCTCTGAATCCAGCACACAATCCCGCGGATCCCTTCTCTCTACAAAGAATATTTCTCTCTCTAGATCCCATGGAGGAATGTCCTCTTTATAGACAACTCGGCCTCTCTTTCTAGCCCGAGTGAACTAAACTCTAGGCACGTGTTCCACAAATCGTGCATAAATATTCCTTGCATATCGTCAGGCCGCGGCCCTCGTGACACCCGCATTGGTCCGTGGGTGCTACTCCGCGAGTACCTCTCTGCTACAAACCGTTGGTCTATAGCCACCAAACCATAAAATCTTCAGTAATCCTGAATGAAGGGCATGGTCGAGGTTTGCCTTAGTCTTGTCGTTGGCGCTATCGGGCACAATCAAGACTTGGTTTTGCCTTGCCATCACCAAGTAAGCCGCATGGTCGTAATGTCCTCGGTCATTGCCAAGTCGGACGAGGGGGAATGCGTTGTCTGGGTCCAATCATCTTTGAAGGGCCACGTCTCTCTTCATCGTGCCCCCAAATCCTAGGGAATCACAATTGATTCCCTTTCTTAGTCATCGCCCATACTCGGGAAAATGGTCCTCACACCATTAGGTCACCTCTTGAGTGATGCACCTTTGTCTGTCACTCAAACATTTGGTTGTACGAAAAAATCACTTTTTGTCGGAATTTTAGATTTACACGATGAAACATCAGGATAATTGCTCATTGGATTTTTTCAAGTCCAACGATATTCGGATGGCTTTAATGTGTAGGGGAGAGTTGTGTTTCGGTCTTTTCTTTTAGAAAAAAACGTGTTGTTTTTCACCTTTGTAATGAAAGTACGTGGGGGGACAAGATTTTGATATGATTGAAATTTTAATTTTCTAGCAATGTCATTGTTTCGAAAAGGGTGGTACTAAGGCTAAGTTTTCCAAAAGATTTTAGCAACCCTGTTGCTAAAACCAATCATGATTTTAGCAAATGAGTTTTTCAGGTGCTAAAATCAACCATGAATGGGCTTCTGTTCTACATAGCAAACATTATAAAGGCGAAAATAAATTAAAGTAAAGAAACTAAAATAATCCCAAATGGGCCAGCGATCGATGGCCTAGTGGTTAGCGGCCCATGTGGTTCAGCGGCTTCATGGCTCTCGCAGCAATGGGAAACGGTCAAGGTCCAGCGGTTCAGGTTCTC
This sequence comes from Vaccinium myrtillus, assembly GCA_016920895.1. Lineage (NCBI taxonomy): Eukaryota > Viridiplantae > Streptophyta > Magnoliopsida > Ericales > Ericaceae > Vaccinium > Vaccinium myrtillus. The sequence continues at coordinate 3,767,146 of CM029280.1, forward strand.
GCGGTTCATTGTCAATGCCAGCGGTGTGGATATCCAATGCCAGCGGTTCAAGGGTTACTCCAGCTGCCCATGGACTTCTCGGTTCAAGGCTCCGGCAGAACCATGGGGCATGTGGTCCAAGAACTGGCGGTAGGAGGCCACGCGTTACAAAGGAGGTCCAGCGGCTCAACCTCCGGGAGTTCAAGGCCTCGCGGCTATAGTTCACTCGGTTTGACCATTTTGTGGGTCCACAGTTTGAGCATTAAAATGTTCGCGGTTTGACCATTAGAGGGGATCCCCCGGTTTATGAGTCTTTGTCCCATCTTACTTTCTTGTTCCACATGTTACTCTTTTCTCGTTCCGTGGTTGGCCTTGCTTGTGCGGCCCAACTCACGGGGCCAAACCATGCCATGCTCGGCCAAGGCGTTTTCTCGGTCAATGCCTAGCTCGGCGGTTGGGACCCACTTGGCCATTAGCGTCTTTCTCTTGTTCCACATGGCGCCTCGATCATTGTGTCACGTGTCCGACATTTTTTACCCTTCCACAATTGTGTTTAGTTTGCAACAAGTAATATACTAGTAGTATCAAGTATGGTTTCAGCTTTTTCTCTAATATATACTAGTATTAAAGTCTAACTATTGTTCTTTACAACGAAAAAGAACCAAAATGTTCTCAAAATTAGGCAGTCAAATCCATTTTATAGTGCCAGTATCCAATTTGTAGGGGAGAGTTGTGTTTCGGTCTTTTCTTTCAGAAAAAAGTGTTGTTTTTCGCCTTTGTAATGAAAGTACGTGGGGGGACAAGATTTTGATATGATTGAAATTTTAATTTTCTAGCAATGTCATTGTTTCGAAAAGGGTGGTACTTAAGGCTAAGTTTTTCAAAAGATTTTAGCAACCCTGTTGCTAAAATCAATCATGATTTTAGCAAATGAGTTCTTCATGTACTAAAATCAACCATGAATGGGCTTCTGTTCTACATAGCAAACATTATAAAGGCCAAAATAAATTAAAGTAAAGAAACTAAAATAATCCCAAATGGGCAGGCCAGCGATCGATGGCCTAGTGGTTAGCGGTCCATGTGGTCCAGCGGCTCTCGCAACAATGGGAAACGGTCAAGGTCCAGCGGTTCTGGTTCTCGCGGTTCATTGTCAATGCCAGCGGTGTGGATATCCAATGCCAGCGGTTCAAGGGTTACTCCAGCTGCCCATGGACTTCTTGGTTCAAGGCTCCAGCGGAACCATGGGGCATGTGGTCCAAGAACTGGTGGTAGGAGGCCACGCGGTACAAAGGAGGTCCAGCGGCTCAACCTCCGGGAGTTCAAGGCCTCACGGCTATAGTTCACTCGGTTCGACCATTTTGTGGGTCAGTTTGACCATTAAAATGTTCGCGGTTTGACCATTATAGTGGATCCCCCGGTTTATGAGTCTTTGTCCCATCTTACTTTCTTGTTCCACATGTTACTCTTTTCTCGTTCCATGGTTGGCCTTGCTTGTGCGGCCCAACTCACGGGGCCAAACCATGCCATGCTCGGCCAAGGCGCTTTCTCGGTCAATGCCTAGCTCGGCCAAGGCCTTTCTCGCCCAAGGCCTACAGGGGCGGGAGTGATCACGCGGTTGGGACCCGCTTGGCCATTAGCGTCTTTCTCTTGTTCCACATGGCACCTCGATCATTGTGTCACGTGTCCGGCATTTTTTACCCTTCCACAATTGCGTTTAGTTTGCAACAAGTAATCTACTAGTAGTATGGTTTCAGCTTTTTCTCTAATATATAAGTCTAACTATTGTTCTTTACAACGAAAAAGAACCAAAATGTTCTCAAAATTAGGCAGTCAAATCCATTTTATAGTGCCAGTATCCAATTTGATCAACTCACCTTTGGTCAAGGACGACGGCCACACGTCGCAATCCATGACATGCTTAAGGCAATCAATGCCATATAAATGGTTTATTTATAGAATCAATAGTGGCTCCTAGCAACAAGTAGCGTGTAGACTAATTATTGGGTACTTTCAGCGTATCATATGACATCGCGTACATTAAATAAATTCTCACTGAATAAAAACTGCAGGCCACCCGATTTTCTCTCCGCAACCTAATCAAAATGCACACGCAAAATTTATCACCACGTGCTTTTCTTAAAAATCACGTGTAAATATCACTAACCCGGGGTTCTGTCGTCCCTATCCATCTTTACAATCAACGGTTTAGATTCGCATACTATCTTCCTATAAAGATATTCTATAATCCATTTAAATAATAGATCCGAACCATCCAAAACACTTTTGGACAGTCTAGATTCTGAGTTCAAATATCACGTGTAGTACTCCAGAAACGTGGCACCATTTGTTTTTATCCTACTTTATTTAATATTCTAGATGGGAAACTTCCCATGATTTTCCTCTGGGTTCTATAAAATGGAATTGGCACCAGACAATATCGATCCAGATATACATACATACATATAAGAGAGAGAGAGAGAGAGAGAGAGAGAGAGAGAGAGAGATGGCGGATTTGTTCCACAAGCAAGCAAAGAATTACGCGGAGACTCGGCCGAGTTACCCAGAAGAGCTGTTTGAATTCATAGCCTCGAAGACTCCAAATCACGAACTTGTTTGGGATGTCGGCACCGGCAGTGGCCAAGCTGCTAAATCTGTAAGCCCCTCTCTCTCTCTCTCCCTCTCCCTTCCAGTGGCGGAACATAAGAGGGGAGGTGGCACGTGCCACCCTTGTTTCCTCTGGTTCCATTTTTTCTTCCCTTTAGTTTTCGACAAACGAAAGGAAGTCTAACCGGGTTCTTTGACAACCCGGTTCCAACAAAATAGAAATTAGATCTTTTACGAACAAAGGTCTTGCATAAACCCGCATCGCGCTTTGCAGCATTAGATGGTGGCCGGAGGGCGGCAACTTTGATATGCATTGCGACCTTGAGGTGTTTTGATTCCGAATTGTAACATATGAAAAACGACATTAATTACTACTCCCTCCGTCCCAATTTAAATGCTCCCTACAGTTATGCGTGCCTTTTTAAAACTCTTGTAGTTTTTATTCTATAATGTATTATATATGCAATATGGATCTTATTTGATAGATCTCAATTAGTTCTATTAGACAAAATTTCCAAAAACATTGAAAACATTACCAATAAAAAGATATAGACGTTTTAAAATGGCACGGATATTCGTAGGGAGCATTTAAAATGGGACGGAGGGAGTACTATGATGATACAAATCAAGAAAAATTTGAAGCATGGACAAGGCTGTCGTCCAGTCTCACCCGCCTCTCAATTTGTCCTCGGTATTAAGCGGAGTCACATGGCCCTAGGTGGATATCTGTCACCCGCACTTTCGAATGCATAATTTTTTTTAATACATTAACGTAACCCTAAATATTTACGGGTATACCAAAAAAACTACTTTGTACAGATACTGGAAAAAAATTGAAGTTAATAGAATGGTTGGTTCGGATCAAGTTGGGGAAGCCCTTATTTTTTTATTTTTTTCCCATAAAAAAAAAAAAGCCCACGACAAAACCTAATTATATGATTTTACTCTTAATTTTCTTCTTCATATTTTTCCGCACAACATAGAAACTAGATTTGCATTGAACGGTACCCACACTTGAGGGCAGTTTCTTCAGTTAAAAAAAAAATTGAACGGCACCACCCCGTGTTCGAATCCTCGTTCCGCCACTACTCTCTTCCCCAAGTTTCACCAAAAGAAAGCCCAATAGCACATGTATAGGTACAACTCAATTATAGTGGTTCGTTTAGTGCTCAAGCTCTCGAATACAAACCTAACTCGAGCTCGACTATTTGGACTCTAGCCGACGCCATCCAAGCTCGAGCTCTTTGAATTTTATGAGCACGTCATTCTCTCACAATACATCAACTCAAAAAGCTAACTTAAACCCGTTCCTGATTTAAGTCAGTTTCTAAAACAAGGCTTTCGGCTCAGCCTTTTTTCACCCCTGCCCCAATGGTCTTATGTTCCCCCCCGCAACAGTTATAACAGTTCAAGTTCGCTGTCTATTTTACTTCTGTAGAATTTTAGTCTGAAATTGTCTACGGAACTTTTCTAAGTAACATTTCTGAAACAAAAAATTTGCAGCTAGCTAAGCTGTACAAGAATGTGGTGGCCACAGACACGAGCCAGGAGCAACTTGACTATGCACCCAAGCTCCCCAACGTCCGATACCAATACACCCCTCCAAACATCCCCCTCTCCGAGCTCGAATCTTGTGTGGCTCCCCCGGGAACCGTCGACCTAGTCACCATAGCCCAAGCCCTCCACTGGTTCGACCTACCCACCTTCTACCAGCAAGTCAAATTGGTTCTCAAGAAACCCCACGGCGTCATTGCCGCCTGGTGCTACACCGTCCCTGAGGCCAACGACAATGTTACGGTGGTCAATGACAAATTTGATGCTCTTTTCCGACAGTTTTACGCCAAATCCCAGCCTTACTGGGACCCAGCGCGTAAGTTAGTGGATGGCAAGTACAAGGGGATTGATTTCCCGTTCGAGCCGGTGGGCAATGGGGCCAACCACACAGGTCCGTTCGAGTTCACGACAGAAAGATTGATGGATTTGGAGGGCTTTTTCACGTACATAAGGTCATGGTCAGCATATCAGACGGCGAAGGACAAGGGAGTTGAGCTATTGAGTGATGACGCGGTTGAGAGTTTCAAGAGGGTTTGGAATGAAGATGGTGTTGATCGAAAGGTTGTCAAGTCCCATGTTTATCTGAGGATCGGGAAAGTCGGAAATTCGGCGTAAGAGGAGACTTATGTGTGCATTTCGTTTTTCCTCTCATATGATTTTGTTGTCAAATGTACGCTATGAATTTCCAATGTGTACTAGAATAACATTGTTGCAATTTATTTCTCATATACGATAACGAATCTCACATCGAATGATCTTGTTCGTTGCAACTTAAAACATCTAATAAAATCGAATTCTGCTAAAAGTGACAGCCAAGCACACACGATTATAAGTTTTTTCAGCATACTGGAATTGATTTCTTCTCAAAGGAAGAAACAGAACCCGCAGCATTGCCTGCTCTGTTTGACTTAATATGATCAAATGGGCGAAAAACCCCAACAGAAAGGATGATTATTCATGGTCTAATTTGGCATAAAACCACATCTCGGTTTACGTAGGAAAAGCGAGCCAAAAAAAAGGGTTCATAAGCAGCCAAGTGAGATCAATAATCTCATTATAACGTGTCCGAATCTGTATCAGATGATTATATGTACTAAAAAAAGGCCAGAATTCCTCTTCATTTTTCTTTTTTGTGGGGAACCAACAATAACTACATGCGGGTAAATCATCGTTCGATAAACAAAAGAGAAAGCAAGTAGGAACATAATGCACAACACCATCACAAATTTTGATACTTAAAAGTACACGAAATAAAGCTAACAATTGAGCAAATTTTATGAATCACAAGTACAGGGTTCTCACTCGGAAGCAGCGAGAGCTGATTGCAGTACATCTTCAAGGTACTTCTCAGCAGCAGCATACTGCCTCTTCTTGTCCTCGATTGCTAGTGCAGCCAAAGCTTTATCCTGCACAAGTTTTTGTTAAAAAAATCCTTAAATTAGTGTTCTCTCATTGAAGGAACAAAAGATCAATTATGCAAAAGGTAAGGATGTGGGGATCAATCATCATGGATTTATGGAAAGATTTGTAAAAATTTATTGTTTCTCTTTTCATTTGGCTTCTGATCTCCCTCCACAAATCCAAGACCAAACACAGCCTAAGGGTCTACTGGAATATGAAATTTACAGGAGGCAAGTCTTGGTAGCTTCTCAGAGTATCGAGGATCGGCTTTGTTTTCTTCTCCAATTCCTTCCTATGCTCTGCCATTTCAACCAGCTCGCGATGGCTAATATCTGGGGTGTAGCCCACGCGATTGAGTATTGCCTGTCCCAAAGAATTTTTGCTATATCAGTGTAGTTAACAAACAAAAAAAAAACAGATGTGTGAAAAGGTTCAACTACGGTTAGCCAAAATGAAAAAAATGAAATATCAACGACACAACTGAACTTCTGATAACTCATTCTAAAAATTTACCGGTATATTTCACTGTTCTTGCATATGTAGCACATGCTATGTCACATAAGAGATACAAGATTGTGACCATAGACCCATAGAAGCATGATGTTTGATACTACAACCCTTGATTCTACCATCATTCAAAACACATGAATGATTTTGACTCAAGAATTTCACTCCTACACCACCTAGACGTTGTCCACTTGAATTAGGTTATTTATCAAATAATATTTCTCTCTCAAGTGTTCTTAAACTGATTCTAAGAGAATAACGAAACAAGGCCTCGTCGTCCCAGGCATCTAATGGCAATCGGGCCCATACCCCCTTAGGTACAAGAAGAGTTTTGAAACAACACAAAGTTAAGAGCAGCAATCGAGGAACACAGGTTTCATCGCCCAACTTCCATTCTATACCCAATCTTCTAGGCTGATTTTTGTAAAGGGGATGAGAACATACATGGATTATGGAAAGCACAACAGGAGGTCATAGACCTTGGCCACTGCTAGACGGACTCTGTTTCTGGTCAAACTAATCAATTAAGTTAAACCTCTATCTTTAAAAAATATCCTCTCCATAGGATGAAGACTCCACATTAACATCCTTCAATCCAGGCCTCCAATTTTGGTACCGACGATAAAACATGTCTAGGTGTGGGTTCCTCCCTTTGATGTGTTGTGATTTTTGCTCATGTGAAAATACCTTTGAAAAAATGAAAAGGAAATAGAGAAAACAAAAGGGCGCCAGCTTTCGGTGCAATTAATGGGAACATGGGAAAATTGTCAAACGAGGGAGAGGGCAGCCCCTGTGGGGGTTGCCATGCACTCCACTTGTGTCATTGTGAGGAGGAAAAATAGAGCGTGGGGGGTGAGTGAAAAACAATGTATAAAGCCATGGTGTCAGGTGCTCTTTGGGTGGATTTTTCACATCACATTGTAATCTCTATTTTTCAAATAGAGGGGAATATCTCTCTCTCCCGTGGAGGTAGGCATTGAGGCCGAACCACGTAAAATATTGTGTACTGTGTGTGCTTGTTAATTGTTTATTTTTGGTTGCGCTTCCGTTGCAGGTTGGATGGGGTTTAGTCCCTACATGATGGTATAGCCCATCTCCTTCACCAGTTGGGGAAAAATACTCCCCGTCCCTTGTCTCAACCCATTTTTAACATCGTATAAAAACCTTTCTTCTTTTGTTAAAATCAAGCACCTTAACATCAAAAAGGAAGATAAATTTTTTTTCCCCATTCTCTCTCTGTTACACTCTAAATATCTCTGACCTACCTCAACAATTCTCACTTCTTTGTTTCACTTTGCAATTTGCACACTTGGATCTAGTATAAGTTTACTGAGAGCGTAATCCTTTAATTTCAATCTTAATCACTTCATTTTATCAACATAGAACTGAATGACACTCAAAGTTTCTTAAAGAGGCAAAACTAGAAATTCTTACAAATTTGCCACAAACTCAACCATGGTTCAAATTACGTGCAAAAATAAGTAAAGCCGTAAAATTTGCTATATAAAGTAAACATCACGGTCAGTTCTCGTGGTTTAGTATGAGTCTTGTCCTTTTAACCAAATGTATGTCAGCTCAGCTGTACTCGTATATTCCAGTATAATTTGCTATTAAGTCTATGTTTAATATCCACCACTTCTACAAAGTCTGTTTACATGACAAATTGTTTGGGCTATTGTATGTCACCACCATTTTTATATCACTGTACAAAAACAAATCACAACGATAAAGAAAACCCTGGTCGACACTAAATACGAATGATGGTACCTTATAGTTCGAATATTGTTGCAGGTATTGCCGCTCTTTTGAAACCATTATTGCCAAGTTTGTCTTCCAATTCTCCATTTGAGCCTCACAAGGAGCTACATCATCTTCAAGTTGTGCAAGTGTCCTACAAATAAGTAGCAGACAAAGAAGAAGAAGAAATAAACAAATTACTAATTAGTATCTATGTTGATCTTAAAGTTCAAGTTCTGAAGCACCTCCCAATTAAAACAGGCATAGACAAGGACCTAAGTTGTATTCCTGTTACCTTTTCAAATAAGTAAGCCTGGCTATTGCCTTTCGAGTATAATCAAGGAGAATTTTGGACTCTTTCTGTACTTTAGCCCTCTTCTCCTCTACTCCCGTTTTCCTCAAGGAAATATCCCCCATTGCTACAAGAAAACTGAACACCATCCTCCGTGTAAGAAACTTTTCCTCATAGCAAATACAATAAAAACAGCAGTGACAGAAACTTATCTTAAACAAAGAGAAAACCCACCTACTTAGTTCAGTATCCCTTATATTCAACAAATTTGCCACATTGGCAAGAACTTGAGCCGATCCAACCACATTGGACGACAAACTGTCTTGTGCCAATCCTACACTCTCCAATATTTCCCTAATCCTTGCAGCTAGAAATATATGTTATTTCAAAACAAAGCTCCAACTGAGATTGAGCATGAAAATATCAAAAGTAATAAGAGCCCGTTTGAATGGTCAGAAACGGAGAGAAAATATGAGTGCGGTATCTCACCAAATCTCACCATTTGGTGTGCAAACGAGATAAAAATGGACGATGGAAGGCTAAGATTGCACTTCATTTCTCACATTTTATTCGCATCCAAACAAGTGATTCAGTTATTCATCTTTTATTTTCTCACCATTTGTCAACATGCAAAGGGGCTCTAAGTTAGCGCATGCAAATACAAGAGTGTATAAGATAGACAAAGATCAAATAACCTTGGGCGTGATATTCAACTGCCTTCTGCCGGAAATCACTGGCTACAATCGCAGCAGCTTGAGTTTTGGCTTGGGAGATTGCTGCAAGATTGTGAAGATGAGCAATGCTTCGCGGAGTGTACTCAAATTCAGGGACATCTTTTCCGACTGAGTCAAATTGAGAAGAAAGCCATGCTTTTACTTCTGAAATCCGACTAGCATCAAACCCACCCTTCGATTCAGTTACAGTGGGATCGGCTCCAGGGATTAGGTCACCCATGTTTTCTTCTTACTCAATTGGGTATCGGTGTCGAATCAAATCTGCAAAAAAGAAGTGGTGAAAACTAACAGCCATCAATTGACATTGTTGAAACTGTTGAGAAATCAGCTAAACCAACAACCCCAAAGAATGATCAAAAACAAAAACAAAGAACGCAAGACTCGGCAATACATCAGTTTCCACTACGTATCCGCCGCATACCATAAGTATTTGTAACTTAAAGGTTTACATCATCAATAACCGTAATACCTTTGCAACCCCGAACAGCCAACCAAGCACGAAGTAACCCGAATCAGGCTTCGCAAGCCCAACAGAAACTTCTGTTTTCTTACGAGAAATGGTGAAGAAGTGGTAGGATTTGGGGAAACCGAAATAATTTCAAAGATAAGGGTTAAAAGTGGAAAGTAAGGATCTTGAACTATTCTAGAAATTAGGTCACTCGTGATCTCTTCCTAGTTCAATTGGTTTCAGTGCTGAAACTGAAACTGCCATTTTTTAACAAGAAACTTGGTCAAAATGGGTGGAAATTAGGTAATTTTGAAATGATTCTGAAATGGGTGAGGGTGAACGTGAAAAATAAAAGGGATCGGTGACTTGTTCAGATTGTGGAGTTCTTTTGAAGCAAATATGGGGTTCATAATAAGGAATAGTTACTGATCTGAGAAGATTTCTACTAGGGTTTATGAACAATGTGACAAAGATTTAGATAACAGAAAGCAGAGTGTCGATTAGCGCGATTTTTATCCACATAAAAGGCCGAACTCAAGGATAGAGGCAAGTATACGCATATGTACGCAGAGAGAGAGAGAGGAGAGAGTACCGGAGCCGGAGATGTGTAGCGGGTTGGATCAGAAAAATTGCCGGCACTTCAAAGTTCAAACAATGGTTTGGAGGAGTAATATTAAAGTGGATTATTTCTGGTTTTATATAATTAGTTGATTCTGAATCAAATGTTCTCATTTTTTTAATTCGTCTTGACAACAAAAACAAAAACAAAAATTAGAAACAAAAACTTGCGATCAAAATTCAAAAGTTCAGTAAAAATTTAATATGTGCAGATTTGTGTTGAAGGTTATTTTTGTTTGAAGATACTGTTAATTTTTATTTTTTATTTCACTCAACGAGTCCGAAAAAGTCAAATATTTTGGTAAAAAAATTACCATAATTCGTAAATAAAAAAAATAGCTCTTCTACAAATTAAAGTAATTGAGTTGAGACTCAACAGTCTTTGTGGTACGTGAATTTTTTTTGAGACTTTACAATTATTAGTATCTAGATGAGTTTCAAATCCTTCTCTATTAAACCGCAGCGACACTCTTGATTTAAATCAACAAACGCCATTTGCATCCAACATATAAATGGGCCTAGTTTCTCTCTATTTCAAGGTAATTCAACCATTAAAGCCTAAATTTATATATATATATGTCAAGATTTTCCTCTCTTCAAAATTTCAATCTTCTAACTAAGATTTCGTTAAAAACAAGGCCCCTGAAATTTCGATACAAAAGATCATTCTCCAAGAAAAAACCCGAATTAATTTTTAATATTATTCGTAATCTAACCCCTTCAATAAAAGGACAATAAAAGATGGTAGAAGTTTGGAATATTCATATATTCATGTTCTCGCTAGAAAGGCTACATCTATTACCGAATCAATAATTTGAACGAGATGACTACACATCGTCATCTAGTACCGGATGAATGATTTGAACGAAATGTCTAGTCATTTCAAAAAGATCTTTCTTTTGGTCCTTTTTTTAACTTGACCATCCATTACAATAATCACCAATGAATGAAAAATGTGTGAAATTGCTAGTAGTATTACAGAAACTTCTTTCCCCATGGCATTGTGTTTTAGCATATTCATTTTACGACAATATAAATCAATGCTGTTTGGATGGCTCGCAAAGATAGCACAGGAAAACTGGATTCGGGGTTGCTGCTGTGCATCATCCGGACCGGGCCGTCCGTTGCTCTGATGGACGGTCCAGATTTCATCTTCCACACACGACAACGAACGGTTCGGATGCAAAAATGCCGAAGTGAAATTTAGGCCATCCGTCCGAACAACGAACGGCTCGGATGGTGCACAACACCTATTGTGCATTGGCGACACAGCAGCAACCCCATGTCCAAGAGACTCAAGAGAGTGCCAATGTGCCATGAAACTGATTCGAAAGATCTTCTCATACGTCATAAGCATAATCCGTTAGGTTTTTCTCATTAATGTGCTGAGTGCTAACACTCTCCGGTTAAAAGCTCCACAAGATTCAAGATCTCCAGAGAAGAGAATAACAAAACACGACGATCACATACCATCAACGCGTCTGCTTAACAAAAGTTTCATAGTATTTGTTAAAAACATCAGAGACACACAGCTGGTAGTAGAGTTCCACCGTTTTCACAGATCCTCATCGAGGATACGTTAATGATACATAGTAGTACAAATAAACAAGCAGTCCTACAATTTTCACAGGGATAATGGATAATGCGTTTAAGATGCACGCATCACCAAACACAGCGGTAAGTGACATGCGACTCGGTGATGTCGCCGCTGTAAGTAACTTTAACCACTTGCCCCTTCTCCAGTCCATAATATCGTGAAATTGCATCTTTCTGTAACATCCGAGGAAGCTGCAAAAAAATAGAAACATAAATAAGTCCAAGGGTAATAATATGCTTGACTGGATTAAGATGATCGCGTGTTACCTTATTACATATAATTATCCAACTGAAATGCATAAGAAAGGAGTACAACTTGTACAAGATGTGTTGAACAATTTAAAAGGTATTGAGATGATGTATGGCTTGATTAACGATAATATCCATCTTGAGCGGTGATCCTCTACGCAGAATCTCATCATTGCTGAACAAATGTGACTTACATTTAGATCGAGTCGAACAATGACATCTAGATTGGTGGAAAAATACGAGGGTCAAGACCACATCCCAGTTTAAACAATCAACTTACTGCTGCATCTACTATAGATATCAGAGAGTTTGTTTTCCCTTACGCATCTTTTAAAACATATGGGAAAAAAGCTGCTAATTCAAGAGGTATACGACTTGGTTTTCTTCAAAGCAGGCAGCCGAGTACTTTGGATAAATTTCATAAAATTGAGAATGTAAGGAAAAGTTAGTCGCGCCAATGGTGCATTGAAACTCCTAGGTTGCAGGTCATGAAAAAAGGTGATGAGCCCCACCGAAGTACCGAACGAACCACTCACATTGAATTTGGGGCCCATCTGGCAATGCCTGATAAGGACAACGAAACGTGAATTCCTAATGAGTGAACTACTAGTAGCTTCCGAGAGAAACTAACAAAGCATAATTCCCGGGTTTTGAATAGTTGAAAGTATGCAAAATGCAGTTTGAGTAAACATGGAAATAAGTTAGGGTTCCGGTTTTTAAAGCTGATGCGAGGACAGCGGACATGTACAACATGTTATTTAACGCGGGAATCAAAGGATTTGAAAAAAGCATTGTTCTCAATTTCTCTTTTGCTTTCGTTATTCAGTGGTAAACATCTCAGTTGAGGACCATCACCTCTGATCTTGGTGTTTTCAGCCTTTCTTTTTAAGATTTCAGTTTATGACCATCACCTCTGGGCTTGGTGTTTTCAGCTTTGTTTCATGGAAAGAAAACTGAAATTCAAGTCCAGTATCCTGAATATTCGTTGGAATAGGCTAATAGCCAATAAGAAGTATTGTAAAGAAGATATAAGCTCCCCTGATCATGAGTAATGCATGGAGCACGCCTTTTCATGTCCTATGTTACCTACTGTTAACGAGTCGGTGTGCACTGTTGCAAGACCACTAATCCAATCGGAGACTCAATTACTTGGTCGGCATATGGATATATCTTTCTTCAGTTTTATTCTACCGAATCTACCCACAGTGAAAAAAAACTAGGATTATATTTTCTCATTTGTTTCAGTGTGGCGAAAGTGGGGAGAGTATCAAAGTAATAAATTATAGATTACAATTCGGTGTCTTTATGTACAGATCATAAGCATGTGATAAGTTTCCATTTTAGCAATCAGACCCTTCAAGACACAATTAGGAGGGGTATATCAAGAATAATTGATCTCCTCAAGGCTACTGAGCATCATTTAAGGGTTTTAAATGTTTAGTATGTACCCTCCTTTATGCTACGAGGATGTCAATGTGATATCATGAAGACATGAAGAGTGGTCCTATCAAGTTGCAATAAAATTCTTATCATATAATTCTGCTCGTCCTATCTGATAAAAGCCAATTATAGCAATGCATTATACTACTAAAATTTTGTCCGAATTCAGGGTGTAAACTCAAAATCTCACATTGAGAGTGAAAAGTGTTTGTGCGTGTAAACATGTGCTTATCTAATAACTTAAGATAATCAAAACAATTAGATACAACACGAACCACAATGTGATACAACAGAAAAACAATACCCGGTTCATATCTGATTTGACAGCTGCGTGGACCTCAAAAGTAATCCAAGTTATCCTTTACATTTTAAAATCCACTATATTCGACCTATATACATACGATGTAAGGGTAATATATACATAATGGCAAACTAGTTCGGATATCAATGCACATTTCACGGATATCAATATACTTTCACGGATATTAGTATACTTTCTCGGATATCCATGCACTTTTTACTTATTATCTACACCCTTTGGGTGGAGGTTAGCATTCTCCATGATATAGTGTATACTTAATCTACACATCAAACAATCCGTAAGATGAGACCAAAATATAAAACCAAAAGGAAAAATAAAAAGGCACATAGATACGTGTCTAAACTCACCGGATAACTCCTAATAGCACTTTAAAAACGAACAATAGCTACTTGCCTACTTCGAATATACACACCACCACGTCAAAGATCAATTAGGAAACACATATAATCCCATTTTCACTACTTCATATAGTATAACCGTCCCTACAATATAAGATGGTGATAACAACACATAACTTTCCTACAAATGCAAAATCAACTTTCAGCTTTGAGTAATAGAAAAACGATCACATAATTGTTAACTGACCTGTTTTTCCTCTAAACTAAACTTCTTCAAGAGCTTCTTTTTCTCTGCATCAGTCAGTACACGGTGCTTTGGCTTTAACGCGTGCTTTGTGATGTTAATAAGCAATTCCGTAATCTAAACACACAGAGTTGAGACATTAAAAGCATGCAGTCAAACTCAATCACAAAAGTGTTGAAAAACATCTTTTGTCAAATGACATTTATTTGAATGGGCAGCTATTAAAAAGATATTTTAAGCGGGGTCAATATCAAAATACTTAAGACTTTTAAGTAAATGTATATCACCTTGTCACAACTACTTAACCCTTAGCCATATGCCATTACGAGGAATGACTCCCTCCAATGGGGTCTTTTTATGTTAATCATAGGAGATTAACCTTAGTTCCCGCCAAATTGACCAAATAACTCCAAACCTTAAAAGTTAAAGCAGATTCTTCCTTGCTGGAAGACAACTCCAAAATTTGTCCTCCCTTGATGAAAATGCTAAAGTTGCTCCAAATACTTTCTCCCATTATTGCAATACATTCCTTGGGATCCATTCAGTGATCTCACTACGAAGCATAAATTTTGCGTTGACTCATTGCTAAAGATGCCTCTGTTATAACTAATTCGAGGATGCAAACATATCACTGTTTTTTCTACCTTTAGCGATGCCAACAATTTCCCTCGGGAGATGCCACGGCCCGCAAAAGTCAAAAACATGCCAATCATGCCATCCAAGCACAAGAAAAGTCTTCAAGGAAAATTAGGCAATGTGCTTGTTGCTACTGTTCTAAATTCTTTTCCATCTTCTTAAATTGGAATGTCCCAAAATATGATCCTCCTTGAGATGTCAAAACAAAGAACTTGATGATTTCTCAATCCTATCAGTATGCAAATGGCTATGAATGTAGTGAGAAGGGGGGACAAAGGATTTCTTTAAGGAAAAAAATTCACAAAAAACAAATGCATTTTGATTATACTTGAAGGCTACAGGCCCTTTAACAGGATAGTATTCCTAGAAGGCACTAATGTTGTAGCACCACTGGCACGAAGGGAGTAATTGAATTTTCCCAGGTCAATTGTTGTCCATACACCAATCAACCATGATAGCAACACATTAAAATTAGAATCAAAACATTCAAAGCACAATGTACAACACAAAGAATGACAGACAAAAAGCAAAACATCAAAAAGACCCAAAACTCACTTGGAAAACTTCCACCTTGAAGCTAAAAAGGTCCATAGCTTTCAGAGCTTGGTTTGTCACTCGATTTTGCACTACTAATATCAGCCGACCCAAAGAGTCTTTGTTACCTATCATAGTTCCAATGATGCGAATGACATTTACTTTTACCACACCTGGTCCACAGAAAATTACAAGAATCTGCAATCAAGATAACAAAATTATGCATTAGATACATGTACTCTCAAAATCCTTTGAATTGAGAATATTCCCTCTTGTAATAGCAGTCAAAGGCAAAAGTGTAAGAAGTAACACAATAAATGACAAGAGAACCTGTGTTCCTGCTGACCTTATTTAGCACATTATCTTTCAATTCCTCCAAAAACAAACCTCAAAAGTCAAAACAAGGGGCAAAGCTAGGATTCGTAATCAAGGGGAACCAAATTACAAAACAAATTTTTTTGAGAAAGGATTATAAAAACATTATTTCAGTTCTAGTTTGATGTAGAATTATACAAAAAGGAGAACTATCCTACCAAAGACCATTGAATTGCCAATTACCATGTATACATACTGACGCACATATGAGATAGTAATCAAATCAGGTTAGACCTAAAGGTTTTATTTAGTCTGTTTCAAACAGTAATTCCATTATATTGTGAGGAAAAAAAATACAGAACAAAGCAACATGCATTCAAAAACCAACACAAGAAAGAAAAAAAAAATCAAAGAACACGGAAAAAAACCACATAATCAAAGAACACAGAAAAGAACAGCATACATTCGAAATTTTCCGGACCTTCAGTTTCTGCGAAAACAAATCCCCATCCGTGGCCAAGAGAGAGGTATAATTTTCCAATTGATTACTATGGCTGTGTCAGGATGTCTTAAAAGTTAAAGATTACTGCTTTTTGTTTTTTCACAAAAAGGGGCTAAAACTAAGTTACTTGCGGAAATTTAGTGCCTTTTTTGCTTTCTGGGAAAACAATGAGGCTAAAAAAACAAACTTGTTTTGCCTATTTTAATTGGCATAATGCCTAAAATAGAAAGAAACAAGCGGATATTTTTGGGGCTAGTGTAAGAAGGGGGAGAAAAACTGGCTAAAAAAGCCAGTCCATACACACCTTCAATCGAGCCTACATTCATTCAGTTCGAGTTTGCAGATGAAAATTTTCCATTAAAAGCACTCCGTCCATTTCCTCTTTTTCTAGTCAACAAACATACCAACAAGTATCCAAAATGTACAAAAAACCAACGATAAACAGAACAATGCAAGAACCAAAGTTTCTATCTTTTCAATTTCTAGGAAACCCAAAAAAAAGGCCAAAAAAGCCATTCTAAACCCACCCTTAATCGAGCAATTAGGTATTGGGATAACATCCCCCAAAGTTTCTATCTTAGTTTTTCCTCTGTGCAATCTTAGTCAACCACTGCATGAATGAAAGTTTAATCTTTCTTTCCAATTTGTTAAACAAACCAAACAAATGCAATTAGGGATTTGGGAATTTTTTTTCTAGGACCTTATCATCGGGGTTGGATCGGCGAGAAGCGGAGATCTTTAGTCGTTCGATGTCGGGTGTTTGGCCGTGAATGGACCTGAAATCCTGAAGAGAGAGTTCGATTTCAGCGGTGGGAACGGAGAAGCCACGGTCTCTGAGCATCTCCAGGAGAGTTCTCCGTGACAGGTAGTATCTGTGACTCTCGGTGCTACCTTCGTCGACGTAGCTGCTCAGGCACCGGCTGTAGGGCTCCCCGTTCAAATCCATGTCTTGCTGCGGCCTCTGCTGTTGCGGCTCCTGCTCCTGCGTATCGTCCTCCATCGCCTCCATATCTCTCTCTCTATCGTCCCCCATCGCCTCTCTCTCTCTTGATCGGTTGTAATAGAATTGAGAGAGGCGTGTGAGTGGGAGCAGTCCGAGCAAAGTGAAGAAGAGGACACTGCAGTTCGAAAAAAAGAAAGAGGACACTGGCAGACTGGCTACGGGAAGCACGAGGTCTTCACCTTTACTAGTGGCATCGATATGTGTTGAGAAGTGGGATTGTTTTGGTTGGACAGTTTCCAAGGGGGAGTTTCCCAATGGATTACTCCATCCGTTCCAAAATAAGTGTCCCTTACTCTCTCTCTTACCGTTTTTCAAATTAAAAAATTAAGTACTCCGTACTTCCGTGTTTCGTGTTTCGAATTTTTTTGCACCGAATTAAAGTACTTATTGAGTACTTTAATTCGGTGTGAAAAAGTTTGAAAAATGATAAACGGAAGTACTCAATTTTTTAATTTGAAAAATGACACGACTTTTCGTAGTGGACACTTATTTTGGAACGGAGGGAGTATTTGATTTTATCATCTTCGATTTTAACATCATCTTTTACGAATGGATAAAAGGAAGGTGATTTTATCACACTAGATTTTATCACTATATTATCCACAACTATTATCACACTAGATTTTATCTATTGGGAAAACAAGGTGATTTTATCGCCCCCTCCATAAAATACCAACTAAAATCAAATTTCTCATTTTATCTCATAAAATCCATTCAAAAACTCCCCCCCAAGACGAAGGGGTGTTCCATTAAGCCAGTTTTTTGAAATGCAATTCATGCACGCACTAAGGGAGTGTTCCGTTACGGCATGTTTGGATGTCGAATTTAATTTTGGGTAGATTTGTAATGAGGGCGGATTTGAGAGTGAATTTGTAACGAGGGTGAATTTGTAACGAGGGTAACTCCACCTCCTAAGAAGGGTGAATTTGTGTATAAGGTGTTTTGATACTAGTATTTTGAGAAAAAGGATTTGGAAGGTGGATTTGATAGGATAAGAGGGCTTGTTCCCAATTTATTATTTTAATAAAGAAAATGGATTAATTTCATTATAATCACAATAAATACATAAAAAAAATATTGAAACCAAGTTACAAGTTAAAAAAAAATCCGGAAAATAAATTAATAAATTATTTATTATGCGAAAATTTGTGAAATATTTATTTGAAATGTGAGTAGGTTATGTTTTTTTTTTTCATTTTTTTATGTTATCTTGTTTTTTGTCGTTATGCTATTGAATGGTGAGTTCAATTTTTTCCGTTATCTTACTTAATATAATTTTGATAGTTTTTTCAAATTTTTCAAATTTTAATGTAGGGTCATCCACACTTTGCAAATTGGAATGAGAAATATTTTTCAGAAATTAGGGCTACAAAACCCACATTCAATCTCAGACATTACAAAACCCAGATTCAATCACAGATAGAGGTAAAAAAAAAAAAAAAAAAACCCATATTCAAGCACAGATTCAAGCTTGTAACAAACCCAGATTCAATCAGAAGGTCCAAGAACCCCCAAAATCGAAATAGCAACCTTGTAACATATTATTTTGTCAAAATAAGAACCATTTTCCATTGAAACCCAGATTTACTCGCAGAAATAGGGCCAAATACGATCGATCTATATCACAAATCAAGGTTATGAATGGAGTGCGCATCATACCTCAGTGAACAGGTTCAAGACGAAGTCGAGATGAGCAGCAATGGAGTCGCATAGTTCGAAAATGGCGGCGTCCTCTCTTTTCTCTCTTTCCTTCTGCTCTCGAACAAAACAAAACCCTACTGATTCCCAGATCCAACGACGTATACAAGGTGGATTTGCAGGGGTAGAATCGTACGAAAAAACCACAAATACACCCGGATTTCTCAACGACAGGGGGTACCCCAGTCGTTCACAAATCCACGCCAACCCTGATTTCCAGTCCAAACAGTGAACAAATCGGGGAGGAAGAGTTACAACCCAAACGCAAGAAAAGGGGGTGGGACCAGGATATGTAATCAGGGTACTCTTATATCCGGTATTCAAACACCCCGTTAATGATATTTTTAGAATAAATTGACTTTTTTACAGTTTTTTTATGTGATGTATTATAAGAGAATGACCAGTCTTGATTTTTGAAAAAAACTATTTTTGGATGGTGGAACACCCCGTAAGTTTGCAAGATATTATGCCTCTGTTTGGAACCTATGGCAAGGAAAATAAAGAGAGAAATTGTAAAGAAAGTTGATTACTTTCTCTTGTTTGGTTGTAAAAGAAAATAAAAGAAAACTAATGAGAGAAGAAATTTCTCTTGTTTAGTCAGAAGGAAAATGGAAAGGACATAAGGATTTATAAATACCTATCTCTTCTTAATTTAATTTCCTCTCCATTTTCTCTCTCTTTTTCCTTTTTTAGAGTTTTCTTTCATAGATTTATTTGTAGTTTTTTCTTTTCTCCTTCTACTTGGAACCAAACGACCAGGGAGGAAAATTTCTTATTTTACTTTCATTTCTTCTGTTTTCCCTATGTTCCAAACAAAACGTACTTCTCGCTATCTGGCCTCAAGAATTGAACCATAGTCAATTGTGTTGGTAGCAAACCCACCAACCACCTAAACTAACTTTTACAAGAACTTCGTTGAAATTTGGTCCCAAGAATTGAAACCTAATCAATTGTGTGTGAAGCAAACCCACTAACCAACTGGAGTAACCCTTGGAGTTAGTGATGGGATCTACTCCTTTCCAATATGTAAAGTAAAAAAGAGATTGGGATGAAAAAATTGCTCTACGCGCCGAAAGCAATGTCCCTCCTCACATGTAAGTGTGTAGGGTCCATTTCCAAGTGTGTGGATCTTGGACTAATCACTCGTCTGCATACTGACAAACAGAAATTCTATCTCTTTATTGCTATTCTCTGGGCATAAGTCTCCATCCTTTATTATTAAACCTTATCCTCCCGTTGGTTCTCCGCAAAAGACCTATAATCTTCATGTTGATGGCGCATGGTAGGAAGGAAACACCTGGTGTGGTTTAGGTTTTACTTCCTCCTTACCGGATGGGTCCTTAATTGCACAGAAATCTATATCTTCATACAACAACAACCCTCTCCAAACTGAACTTTTAGCTATTCGAGAGGCAGTTAAATGGCTGCTAACACATGATTAAAATGTTGTATATCTTTATACCGATTGCTTGAATGTTGTTATGCATGTCAGAGGGAAGTTTGAATGCTACCACCATGATGATTTCTTGTTACACAGCCTGAATATGGAGATCTCCAAGCTGATTTTGTGTAATCTCCAAGGTTTCGCGTAAAAATGTCCAGCGGGCTCATTTTCTAGCTAAGCTAGCTCTTGTTCCATTTCAGCATCACCCAGATGCAGGAGATGGAGGACAGTTTCAGCTTACAAGCTAATTTTGTTGTTGTTTGGTGGTTTTTTTGTAACTGCTTGTTCTATATTGGTGTGTTATTTCCTTTCTTGTAACTGCTTATTTTTATCTATCGAAATTCTTTATATTTTTCAAAAAAAAGAAAAAAAAGTGTGGGTCTCATGCACTTTTGTAAGAGAGGAGCATCGCCCCAGGAACACAGAAATAATGGGTAATCTCATTAGGCTTCTCTGCAAAATGTGATGAAAAAGAGCTGGGATGCCCCAGGGCTTTATTCTCTATGGTAACTGCACCGTGCAGTTCGGGTATATGGGTCTCACTTCGCAAAATCTGTGTGCGTGCGTAAATAGGAGCGCATGCTATTTAGCATTTTTCAAAAAAATCTCGAACTACTAAAATTTGCGATGAAGAAGATTGAGATGGAGACTTCCTAGTGAAGGATTACGCGACTAACGTCTCACTAGTCACTCCTATTTTAGTATGATAATTAGAGGGCGTGTGTTTGAATGAAATTTTTGTTATTTTTTGGGTTGTGTTTGGTTTGGGTTTTGAGTTTTGGTTTTTGGTAATAATTGGAGGGAAAAATAGAGATAATAATTAAAAATAGGGGTTATTGATTAGAGAGAGAGAGAGAGAGAAAAATGAGAATAATATTTGGAAATAGAGGTAATAATTGGATAATAATTGAGAAAATCGGATCTTGAAATCCAAAACAAACAAGTTTCATCCAATTTACTAATTAATCATTTGTCTTGATGAAGATAATCTAAAAATTAAAAAATTACGACCAGAAGTCTCAAAAAATTCACGAAGACATGAAGAAAAAAAAAAGTTTAACTGTATCCTTCAGAATTCAAAAGCCTTTGTTTAGGTTTCGACTCCCCCCTTTTTTTTTTTTTTTTTTTGAAAATGTCAGCATATCATTCAAACCGCCATACGGCATCGATTACATCGCAAGACAGGAAAAAGACCAAAACCACTAGCAAGTGACATGAGTACGGCAAGAGACACTAAGCCACCGACTCTCGGACACACCTGCCGAAGCAGACCCGACACCAGGGACGTGGATTATGAATCCTATTCACAAGCAAGCGGTAAGAATCACAACGGATTCCCAGCTCAATCCATGAAGCAACACAGCGCAGAGTAATCGAGAAACAACTATCGGAGAAACACAAAACAGAAATAAGAAACGAAGTAAACAAAACAACATAAAATGAAACCCAGAAGAAACAAAGCAATCCAAAGCAGCCACACTGAGTTGAACCGAGTCGGACTGAGATCTACTGAGTTTATTCGCCCACCACCGCAACCCACCGGATCTGGGGAAACCAGACCGGTTCGAAAAAGCCGAGCGCTACCCGCCGGCAAAAACCCTTCATTCCGACCCTCCTTATTACTCCTCCGCAAGCCGCCGCGCCAGCCTCCCCTCGTCGCCTCCACCACGCCAAAACCGAATCAAGTGCGCCGGATCAACACCACCGACAGACGACGGCGAGAGGACCGAACTACACCGATCCAAGGATCGGCAGCCATGGAAAAAAACCAGAAAAGGTTGCGAGAACACACAAGCGTGGAGAGGGTGAGGGGAAGGAGAGGAAGGGAACTAAGGTGTAGGGGGAGGAGGCAGAGGAGGCAGAGGAGCCTCCCCCCCAAGGGAAAACCAGATCTGAAAGGTTTTGTGTTAGGGCCGGCTAGAGAGAAGGGCTCTCGTTTTGAGGAGCCTCCCCCCTCATACTATCAATTCATGTGCTCGGACAGTGGATAGAGAGCTTAATTAAAGCCCTGATAGTAAGCAGTGGATTTGGTGGATTTAGTTTCGCATATTAATCAGTCCTTAATTAAGCTTGATCCAGGGTGGGTGTTGTGCGATAAGTGTTGTACAGAAAAACTACGTTGTTTTGCTAATTTCCATGGTACACCTCCAAGCTTCCCTGGGCATTGTTTGAGGAAGAAAAAACCACTACAAAGTGCTTAGACCCAAAGTGCCTAAATCTAAGTGCATAAACTCACTATACCCTACCCCAAAGAGCCTAAATCCCCCTAAAATTGAACCCCAAAAACTCTCCAAATAGGGCCCCTTGGAAGCTTTGGAAGTGTAACATGAAAATAAGCAAAACGACGTAATTTTACCGAACAACACGGTGCACAACACCTACCGCACAACACTCCCCCGGATTCCGAGTTGTAAAGCAAAGGATTTGTAAGCTACTACTAACATTTTTAACTTGCGTCTAATAACATCAACTTAATTATACCTTAGTAGTCTTATTTGGCCTTTTACAATTTACTTGATAAAAAAAATGAGATTTATTTAAAACTTAACTTTGAAATCTCCCATGGAAGAATACAGGAAAATATTGCAAGTGCATACCTAATCTGAACTTTGAAACCACCTTCATACCACTTTGAATTTAAATTTAAATACCCTACCAAACTTTACGGCACATTATATCCTTGGATCAACAAACAGCTTAGTCCGTCTGCGGCGACATGGTTCTACACAATTATATAACTCCATTTTTTCCGGCCAACCATGCAGCTTGAAGGAGCCTTTATCGAGTTGAGCTTGAACAATTCACAAACAATGGCCATACCCCTCAACAAGCTCAAAGCAAAAATCCCCTGTGAAGCGAGTCAAGCGCAGGACAAAAGTCAAGTGCCCAACAGTAAGAGAATCCACAAAATGCAATCGTCGTCTCTAATTTTTCAGTTTCGTAAAATTTTCATAATGATGCTAGGTAGTAGTTCAAACAAAATTAGAACAAGTATGGGAAGAAGATCAAATGAAAAAGATCTGTCGAAAATCATTACAGCAAACCTTTTGCCATCCATTAGAAGCATAAACCTCAATCTCCTAGTGAATTCCAAAGTGAATCCGCCTTTGGAAAGTATATCTTGCTTCGAACCGAACAAGGAGGAAGCAGCAGAAACTTCTACTCATTTTTCCTCTTAACGCAGAATCTCAGCAGGAGAAACCAAAACTAACAAGTCCCCTATCAAGAGGCCTAATTGTGTGGTCGTTACAAAATCTGAACCCAAATAGTTGGCTTCAAATGAACTAGACATGTCAGGAAAATGGAAAAACTATATTAGAGTTGAAATTCTCAATTGAAATCTCAGAAGGTAATTCTGAGTCCCCATCTAATGCAGCCCAAAGGGCTTTCCTATGTTACAGAACAACCCATGTTTTCAATATCTGTTAAGAGAACACAACTCATCAGCGATAAGTCAATGGTAGATCACTTGGCAACTCCAAATCTTCTAAAGCCTGAATTTTGGCGTTGATGCTTCTATTAGCTGGTGGCTGCATAACATCCAGCAGGGAACGGAACACAAGATTCAGACCCAATTCAGGCATATATCCCAAAAGCTCGCTATTTGACCACAACATGCAGTGCACATGCTGCGAAAAAGAAGCTGAAACATTGGAACGTAATGCATGTACAATGTGTGTTTTCAGGCAATTAGCTACATAAACATTGTTTTCAGGCCCAATTCAGATTTTCAGGAGATATGAACTCTCTCTAACTGATATGAGCTGTTCTTGTTTCTGAGTTCTAATGTCTTTTGGCAGGACAAAGTTATTGAATGTTTCTTACTTCAGAAAAAAACATGCTTACCGGAGAGTTGAAGTCTCAACAAATACAATAAGAGTTGTGTTCAACCAAAACTCCTCTTCCAGAGAACCATCTATCTTATATACAACACGTGTAGTGCCCCAATCATCTTTCTCTTTTTCTTTTTTGAAGAAAAAAGGAAAAAAATCTCGGGGAAAAAAACAACTGCACTTCAACAAAAGAATCATATAAACCAAACTACACACCTGCATTCTATCCACACTTAACAAGTACACATAGAAACGAACTTATACATACCAAACAGGAATGGAGAAACAAATTCCACACAACTAACAAACGAGGGAAAGTTCCAGAATCTTCAACATTGAACAGGAACCATGTCAAATACTTCTACTTATTATCAAGTTTGTTACTAGACCAAACCAAACTGATCCTTAAGTCACAATCAATTCCAGTAGGCTAAGTGAATCAATTTTCTCCATTGACCTCTGTCGAGGATTTCATGTTCCATGATATCCACAAACCCAAATCCTTTCAAACTACCGCCTCCGAAGTCAATTTTAGTCTACTCTTTCCATTAGCGTTAGTAATCATATCACTCCTCCTAACTACCACCTCTATCGAGCTACATCAAGTTTGTTCATAGGCAAGGAACAAAAATACCAAATGACTGAACTGAGCTTTCCCTCTGTTTTTTTTTTCCCCTGAAACTTCTCATATCTTATTAAGTTTATGCATGCTTCTCTCAATCAATAACCGAAGTAAAGTACTCAATTGTTAATGCAGCTATGCTCCAAATATATAATTCGGATGCCTAGTGATATCAAAAGGAAATTCAATCACAGGAAACGAATTAGTATACAGCAACAAAAGAATCAAATAAACCAATTGTACATCTCTATCCCATTCACAGTTAACAATTACACAAAGAAATATACTTTACATACCAAAAATAAACAACTACCAAACTCGTGAAAGCATCACAATCGCCTACACTAAATTGGAACAAGATAGAGTAACATTCATTATTTTCAAGTTCGTTCAGAGAGACAACAACAAGAATACCCAAGAGCTACATAATGTAGACCGATCGCATAAGTTCACAACAATATCTCAAAATAAGACAGATATTTTCCACTTACTAGAGATTTTCCATGAAATCTTTCATGAAATGTGCAGGTATTGTCAACTGCGGAGCATCGTTTAAGTGCAGCAACTCGGGCATCGAATCAACCCATTCTCATTACAGTCTGTGCATCTACTCAACTTCCCTTCCTCTTCCTCAAACACCTTCCTACTGCCATTGCAATTAGGGCACGGCACAAACCTTACATCCCCACAGCTCTCACAAACACAACCCAAATCCCGAACTGGAAAATCTCCCAAAATCTTCCCCAATTCACCACACTCATGAAGTTGCTTAATCTCATCCACACCCCCTATGTACTTCCCTCCAATAAAAACTCGCGGTAAACTCACCGGTTTCCCTCCCAACACACTCTGTAATTCCTTTCTGTACTCGGAGTCCATAGATATATCCCTTTCATCTACATACACCCTAAACCCCCTAAAAATCATCCTAACATCACTACAATCTTCGTAAGTCCTACGAATCCCGCGCAAACTAGTATAGTACACAACAACTCTATCTTCAGTACCCGGTAAACACAGTTGATAACTAGATAATAAAGAGACCTTACTAACGGGTTCCGGCTTTCTATCTCTGAACCCTAATGTCTTCGATGTCAACGCCCGCCTGTAACTCGAAACCACATTGGCATCCATCTTCGCCAGCAACGACTCCTCCGACAAATGCTTCCACAATGGCTTCGAATCAGTACTACCATTAATCTTTTCCACCATCTCAAAAGAACTCATCGATCCGAACGCATTCGCTCCATTCTCAACAGACCCAAAAACACCGCCCGCCGATGGACAGTCTTCAAGAACAGAGGAACTGGGTTTGTGAACAAACTCGAAGTCGATTTCGTCGAGGCCTTCCATGAGCTCCCAAGTGTTTATTACAGAGTCAGGAGATGAGGGATCTATCATCTCTCTCTCTTTAGGGTTTGGGTTTTTGTTGTTGGGATTAGGGTTAGGGTTAGGATCGACGAGGAGGAGAGAGCCGTAGGTGGTGGAGGTGAGAGAGACGAGGTGGGTGGAGTCGCCTTTGCGGATAGGGGGGTGGTGGACGAGAGGGGTTGGGAGAGAGAGAGTGCGAGAGATTGGGGTAGGGGAGAGAGAGTACCATGAGGAAGAGTGGGAAGGTGAAGAAGATGATTGGTGGGAGAGTGGTGGTGGTTGTTGTTCGGTGGTGGTGGGTGGGGTGAAGAGGGTGTTGGGACGAGAAGCAGAGCAACCCATTTTTTGGATTTGGATTTGGATTTTGGATTAGGAAAGGTACTGCAAATTGGTTGCTTTTCTTCTCTCTCTCTGAAAAACCCTTTTCTTGATTCTGTCTTGAAATTGCTTTCTGGGGTATTTTTGTGGCGTCCAGAGGAGGAGATAGAGAGGGGCAAGGCTTTTGGCGGGGATTGATTACTACTTTTTGGAAGCTTGGACGAAAAGTGAGTGTAGAGAGAGAGAGAGGGAGAGGGAGAGGGTAGTTGGGAGGTGGAATTATCTCGAGAGGGAGCTGGATCGCAGAAGGAAAGCGGAAAAGGGCGAAGGCGGTTTATAGCTGTCGTCTTGATTGACGATGACGTTTCGGGTAATTGTTAGGGCACTTTTCAATCACCCCCCTCTTTTCTGTTGAAATCATACTTTTCACCTCTGTACTCTCAGAAATCACCACTACACACAACCACTTTACAAAAACATGTACTAGCACTCAGAGTCAACCGGCTAGTTAAGTGTTAGCTATAAACAAACAACGCTATTGCTCTCACACCCGCAGATGTGGCAGTGCCACGTTGGATGGTTGGGCCCCGTGTCCCTTAAGTAAAAAAAATAATCTTTCTCACTTTGTTCACTTCACATTTCTAAAAAAAATTTCAAAAAGATTCATTCCCCATCTCTCATCTCTCCAATCATTAATCATATTTCTCTCTCTACTCATATCCTTCCATCTAATCATTATTTTTCATTTTTCTCTCTATCTCTCTCCAATCATTACATCTCTCTCTAATTATTACTTTTTCTAAAAACTCATCCAAACACTATCTCAAAAAATTTCTTCTCAAAACTCTCAACCAAACACAGTCAGATTTGTCTTTCTCTTTTTTTTCTCTTTCATCCCCTCATCTCTCTCCTCCAAAACCCTCATCCCCCTTTGCCTCTTCACACCACCAAAACCACCCAGGCGAAGGGCATGGTGTACCAGACTATGGATGAGAAAGAGAAGTAGTGGAACCCACAAATGGCAAGGCAAAAATCTTGCATAATGACGTCCTTGGAGGTTAGGATGAGGTAGATCCCGTTCTTGTGATTGACAAGGAAGAGTTTGGATAGGACTGCGGAGGCTATGACTTGTTGGATGGAGAGGCATGTGAGATCTTTGTTATGGGAGCAAAGGCGATCGGAGCACTTGCTGGCAATGAGGACGGATTGTGAGATGTTGGCACCGATTTGGTTGGTGTAGAAAGAGACTATTTGCCACCAGTCGGAGACAGAGGGAGAGGGTTAGAAATATGTTTTCTTCCAGTCTGAGGGAAGAGGCAGAGGAGCGGTAATGGTGGATGGTGGCGGGAAGAGGCAGAGGGGGAAGTGTTTTTTTTTTTTTTAAAGAGAGAGAGAGAGAGAGAGAGATTTTTATTTTTAATTTTTGACTTAAGGGGCATGGGGCCTACTTTTCCTATATGGAACTACCACATCAACAGGTGTGAGCGAAAGGGTGTGAGAGTAGACTTGTTCCTAAACAAATGGAGAACATCAAAAAAGGCATGTCAAAGTGCCAAGTTTGCCCTCCTTCTTTTTGTATCATTCTTATTCTAAACTATTAATAGCTTAAACTCTCTTCACCATCTTCCAGGCCTACGTCCATCACTCACAATCGACAGCTACACCATCTATTACCACAACCACTCTTTTATTTAATTATTCCTCTCTTCTTACTAAAGAAGTTATTCCATGTCCTTAGGGCATGGGTGAACATGAACCAAGACCACAAATTTAGTGGGATCTACACATTTAGGGGTAGACCCAATATGTTTGTGTGAGATTAAATTCGTGCTCAACTATGTCCCACAGAGGATATGGGGGATCCTAGAGGGTGCTTTCTATAGTGCACTTTATAATGTACATCTGGACTCTCCATCTCCGCAATCGATGGCTCGAATTCGCAAATGAAATCTTGCGATAACAATTAACTCTTAACAATAATAGTTAGCAAACATATCTAAATCATTGATTGCCAAGATAGATGACCCAAATGTGTTCTACAGGTGCAGTACAGGAAAGTGCACTACAATTAGGCCCCGATTGGATGA
The DNA here is from genome assembly GCA_016920895.1 of Vaccinium myrtillus. Lineage (NCBI taxonomy): Eukaryota > Viridiplantae > Streptophyta > Magnoliopsida > Ericales > Ericaceae > Vaccinium > Vaccinium myrtillus. The sequence goes on from CM029280.1 coordinate 3,795,572, forward strand.
AGGATTATTTTCAGGGGGATAAGTTATGGAGGGGGATAACATAAGAGGGGGTATTATTTTTGGAGGGTTGGCCCACATTGATGTGATGTTTATGGAAGGGGGATAACAAAGTAGATGGTTTGGATGAGGGGATTGAATAAGGGGATAACTTTTGACTTGGTTTGGATGTTTTATAAATAAGAGGGGGTGGATGATGAAAAAGCTATTAAATGACTCTTTTGCCCTTGTGTTGTCCCAAACTTAATTATGCATTAAATTAATTATATAATTGCAAAATCTAATCTATTTAATTAATTTTGGACTATTTCAATCTGTATTAATTTATTTCATTGAGAATTTAATTTTTTGTAATAATTTTATTTTAAATAACATTTTTTTTTATAAAATGTGTACATTGGAATGGTTGGTACAAATTAAAAAAAAATTTGAAATTTTTTAATTTGTACAGTCAATAGCAAATATTGTATGCTAATGCCAAATTGTAATTTGTACAACAATTATGATTCCATCTCTGGTTCCAAGTTCCAACGTGTTCCTAATAAAAGAAAAAAAAAAAAAAAAACTACCACGTGTTAGACAATAGACAGCCTTATCCCCAGTTCCAAACCTAACTTCACTGTCTTCTTCGTCTTTTCAGCAGAGCCATTCTCCTCTCTCTCTCTCTCTCTCAAACGAGAAAATCAATTTTTTTTGTTCTGCCGACCATGGAAATTACTGGGTTGCTATTTGATCAAATGAAGGAAATCAATTTTTGTTTCCTGATCAAACCCAGTCCTAGCCCATGGAAATCAATTTTTTTTTATGATCAAACCCAAACCCATTTGGTGGTTGCTCTGAGATTTCCGGCCAAAACAGATCCAGATTCCGGTGAGCTTATGCCGGCATGCCACGATATCACCACAAAATCGCAACTCATGCACCTCTGTTCGAACGTAGATGAAGCAACAGAAAAAATGGTGTCAATCAACTTCTGGGATAAGGAGGGGTGTTTCTGTCAAAATTGCTCCCTTCTACTCCCGGATAACTTTTGGGGAGGGTGAGGGCAGCCCAAAAGTTATCAGGGAGAGTGACCTTGGGGAGGGAAAGCTAAGAGGGGGTGAAGCCATATCAGGGGAAGCAAATAAGGTTTCCAAACGGAGGATATGGGTTGGCCCCCCTCTTATGAGGGGGTGAAAACTTAGAAGGGGGAGATATCCTCCATCCAAGCATGGCCTTAATGTTGGACCTACAATTAATCCTCAATTGCGTTGAAAATTACAGAGGTAAATAACTAGGAAAACCACCACATTCACCGTCGACCTCCATAAAAAGGGGAAACTGTACTTATATCCCTTGCAGTTTGGGCGATGTGCTGATACACTCATTTCGTTCGCTTTGTTGCATTCACACCCAATTAACAGAAACAATGCAGAATCCACATTCACCCTTAACGGAAACAATGAAATAAAAGTACTTTTGTGCATAATTTCTTACATTTCTTGACATAAATTAAAGAACTAATTGAAATTTTTATCCAAAAATTGCACATTATTTTAAAATAGACTATCTTTATGAGACAGAGAGAGGGAGAATATTGATTTTATGTGCCGCTCTCGAGTCAAAATCATGTCCCTGTAGTGAACTATGGATTATAAAAACTCTTATGTATTCTTTCAGTTTCTTTGAATGAGATACTGATATTTTGCTGAATGATCCATTTTGCTGTGGTCCTGTGGACTTAATTGAAAAACAGGAACGAAAAAAGAGAGAATTTTTTTCGAGTTTGCTTGCAACTTCAGGGGCGTAACCACTTGTGTTTTGTTTGTTCTCGAGGTGATTTTGGAAGTTTTCGAAAGTTTTAGAGGTAAAAACAAAATAAAAATAAAGAGTCATCCGGTGATTTTAAAATGAGCACGTTTTTATTTATTTATTCTGAATATGAAGTCTGAATTGTCCATTTTTATTTACAAATTTCAAGGCATTCATAGGAAATAAATTTTAGGCCTAGGCCACATAATTCGGGTGCGCGTGCATGAGCGGGAGCTCTGCGCAAGTGTAAAGTGTCTTATGAAAATTTCAAACAATTAAAATTTTCTTTCGAGGAAATGAGGAATTAGTAGGATGTGTAAACAAAACTAGTGGAGCTATTTAATGTACTGTAATTGACTGAGTAACTAAAAATGGTAGTAAAATTCTGATAGCTCTATATTATTTGTTTTTAGATGTGGAAAATGCTAAATTTCGTCCTCAGGGCAGAGGATAATGTGTAAAAGGTGTGTATCTAGTGGCGACTCTTGAACTTCGGTAGCGTGGGTCATATAGGGCATCTCCAACTCATACTCCATTCCACTATTCTGGAGGAAAAATCAATTCAAACCCATCCTCCAAGAGTTGTTTTGAAATCAATTCCTCCATTTTGAAGGAAAATAGTGCTCAATCACCTCAACTCATCCTTCATTTGAAAAGGAATTTTACTTTCATCCTCTTTACTAGAAGGGTGTAAAAAGTTTGAGGTTCATATTTGAAGGAATGGAGAACAAAAAAGTGTTTTGAAAGATGAGTTGGAGTAAACCCATCCTCCAAAATACCTTTTTGAAGGCAAAAATGTGTTTTGGAAGACCAGAATAATGAGATACGAAGGAGTGAAGGATGGATTGGAGATGCCCCTATAAACACCAAATACTTTTATCAACTATATATAAAACATAAAATAAAAACACTATAGTAATGGTTCCACTTTTTATCCGGACTTTTGATTTCCGGACTTTTGATCCAAAATTTTTTTTGACGATCCGATCCGTCCAATGTGTTCAGAAGGTGTTTTCAGGGGTCCTTGAGGAAAATCTTCAATAAAAATACCGGGAAGGGCTTGATCCAAGCATTTTTCGCAAAAATATATAAATACAGTTTTTGCGAAAACTGCTTGGATCAAGCCCTTCCCGGTATTTTTTTTGAAGATTTTCCGCATGGACCCTTGAAAACACATTCTGAACACATTGGATGGATCGGATTTTCCAAAAAAAATTTGCAACACAAAAAAAACCAATTTTTTCTTATTTCCGGGAGGTGTGGATGTGAAGTTTTCCGCTATAGTAATAGTAACGGCAACTACAAATCTTATTTCTCCAAAAATCACATTTAAAACTTAATAAGCATTCCAGCTCTCAACTAATAGACAAAAAAGAGTCATCCCTTTCCCCTGCACGCTTTAAGCCTTTTAACTCAATCGTGACTCGACAGATCTTCTTCATGTTTTTTTCCTGAGAAAAACTTTAGAGGGGTAATCCAGAGGGAGTTATCCAGAGTGGTGCGCCACAAAATTTACATGGGGTCACTCAAAATGGGTAGTATTATTGTCAAAACTATTTTTGATTGTGCCAAAACTTAAGTGTTTGAAATGCTTGTACTCATGTGTAAAGTACGAGCTCTTTATGCATTGGAGTTTTAGCACAATCAAAAACAGTTTTAGCATTATCACTAGCCTTTAAGAAATTTCTAGGAAACTTTAATATAGTAATAGTAAAAAAAAATTCCCGTGCTGACCCCACGGCTAATACACTGGAGTCGCCAATGTCGGTATCCGTTAAAAGTATACTAATATTAAAAATGTATTATTATCCGTGAAATATGTTTTAAAATCTGAACTCAATTGTCTTTATGCATCTCTGCATAGCGGGTGGAGATATTAGAGCCCATTTGGCCGCTTATTTATCAGTTTTTCGATTTCTCCTTTTCGCATTCTGGGTGTTTGGCCAACACACCCAGAAGTTGTTTTACCAAAAACTGTTTTTCCGTTTTTGAAGATAGAAGCCAGAAATAAAAAATAGGTTAGGAGCTGTTTTTTGATTTCTACTTCTCCTTTTCCCTTTCCAAAACACATTCTGCACATTTCTCCCAAACACTCCTCCCACATCCAAAACTCATTCTGACCAAAAGCCAAAAAACCAAAAAGCCAAAAAGTTAAAAATCAAAAGCTAAAAAGTAGGCTCCTAAACACTCTCTTAGTACAAGTATCCAAACTTGTTGGAGAAAAACCCTCCATGTAGCCAACCTTTTCCCTTGACAATTACTACCAATCCTGACCGCAGCGCAAAGTTGACTTCTAAGTCCAGAGGCATTTTCCTTCTGCTTTCTCGTGAAATTATTGATAGGCAAAACCTATTCCTATTTCCATCTACTAGAGAAAGAGCAACAAACCGTTATTTCTCTTATGATCTACAATAGATTAGCTCAAATGTCTCTGGAAAGTTATCTTCCACAACCCTAGTAACCAGGGGAAATATGGCAGAAAGAATTCTGGCAGGTATTGCAGCAAATGTTTTGTCGAGTTTGGGGTCCTATGCAATTCAAGAGATTGGATTAGCATGGGGTTTCAAAAAAGATCTGAGTAAGATGGAGAGCATGGTCTCCACCATAAAAAATGTTCTTTCAGATGCACAAGAGCAGTCAATAAGCAACCGTGCGGTGAAAGAATGGCTTGAAAGGCTCGAACTCATACTTTATGATGTTTATGACTGTTAGTAATCGACATTTAATCAACGGGTATCTGTAATCTTAACGTGGGGAGATTAATAAGTATTTAATAACGGGGAGCTCGAAATATAATCGAGATAAAGATGGGAGTGCAATTATAATTCTTTAGTGGTGTGAATTATAATTTGTGAAATAAGAATAGAATCCAGGTGGGATTAGGTTTTCTTATTTACACAAGGAGCCCAGATTTATTTCTCCTCAGGTCCCTGCTCTAGCCCTATAAATATATCGTTATGTTCTCTAGGTCATAAAAACAGTCATTCAGAAAATTAGAATAGAGGTTGTGAGAGAGAGAACAAAGAGATCATGTAGAAGTCCACACTTGGCTACATGATCGAGATATAAGGGAATATGGCAGAAGATCATGAGGTACTGTCGAGCAAAGCTTGTTGCATACAGTAATTAGGTCTGTCGAGTTCAAAAATAAACAAGTCAACCAGCGTTCGTGTCTACGGATGAGAGGTAAACCCTAATTCCGCCTTGTAGGGTTTGTGTTTATTTTTGTTGTTTAATCTGTACGCGTAATTACTGGGTTCTGGGATTCGTTTCCCAACAGTGGTATCAGAGCAGGCTGTAATCATGCGTATGGATTAAACAAGCCATGTTATCCGTAGAACATAGATATAGAACTGTGCTAATCGTTGTTTTGCAGAGTTTTAGTTTGTTCTAACGTCTGTTTTACAGAATCGATTATCCCACTATGATGGTCACGCATGTTTTTGATTGTGTGATTGGATCCCACGCTTTGTAATTGTTTTATGCGTGGTTACTATTACTGTTTTTTGATTACAAGTTTAGTTTTGTAATCTGTAATAGTAGTATGTGGGAGACATAAGTTTTTTATGTAATCTTTGTTTCTTCAGTTGTATCGTTTTAGATATATAGATCTGTTGTAAGATTACAGATTCTGTAATGGGGCATACATATACGGAGAAAACAACCTTTTTGACAAGAAGATAAGTTTTGTCAAGAAAAAAGAATGTTTGGCTCGCAGCAGAATTTTTCCAGATTTTTAGGATCAGATTGCAAGACTGTTTTGACCCAGTAAACATCGGAATTGGAAATTTTGTTCTTCACTGAAGTTGTAGATAATTGAATTTCGAATCCAACCCAATTGGAATCAGTTCAATCGGAGTTCGGATGAGGGAGAAAAGTCCAAAATACTGAAGGCTGTGCAGTTTACTCGGGAAAAAATTTCAGATCCGATTTTTCTTGCCTAAGTATGGTTGGATTTTGGTTTCCTTGATTGATTCAAAGTATCTAAGTCTTCAACATATGTATTGCTCAAGGATATACGGAGAAAACAATCTTTTTTGACAAGAAGATAAGTTTTGTCAAGAAAAAAGAATGTTTGGCTCGCAGCAGAATTTTTCCAGATTTTTAGGGTCAGATTGCAAGGCTGTTTTGACCCAGTAAACATCGAAATTGGAAATTCTGTTCTTCACAGAAGTTGTATATAATTGAATTTCGAATCCAACTCAATTGGAATCAGTTCAATCGAAGTTCGGATGAGGGAGAAAAGTCCAAAAGACTGAAGGCTGTGCAGTTTACTCGAGAAAAATTTCAGATCCGATTTTTCTTGCCTAAGTATGGTTGGATTTTGGTTTCCTTGAATTCAAAGTATCTAAGTCTTCAACATATGTATTGCTCAAGGATTTCAAGTTTGGAAAGGATTCCTTACTGCTTAAGGATTTCAAGACTCGAAGGATTCCTGACTGCTTAAGGATTTCAAGACTAGAAGGATTCCTTATTGTTCAAGGATTGCATCTTTGACCATAATAGTTGGGATACATATTATTTATGTTTCCTTTTTATGAATATTGGTATATTCATCTTGTTTGCATGTGTGATAGTTTACCATATTTGGACAACATGGTAATATTTGGCTTTTGACCTAGATCACGGTTTTTGCAAACATGTTAATTTTCATAACCCTCACAATTTTTTTTTAAATTACTAAGTGGGAGAGGGAGTTTATTTTGTATAAATCTCATGGTCTCCATTACTAGTATGTAGATGATATAATTAAGTTTTGTGTGTTGGTTTTAGTACCTTCCTCCCCATCGGACGAAATTAATTATGGCATCATCAGTACTTACTTCCTTAGAGGATAACTCCAAGATAATTGTTGTATGGATTGCTCCTCCATCTGGGGTAGTTCATTACGGAACAATGGATTTTGAGGTTAGGTAATGGTATACACGTAGCTATAAATAACAAGTATCCTCTCCATCTGAGTCACTGCTTTTATTTATAGGACCGAAGCAAATTAGCTATTTAATTTTATTGGGCATGGTTTAGTGCCTTGATAGTTAAATTAAAAGGTTGTGCCTATCTACACGAATGATGAAGAGTAGTGGACCTACCCATCGAGGCATACTCTTCACGGTGTGTAGGGTTGCTAATGTTTTTCTTTTAATAGAATGGTTGAGGTAACCAATTTAATAGAAATACAAAAAGTTTTGCCCTTCATAATTGTTATGTGATTCTCAGATTCAAAAAATAATCTCTTTCAATCCACTTGATGACATTGTCAAACAAATTCACTGGTCTTAATCATATTGACTAGAAAAGGATTTGGATATTGTGTCGACTGCTTAGGGGACCAAATTTGTGTTCTCTGAGGTGTGCTCTATCAAACCCACTGAAATTGCAACAGAACCTGAAATCCGGTATATAAGGATTGGGTTACAACTGATGAGATGACAAGGTGTTACATTTTTCTTCTATGTCGAATGTATTGCAACATCAGCATCAGTTTTTTGGAAACTGCCAATGACATGATGCATAACCTAAAATAAAGGTTTGGGGTGCGGCTAGGCAAGTTGTAATGTGGGATTTGGGGAATTAACCATTGGTGAAGGAACCCTAGTAAGGGGATTATGTTCTGAAGATAATAGGTCTTCTGAATGAACTAGAAATCCCAGGAGCTGAAAACAATGAGGAAACCTAGGTTGATATTGTGCTCCAGTTACTTACTAAGCCTTTTCAGCAGTTCCGCCTAAATTACAATGTGAACAAAATGCATTATTATTTGACGAAACTGCTGAAAGAGAGTTAAATTAGCCAAGGGATTTTTGGTTAATAAATAGACAACTGTGAGTGTAGTTGAAGAGGTTTCTACTTCTTAGCCGGAAGGCAACAAGAAGCAGGAAAAGGTTCAACAACAAGCCACGGTTTTTTCCGACAGTTTATGAGCTTGGAGGTAGAGTGAAAAAGCCTAACGACAAGTGTTTCCACTATAAGCAGAAAGGACACTAGAAGAAGGTTATCCGAATTATCTCAATAAATTGAATAATCAAGGAATTTTTTTCACTAGTAGCTGTATCATGTTTAGCGGTGTTATCTACCAGTACCTGGTGTGTAGATACGGGTGCCACTAATCATGTTTGCAATTCATTGCAAAGGTTCCACGAAACCAGGAGAATTAGTGATGAAGAGATTTATCTACATATGGGAAGTGCTACAAAAGTAGCAAAGAATAGCTTGCGAGGCGTTTAATTTCAAGTGATTGTCTTTATGATCATTGAATTATGAGAACTTAGTTTCGGTTTCTAATTTGGTTGTAAATGGATATTTGGTTTATTTTTAATAACTCTGTGGTTATTAAGTTAAATAAACATTTTATCTGTTATGGTTCATTAGATGACAATCTCTACGTTATTAATGATATCGTTCCTACAATGCAACTAAATGAATTGAATAACACTAATAGATTTCCATATAAGAGAAATGAGCCTTATAAGTTGAACCAAACGTATCTTTGGCACTTACGCCTAGGTCATATTAATCTAAATATAATTTCTAGACTGGTTAGAAATGGATCTTTGGGTTCATTAGAAGTGAGGGCACTTCCGGTCTGTGAATCCTGTTTGGAAGGTAAAATGACCAAGATGCCCTTTTTCAGGCAAAGGGAGAGCCAATGAAACGTTGAAATTAGTTCACTTTGATCTGTGTGTACCTATGAACATCCGGGGTAGAGGTGGTTTTGAGTATTTCAATACTTTTATTGATGATTACTCAAGACATGGTTACATTTATTTGATACACCGTAAGTCCAAATGCTTTGAGAAATTCAAGGAGCATAGACCGGAAACGGGAAAGCGTCTGGATAAATGTATCAAGACACTGTGATCTCATCGTGGTGGCGAATACCTCTTGGAAGTATTTAGGAACTAGTGGCAGCAGAAGGGATTACATCCCAGTTGTCTGCGCTAGGTATGCCACAACCTAATGGTGTAGCAGAAAGAAGGAAATGACTCTTATGGATATGGTGAAATCAGTGATGACTTATTCAAATTTACTAAGTTTGTTTTGGGGACATGCACTAGAAACAATAGCGTACATTCTTAACTTGGTACCATTTAAGCTAGTACCAACTGCACCCACAGAACTATGGACTGGGAGCAAAACTAGTCTATGGCATGTTCAGAATTGGGGTAGTACAGCACATGTGCTGACAGGGAAAGCAGATAAATTAGAATCAAGGACAAATGTTTGTTTGTTTTGGTGGGGTACCCTAGAGGAACGAAAGTTGCTCTATTTTATAGTCCTAAGGATCATAAGGTCATTGTTAGCACCAATGCTTGATACTTAGAGGAAGGCTATGTCATAAATCACAAGCCCAGTAGTAAGATTGTTCTAGAAGAATTGAGAGAAAATAGACCGGCACAGACTTCTTCAATACCTATAGTACAATAGGTTACATCACATAAAATTGTTGTTAACACACCAGTACCTTGTAGTGGGAGGGTTATTATTTTACCCAATTGGTATACGTTGTTGGGAGAGTCTTATGATATGATCCCTGAAGAACAACAGGCCAAACCCTGAAACTACAAAGAGGCACTACAAGATAAAGATGCAGAACTTTGGCAAAAGATCAAGAGCACATGTTGTGCAGTCTTAAGAAGTCTATTTGTGGACTTAAGCAGACATCTAGGTCTTGGAACATCTGTTTTGATCAAGTAATCAAATATTTTGGTTTTGATCAATTTCTGGATAAGTCGTGTGTGTACAAGAAGCGCAATGGAAATGTGGTGGTGTTTGTATTGCTATATGTGGATGATATCTTGTTCATCGAAAATGATGTCGGAGTGTTATCTTTGGTATAGTTGTGGTTATCCAGCCAGTTCGATATGAAGGATTTAGGAGTAGCCGGTCACATCCTTGGGATTAAATTTTTGCGAGATCAAGCAAAGGATGTTGGCTTCTCAAGCTTCCTATATCGATGCGATCCTTGCCCATTTTAGCATGCAGGATTCCAAGAAAGGATTGCTTCCTTTCAGACACGGAGTCAATCTATCTAAGGATCAATGTCTTAAGACATCTGAGGAGATGGAGATAATGAAGGGAGTTCCTAATGCTTTAGCAATAGGAAGCCTCATGTATGCTATGCTGTGAACTAGACTTGATATTTGCTTTGCTGTCGGCATGGTTAGCAGATTTCAGTCTAACCCTGGACAAGAAGATTGGACTGATATAAAATGTATACTCAAGTATCTGAAAAGAACTAAGGATTATACGTTGGTGTACCAGTCAGATAGTCTAGTGCCTTGTGGGTACGCAGATTAAAACTTTATGTTATATAAGAGTTCCATATAGTCAACATCGAGATATGTGTTTTCCCTAGGAGGTAGAGCCATGAGTTGGTGGAGTATCTAGTGATCGTGTATTGTAGATTCCACCATGGAGGCTGAGTATGTGGCAGTTTCTGAAATAGCCAAGAAGCCGTTGGCTCAAGAACTTCTTGATGGATCTAGAAGTGGTACTTTCGATACAGTCAGCAATTTCAATCTATTGTGACAATAGTAGTGCAGTTGCTAACTCGAAGGAGCCAAAGATTCATAAGAAGGGAAAACACATCGAGTGTAAGTATCACCTGATTCGAGCGATCGTATAGAAAGGTGATGTAGCTGTGACCAAGATTGCATCGGCAAACAACCTAGCAGATCCTTTTACGAATGGCTTAGAAGCCAAGATTTTGATAGTCACGTAAAGGGAATGGAAGTGAGATGCGTGGCAGCATGGTTTTGAGTCTAAGTGGGAGATTGTTAGAAACTTATACTAAAAGTCATGCTTTTATGTAATGGATTAATATTTAATTAGTTAATTATTAATCAGTTTTATCCCTTTTTTGATGAGAATCTATTATGGGCAATGTTTGCATGATATAATTGTATGTTGTGCATGTGTCTTTTATTCTACATAGTAGATGATCCAGTGTGTAGAGTACGGCTTACACACAGAAGATTGGATCATCGGTTCTTGTGGAATATAAGTTTTGGTTCACAATCTTAGATGGAATTTGACACACCATCAGTAGGATTGTAGTACAATGTTTTAGTAGGTTTGTCTTGACTACATGGAACGGTTCTAGTTCCGACTCATTGTGCTAGTACATTTTGTGTGTATTGAACAAGACCGCTTTAAGGTAATTGTCTTAGTACTGACAATTTAAGACAATTAGAACCTTATAGTTATTAAGAATACTTATGCTCTTAATCTGGATATAATTAATACATATATACATTTAATGTTGTTGACTTTGATTCATTATAAAGTGAGATCTTTTTTACGGTCAATAGTCTTGGTGAGTTGGGTCAACATTATATGCATGAAATATATGGATATTAATTATTGATAGAATCCACGTCTCGTTAGAGATTGATGATACCCCCTTGAGTAAACTTATAAGTTTCGGTTATGTCAAACCCTGCAGGTGGATATTTGTATCCGACATATCGAATGAGTTAAGTGGTTAGTCTCAAGGTGTTTTATAAGATGTTGATTAGTGGGAGATTGTTAGTAATCGACATTTAATCAACGGGTATCTGTAATCTTAACGTGGGGAGATTAATAAGTATTTAATAACGTGGAGCTCGAAATATAATCGAGATAAAGATGGGAGTGCAATTATAATTCTTTAGTGGTGTGAATTATAATTTGTGAAATAAGAATAGAATCCAGGTGGGATTAGGTTTTCTTATTTACACAAGGAGCCCAGATTTATTTCTCCTCAGGTCCCTGCTCTAGCCCTATAAATATATCGTTATGTTCTTTAGGTCATAAAAACAGTCATTCAGAAAATTAGAATAGAGGCTGTGAGAGAGAGAACAAAGAGATCATGTAGAAGTCCACACTTGGCTACATGATCGAGATATAAGGGAATATGGCAGAAGATCATGAGGTACTGTCGAGCAAAGCTTGTTGCATACAGTAATTAGGTCTGTCGAGTTCAAAAATAAACAAGTCAACCAGCGTTCGTGTCTACGGATGAGAGGTAAACCCTAATTCCGCCTTGTAGGGTTTGTGTTTATTTTTGTTGTTTAATCTGTACGCGTAATTACTGGGTTCTGGGATTCGTTTCCCAACAATGACTTGTTGGATGAGGTTGCAGCTGAGACTAAGACAAGGCAAGTGGAAACTCAGACTAGCTTGGAGAAAAAGGTACACTATTTCTGTACTAGCTCATAGGGTTGGGCATTTCATCCGCCCCGTCCGAATCCGATCCGATCCCCGATCCGAACGGATCGGCAATATGGAGATCTGTTTGGAGATTGGATAGGATATGGGAATTTTTTTTGAAAATGTTTGGGGATTGGATAGGGGGTGGAGATAGGCATGTCCCCGCCCCGAATCCGCTCCGAATCCGTTCCCCGCCCCGCTCCGCCCCGTCCCCGATTTGCCCCGCCCCCGAATCCCCGAAATATAGGGGTCTATTTATGAATTATGAAACTTTGGGATCTCACTGAATTTTCTTCAAATATATGGGGTTACACCAAAAATTCTCCAAACACATGGGTCTCACTGTTATTATTGTTCTAGGGCTTAAATCTACGTTGTTTCTTCTTTCACTTTTCATTTGCAGCCGACACACTCTCAACAAACTGCAGAAAACCCTTCCACTCTCGACACACTCGCAAGTGGAACGAGTTTTAGCGTGACATGTATTTTCCAATCATTAGAAACATGTTTTTCTAATGATTTTTGGTTTTTTTCTTCGCTTAGGTATATATTTTCCTGTGACTGGAACCTAATTAATTCCATCAAGTAAAAGTCAATTGAAACAAGTCAAAGTACATATCAATAGATGTGGCCCATTTAGTTTCCATCTTCGCGAACATCTCATTTTAAAAAATTTGGAGGGTTTTGAGAATGTAAACATAATGGAAAACATGGCCTTCTAATGATGTTTTCCAACTGGTGGGAGTTCGGAATTCACAATGTTATATGTTGGGCTGCCTGTTATTTTGTTCGGAATTCACACTTGATTTTAGGGAAAATGATTTGTAATTGGGTTTCTATAACTATTTACTTGTTACTCTAGGGAAAATGATTGGATCCCCGAAATCCCAGTGGGGATCCCCGTTCCCCATTTAGAGCGGGGATGGAGGATAAAAATAAATACCCGTTGGAGATTGGATAGGGGATGGATATGAGTAAGGGGTTTGGGGATTGGGGGTGGAGATAGTAGTCTCCGGCCCCGATCCGTCCCCATGCCCATCCCTACTAGCTCAAATCCACTCGTGTTTCGATACGTCGTGGGTCATAAGATACGTCGTGGGTCGTAAGATAAAGGATATTAGGGAGAGGCTAAATGAGACCGTGTTACAAATGAATAATTTTCAATTTGTCGTGATAACATATCATGAGGTGGGCAATAATCAAATACTTGGAGGGGGCAGAGCAATTTTGCACTTATGTATGAACTATGAAAGCGGACTCGACAGTCGACCGCAAGATCCCTGTTTTTTCTTCTCTCTTTTTCGTCGTTTTCTCATACCCTACAAACAACAAACCCTTATGCTTCAACTCCGAAATTGAAGGCCAAGACTTGAGGATCTACACAGGAGGCTACGTTTTGATCTTAACAAAGTCTGATTTGGTCGACTTCGAATTTCCATCATTTTGGATTTTTGCTCCTTAAGGTAGGATTTATGCTAAATGTTTAAATATGGATGTGTATATGTGTTGATATACTCTTATTTTGAGTTTTTGATCGAGTAATCCAAGTATAAACTAAGCCCTACTTTATGTATTTGATTATGTTTGCTACATATGAGTTTGGGTTAGAGACTTGTGACGTTATACATGGTTATGATTGGGATTGTGCTGGTTTTCACATTTTTTGATCCTATATGTATGGGTTACCTTTCACAGTGATTATCAATGAATTTTTGAGTGGTTCTTGAACATGAGCTAGCTATTTTGGGCACACCATGTGTTTGATGAAATGCATGTAAATTAGATGAGTACTATTTTAACAAGTATAATTTCTTTTCTTTTTTTTGTGCATTTAGTAAACTTGTGGAAAGTATTCTTCATATATGGTTTGGGTACTTGTTACTAATAAATGGTAGGAGCCAATTACTAATTACTAGTAACATTGTATGCAGTTGGCTAGTTCCTAATTCCCTTGTTAGAAAAGAAGAGCAACTGCTTAAAAAAAAAAAGGAAACAAAAGATGGAGCCATGTTACAGTGACAATCAAGATCAAGAAAAGCAATGGAAGTAGAAGCCTCCTCAAGTGCTGCCAATGGTGTTGAAGGAAAGTGGAAACTCAGGCTGGCTTGGTGAGAAAGGTACACTACTTGTTTACAAGCTCAAATTCACTTGCATTTTGACATGTCGCGGATCATGAGGTAGAAAATATTGGGAAGAGGTTAGATGAGATTGTTTTGGAGATTAATAAGTTTAAATTTGTTGTGAAATAACTAGGAAGTCCAATTGAGACCCTTAAAAAGAAGAAACCTACCCCTTTGTGAATACTCTATCGATTACCGGAAGAGAAATTGACAAAGGAAAAATAGTGAGCTTGTTATTGTTCTCAGGTTACAAGGAGGATGTTTCCCATCATTCCCATGGTGGGAATGGAGGCCTAGTAATTGGTATACAATGACCATAGGATTCAAAATAATTTTGCCAAAAGATTTTGGGTATGTATTTTTTATAATTTTAATAGCAAAAGAATTTTAATAAAACTATTGCAAGTGGGTGGGGACAATCGTTGTAATAGCGAAGGACTTAAAGCAATTGCAAAACCAAGTTAGAGAGAGGTTAAGTGTCGATCAATTTCTCTTTTTTTTTGGATGACATTTGGGATGAGGATATTGTAGAGTGGGAAAAATTGGAGAATTTGTTGATAACAGGGGCAAGATGAAGTAGAATTATTGTAACCACACGCCATAAAAAGGTTGCTTCAATTGTTAAAACTGACACCGTTATACCATATGAACTTGGAGGTCTCTCAGACAATCAGTGTTTGGATATATTGGTTAAATTGGTGTTTAATGCAGGGGGAAATCAAAACCTAGTCAACATTGGTCGAGAAATAGTGAGGAAGTGTGGAGATGTACCTCTTGCAACGAGGACCTTGAGAGTTGTTTTCAAAAATATATTAGTGTGATTGGTTGTCCATGAAGAATGGTGTGATGTGGGCTCTTGTGCAAAACGAGAATGATATCTTACTGCTTGACCGAAATCCTATACCTAATTTAATGGGTTGCCCCAAGCGTAGGGCGGAAACCGGTGTAGCACAATACCCGGTAAGACCGGAATCGAATCCACAGAGAAGGTGGAAAGTGCTGACTAAGTACTCGGGATGCTAGTTTAAACACGGCTCTTAGGTAGCCACCCTTGAGATTTGATTGGTGAATTAATTAACCTAAGAGAAACACTGATTTTAATTAAATTATTTAAAAGAAAGTACGGTCGTAGGGTTCATAACACGGTGACCAGGTCCAGACAGTTTCGCTCCGTTCGGTGTTCTAAAAACGTTTGATTTTAGAGAGAAAAAGGTACCCCGAAAGATGCGAATCCTCGTGTCGCCGTTTACCCATGTACAGCGAAGAACGAGTTTTGGTCCCCCGTTCCCCGCGTTACCTGGGCTCCGACAATGCCCGGATTCGTCCACGGAAGTTCTTTAATAACCTAAAATTGCTTGTCCGTTTATTAATTCTGAAAACAGGAGCGAGAACATACCCAGCCCTGGCCACGGCGTGTTAATCACCCCGCGACCATACCTATGGAACTACTCACTCATATTAAACAAAACAGATAAGAAAATTTTGGAATAAAACATGCTATTAAACTAGAATAAGAATTAAAACAAACATTCGAGTCTCAGAACGCGGACAAACTCCCGCGAACTGAGATTAATGTAAAGAAGACAGAGAATTACCAAAGCGATGCGAGAATCAGCGAATAAAACTGTAAAACTTCAATGGAAAAGTAACCCGGAAAGTAGAATCTCCAAAGGAAAAGTCGGCTCCTAATTGGAAGAAAAACAAAGTAAAGTTGGAACCCTAATTCGGAGTAAAAACGGGGTATTTATAACCCTCGAAGTCAAAACACGTGGAAAAGTCAAACGGCCCATTTAAGGCCCTCGGTATCGATACAGGAGAAGTCCTGTATCGATACCCAGACGTTCTGTTCCCAAATTGGCACACGGGTATCGATACAGGATAAGTCCTGTATCGATACCAAGACTGCTAAAATGAAATTTCAGCTGTTTGGTCGTCCTTGCTTGGGTCCCACTGGTTCCCAACATGCCCGATGTCCTATTGCCACTTTCCCGTGCTCCTCCGGCCTGTTTCCTGCAAAGCACACACAAATACCAAAAACACGAGACAACACCGCATCAAGTGGAAAATGAAATAAATTGCGCCTCTAATGCGCTAATTCGCCCTACTTAGGCGCTTATATCTTGAGATATTGCGCGCCTATCACACCCCCCAACTTGAAGGTTGCTAGTCCCGAGCAACGAAAAGAATAAAACAACTAAATAAAATGATAGATCTTTTAAACCCCCGGGCGGCCCCGGTAGGATGAGTGAAGTCTCGTGAGGGTTTTCAGCAGTGATAACCCACAAAACACAAAGGACTCGGACATTTGAATGCAACTCAACCCAATCAATAGCTTTTCGAAGCACTACAGTGACTCTGAGCAAACCAAAGGCAAGACACTTCATCCATGGACAAAGTTAAACAAGTGAACTTCGCAGCAGATTTAGCACAAAAATTAATCCTCTCACCTACGATCGGATAGGGATTTATCACATAACATGCGTGTAAGTGAGGATCACACATAGAAATTCACTAATCCCGAAAACAGTTCACACAATATCAATAGCCCGGTGTGTCTCTAAAACTCACCCCTTCCCCTTATGATTAATCTTTTTTTTTTTTTTTTTTTTTTTTCTTACCACTTTTTCTTGTGGTCGTGCAATGCCTGGATCTGTCGGGCTTTCTAGTTGACCCATGTAACGAGCTTTAGGTCGGTCATCCCCAAGCCAGATGGCCTTAGGGTACTGTTTAAAGAAAGACCCCTCAGACTTAATTGCTCGAGTCAAAAAGGCTTTAGAGAGAGACCCAAACTAACCACATTTAACCAATGCCTTCACAAGGTCTATCCATCTTGTAATGCGAACAATACGGTGGGAGCAAACCCCGATTGCCCGAATACTCAATGAATGCCCGGATAGGCAATACCAATTTAACGCACAATGTAGGAAAGGGGTTCCAATTAGCCCGTGGGCGCAATCAATTAACACCGAAATATCAATAATATGTAAACCAAATTCAAGGCTAGTGAATGCTCAAAGTGGGACAGTGCGCGTGAAAAGCATGAACTCAAGTGATCAAACACTATCCAACTATAGATGATACGGCTAACTGAGTGCTTCCTAAACATCATGTTCACGAGCTTAAGTCTATCCATGAAATCGTATCGAGACTCCGACTCGCACAACAACCACTAGCGCTAATTAACAGTCATCAACCAAGAATAGTTACACCCAATCATCCAAATACCTTTTTTTTTTTTTTTTTTTATTTTTAATAACACATGTACGAAGTACACCCTCCCCCCAACTGATAACATGCTATGTCCCCAGAGCATGGAGACACACAAAATAAAATAATAAGGGGAGGAACAGGACCTCTGGGTGGCAGCCAACCACCATGACCTCGGCCGATATATGAGGGATTTTGGGTACTCTCTCCGTGCACCCTGCAAAAACATCAGTCCAGCCCGGCACGTGGTATCCGGGCGTACACAGAGAAAACAAAGGAGCAATAAAAGAAAAAAATAAATTACACCACCACTTTCGTCACGTGAAAGGCACGGGTACTTCTTTTCTCCCTAATTTCTCACTTAAATTTGTGTAGAGAAAGTCATCATAACAATCCCGGGTAAGTCATGACTCAACAGGTTAAATTACTCAAGGTTCTTCCTTAAAGCAATCAGAGCCAATCGTCTTTTATGACTATCCGAGACACGGCAATAAGATTGTTAGAAACCCAGATACACAAATTTAAGGCTAGAAATTAGGTGGCTATACCGGACCATTTTTTTTTTTTTTTTTTCGAGAAAATTAAAAATAGACACGAAAATACACAAATCGCCCTTACTAACCGGAGCTGGGCACACGAACCTTATTTTAATAGCGGCGTGCGAAGCTATAAATACCCAAGTCAATGATGGGTACCCCTATTGCTAGGAGTCGGGTCCACACTCAATTAAGAGCATGGTACGCGTGAGCTACTCAGTGAAAAACGTAGCTCGGAAGCTACTCGGGGGGGTCATCCGTAAACCTGGATTGACCAACTCCTGTCCGCTCTCACTTAGCCTCGGGTCCCACATCCCATCACATGCACCCCCAATCTCATCAACACTCAACCTTGCCACTAGACTCCCAACCTCTGGGGGATCAAAAAATGACGCCTTCTCGGCGATCAACGCAATCCCTAAAGGATCTTGGTACAACACCCTTTCGACATGCTCTTGCACCAGCGTGTCGATCAGACTCACTTCATAGACCTCCCCATCATCCTTGACTCGACTGTCCCTATTGAAAACATTCACCTCCATCTTCAAGTCCCCAAACGATAATTGGACTTGTCCATTTCAAATTCATTACACCACAGAAGTGGCTAAAAATGGACGGCCGAGGATAATGGGAGTCTTCTCAAATACGTCCGGAATTGGACACGTGTCCAAGACAATGAAATCTACGGGGAACAGAAACTCCCCAACTTGGATCAACACATCCTCCACTACCCCCTTAGGAATTCTCACACTCCGGTCAGCCAGCTGTAGCGTGACCGGTGTGGCTTTAAGATCACCTAAACCTAATCGCAAGTATACCGAATATGGGAGCAAATTGACACTTGCTCCCAAATCTAGCAAGGCCTTCTCAAAATTCTGGCCCGCAATAGCTATAGGGATAGTGGGACAACCCGGGTCTTTCCGCTTAATCGGAATATCGCCTTGGAGAATGGAGCTCACTTGCTCCGCAGCACGTTGGACTGACTCTTATTTCTCCGTTTCGATGTGCAAAGCTCTTTCAGCACCTTAGCAAACTGAGGAATAGCGTCAATGGCTTCCAGTAAAGAAATAGGAAACTGAATCTTCTTGAACAACTCAAGAATCTGGAAGTTCACATTGACGTTCGGCTTTGCCACCAAGCGATGGGGATATGGTGCAACGGGTGGCAAATGAGTCGTGGGGGCCGCAAAGGGCACCACCACCTCAGTGACTCGATTCTCTCTCTTCAAGACACTTCCCCACAAAGGGGACAACTACGGTGCAAACACCGGCGCCGGATGTGGAATTGGTTTTTGCTTCAGAGGAATAGTCTTATCGATCACCTTCCCACTTCTGAGAGTGGTGATCGCGTTAGCTTCCTCCAGATTGGGGTTCAAATTACTTGTGCCTCGAACCGTCTCCCGGATAATTAGTACCGACAAAGACATTGGTGTGAGGTTGAGAGGGAAATTTTCCCCTCTCCCGTGGTTTTGCCCAACTACCGCCGTCAACCGAGTCAATTGGGATCTAATGTCTCCTATGGCTTGCTTAGTCTCTCGGTTAAACTTAATTGAGACCGCATGAGAGCCTTCAACATATCATCACCCGCGCTTATCCCTCGGTGGATGATTTATGCCCGGGGTGGTCCAGAGAATGAAGGACTAAACCCCGCCGATTCTGTGAGGGATAACGATATTGGGACATTTGGCCTTGCGAGGCCGGTATGCACGTTGCTGCATCTCGTTGCCGAGGTGGTGCCTGGGTGGCACCGGGTGCTTTAGGATCTCCCAACTCGGTGGTCGGTGATGAGCCCACCGGATTATAGGTGTTGGAGAACGGATCCCAACGTTGGTTCACCGCATTCACCTCGGCACCGGTTACTTTGGTATGCCTTCTTAACCATCCGGAAAGCGGGCAAACAAATCCAATGCCCCGACACTCACAAAGCTCACATACTTCCTCAACTCTCACATCATTCACCCGTTGGACTTGCTTCAGTCGCAAGTCCTCCATCTGTTTGGTCAATTTGTCCAACTGGGACTGGACAGTGTGCTCTCTCACGCTCAAGGGAAAAATACCGGACCCACTGGGTCCCTGTGCAGCTATGGCCCTGTCAGCTAAGTCGGAAGGTTCCCAACTTCTATGTTTCTCAGCCAATTTCTCTAAGAAATCCCATGCCTCATCTGGGGCCTTGTCTAGGAAATCTCCATCCCTACATAGGTACTCAATTTGCTGGGCCGTCGCAATACTTAGGCCCAGCTGGAAAGATGTCACCAACTGGTGTTTCTCGTACCCATGGTGGGGTAAGGACAATAACAACTCCTTAAATCTCTCCCAGCACCTCAAAAATGACTCGCCCTCTTTTTGTCTGAAAGATTGGATTTGGCGAGTCAGGTGCTGCGACTTACTCTCGGAGAAGTACTTCCTATAAAATAACTCCCTAACAGCGGCCCATGTCGTGAGGGATTGCTCCTTCTGCATTCTAAGCCACTTATCCGCACTATCTTTCAGAGAAGCAGGGAAAAGCTTAAGGCAAGCGTTTTCCCACTGAGCAGTGGTGGCGAGGGTGCGCACCAACCCCTCAAAATGGCGGATATGCTCGTACGGGTCCTCATTTTCCCTCCCATAGAAAAGAGGAAGAGCATTATGGGTTCCCGGTTTGACAGTGAAGGCATTGCGTGCCTCCACTGTCTCCGTTGGCAGTACTATTGGGCCACGAGGAGTAGTCCTCGCGGGATGCATATAATCGCGCATGGTTCTTTGTTCTGCCATCGGTGGCTCACTCTCTAAGTCAAACAATGGATTAGGGAATTCTAAGAACAGGTTTGGACTAGACTCAGATTGACTCTCGGAAGACTCGGACTGAGTGGACGGCCACTCAGGTTGGAATGCTACTGGCTCAGGCTGACTAAATCCGTCTCCTAATGGAATTTCTACTAATGACTCTGTATCTATCCTAACTAGACGCTTAGACGGGTCTCGGAAGAAGAGCGGGTCCTCCTTTGGTGAACCCTTCCTTCCCTTACCTATCTTGACTCAATTTAAGGACAATACTAAAAAAAAAAATTACCTAACTTTTTTTTTTTTTTTTTAAGAAAGACAAAATTAAGACTAAAATTAACTACCCGAATTTTCAACACCTCTTGCCTTCCCCGGCAACGGCGCCAAAAATGCTTGACCGAAATCCTATACCTAATTTAATGGGTTGCCCCAAACGTAGGGCGGAAACCGGTGTAGCACAATACCCGGTAAGACCGGAATCGAATCCACAGAGAAGGTGGAAAGTGCTGACTAAGTACTCGGAATGCTAGTTTAAACACGGCTCTTAGGTAGCCAC
This sequence comes from Vaccinium myrtillus, assembly GCA_016920895.1. Lineage (NCBI taxonomy): Eukaryota > Viridiplantae > Streptophyta > Magnoliopsida > Ericales > Ericaceae > Vaccinium > Vaccinium myrtillus. Next base: position 3,816,729 of record CM029280.1, read on the forward strand.
CCTTGAGATTTGATTGGTGAATTAATTAACCTAAGAGAAACACTGATTTTAATTAAATTATTTAAAAGAAAGTACGGTCGTAGGGTTCATAACACGGTGACCAGGTCCAGACAGTTTCGCTCCGTTCGGTGTTCTAAATACGTTTGATTTTAGAGAGAAAAAGGTACCCCGAAAGATGCGAATCTTCGTGTCGCCGTTTACCCATGTACAGCGAAGAACGAGTTTTGGTCCCCCGTTCCCCGCGTTACCTGGGCTCCGACAATGCCCGGATTCGTCCACGGAAGTTCTTTAATAACCTAAAATTGCTTGTCCGTTTATTAATTCTGAAAACAGGAGCGAGAACATACCCAGCCCTGGCCACGGCGTGTTAATCACCCCGCGACCATACCTATGGAACTACTCACTCATATTAAACAAAACAGATAAGAAAATTTTGGAATAAAACATGCTATTAAACTAGAATAAGAATTAAAACAAACATTCGAGTCTCAGAACGCGGACAAACTCCCGCGAACTGAGATTAATGTAAAGAAGACAGAGAATTACCAAAACGATGCGAGAATCAGCGAATAAAACTGTAAAACTTCAATGGAAAAGTAACCCGGAAAGTAGAATCTCCAAAGGAAAAGTCGGCTCCTAATTGGAAGAAAAACAAAGTAAAGTTGGAACCCTAATTCGGAGTAAAAACGGGGTATTTATAACCCTCGAAGTCAAAACACGTGGAAAAGTCAAACGGCCCATTTAAGGCCCTCGGTATCGATACAGGAGAAGTCCTGTATCGATACCCAGACGTTCTGTTCCCAAATTGGCACACGGGTATCGATACAGGATAAGTCCTGTATCGATACCAAGACTGCTAAAATGAAATTTCAGCTGTTTGGTCGTCCTTGCTTGGGTCCCACTGGTTCCCAACATGCCCGATGTCCTATTGCCACTTTCCCGTGCTCCTCCGGCCTGTTTCCTGCAAAGCACACACAAATACCAAAAACACGAGACAACACCGCATCAAGTGGAAAATGAAATAAATCGCGCCTCTAATGCGCTAATTCGCCCTACTTAGGCGCTTATATCTTGAGATATTGCGCGCCTATCACTTACCAATGTTGAGGTTGAGTTATGACCAAATGTCGTCAATTTTAAAAAATTGCTTTGCATATTGTTCATTGTTTGAGAAAGATGAAGTTATCGATGGGACAAGTTTAATATATGCGTGGATGGCCCAAGGTTTTGTCTAATGTTCAGACAGGGAGATAGAATTAGAAGATATAGGTGAATGATATATCCTTGAGTTGGCGAGGAGGTCCTTTTCTGAAACCACATGACGGATGTAAGGTCATAAACAAGATCATGCATTTTATATTGCTTTTCACATCCGTCTTGTTGTTCTAGAAAGGACCTCCTTACCAACTCGAGGATACATCGTTCACCTATATCATCTAATTCTCTACCCGATTGAAAATTGGACAAAACCTCGGGCCATCCAAAGCTTATATTAAACTTGTCTCATCGATAACTTCATCTTTCTCAAACAATGAACTGTATGCAAAGCAATGTTTTAAAAATGACGACATTTGTTCATAACTCAACCTCAATATTGGTAAGATATCATCCTTGTTTTGTTCAAGAGATCACTTCTCACTGTTCTTCATGGACAACCAATCACACTCATTTTGTTTTTGAAAACAACTCCCAAGGTCCTCGCTGTTAGAGGTACACCTCCACACTTCTTCACTACTTCTCTACCAATGTTGACTGGGTTGGGATGCTTCTTTCCCCCTGCTTTAAACGCTCATTTCACCAATATATCTAAACATTGATCGTCTGAAAGACCTCCAAGTTCATATGGTATGATGGTGCCAGTTTTAACAATTGAAGCAACCTTTTTATTGCATGTGGGTACAACATTCTGCTTCCTCTTCCTCCTATTATCAACAAATTCTCCAATTATTCCTACTCTACAAGATCCTCATTCTAGACGTCGTCTAGAAGGAGGATCTGATCAACACTTAACATATTTCTAACTTGGTTTTACAACTGCTCAAGTCCTTCGTTATTACAACGATTGTGCCCACCCGTTTGCAATAGTTTATTAAAATTCTTTTGATATTGAAATCATCAAAAAAATACATACCCAAAGTCTTTTGGCAAAATGATTCCAAATGCTATGGTCATTGTATACCAATTGTGCAAGTGAGGTCTTCCCTAGACCTCTCATTCCACTATGGGAATGATGGGAACATTCTCCTTGTAGCCTGAGAACAATAACAAGCTCACTATTTTTTCTCTGTCAATTTCTTTTCCGATAACCGTTGAAGTATTCATAAAGGAGTAGGTTTCTTCTCTTTTAAGGGTCTCAATTGGCCTTCCTACTTGTTTCACGACAAATTTGAACTTATTAATCTCCAAAGCAATCTCATCTAAGCTCTTCCCAATATTTTTTTACCTCACGAGTCGAAATGCGAGTGAGTTGGAGCTTGTAAAGAAGTAGTGTACATTTCTCACCAAGCCAGCCTGAGTTTCCACTGACCTTTCTCACCAAGCTAGCTTGAGTTTCCACTTGCTGAGGTGGGCATGACTAACTGGCTGCCAACACACTGTAAAGAGGACAACTCCCAAACACGTTTAGCAAATTTGCTTTCGGGAAAAAAAAGTGTCGGACTCGGGATGAGCACACACGAAAGACCCCTTTTAGACCTTATCCAAGTTCATCATCCCCTCTTCATGACCATTTCCCCGTTATAAATGTAATGATATTGCCTGCAAACATCTTCCTTGTTTTATCCACATCCATCTTCCTTTCTCATACAATAGCAATAAATTCCCATTAACCAATATAATGATGTTACCACTCCAACCAGGTATACATGTTTCAATATAAAAGAAAGATGATATAAGAGTAGAAACATGAAATTTTTTCATGAAAATAAATATGCAGTGGTGAAAAAACTTGAACAATTGGAATGATAAACATCTGTAATAATTTTCTTAAAGATGATTTGACATACTCCCTCCATCCTCAATATTTGGTCCCAAAAGCACTTTTGTTGTCCCAAAAATGTTGTCTCAATTGGGAAAAAAGTGACGAGTTTACTATTTTATCCTTAGTTTTTGAAAACGAGTACAAGCAATGATGATATTTTTAAGGGTAAAAGGAGAGTTCGTGGAGCCTTCCCTTCCCAGGTTTACGTAAAAAGAGTGGGTGGAAAGTATTTCGAGGGAGTTTGTCGGTGAGTTTCAAACCTGGGAAGTTCTTTGAGTTTCTTGAGTTCACTTTGGAATTTTCGTTGAGCTTCAGAGTTCGTGTGTGCTGCTCCTTTCCCAGATTTATTCCCCAACTCGGGGTGGTTTGTTAATGCTTTGGTGCCATGTTGTTCATCTCAGTAGGTACACTTGTGTTGATCAATTTACTCACTGTTCGCTGCAAGTATTTTAACCTTGATGGGTAGACTTACTGTTGCAATGTATCAAGGTTGATCATGATGTCCAATTTTTGCAATCTGCCATTTATTTTTAATCCTCTTCGTTGGATGTAGCTTAATCAGTGGGGGCTGTCCTTTTATCAAGTCACGCATAATTCAACTGCATACGTGCTGTCAATATGGCTCATTAAGTCGCGCATATTTCAGGTTGAAGCAAGACCAAGGTTCAAGTCTTTTGGTTTGAAGGCCACGTCAATTTCTGTTTTGAGAGAGGCCCAGGATCTATCTATTTTGGTTTATCTTCGTTGGTTTTATGGATGTCGAATGTTGAGCTGGTGCTCCTCTTTTGGTAACAGCAGCCTACCTCGCTTATTTGTAGCCAATAAATTTGGCAAATGCAGAATGTGCCATTTGGTGATCTTGAAGTTCCAAGTGTTTCAATCCTTTTGTTTCTTTTACCTCTTGCTAGATGGACTCGAAACATTAGGTAATTTAAATGATTTTGTTGTAGCCATTTGCAATTTAAGTGCGCGTTATGTTGTAGCCTTTGGCCATTTTAATTTTTCTTTTACTTCCTCCGTACCTTTTGGATTTTAACCGTGGATTAATGGTCCGGACACGGATTCAAAAAATAAAAAACCGTGACTTTTGGATCGGTCACGGATTTTGATTTTGAAACCGTGGATTAACCGATCCGGACCGTGAGATTTTTATTATATATAATTTTATCACTTTTATAATTATAGTTATATAGATATTGTTAATTTAGTAGACTTACGGTTTGGTTGTACTGTTGTAGGAGTTATGATGCAAATATTGTTATCTCTATAAAATCTAGGAGGTAAAGTATTATAAGTGCTACTATATATACTCTCTGTTTGTGAGTGAACTTGAAGTAACCATCTCCATCCTCATCGTGTGACTCAAATTTGATTCATGGTCAAATTTGATTTCTTTAAGGCTGCATGGAAGTTATGTATTTCAACAAAGCTAGGAATTTTTCAACCTATAACAGGTTTTGGTGGAGCATCTCTTGGAACCACTTTGGCAGACGATGCTTGCATTATCAGGACTAAAAATCAGTTTTTTCCGAATAAGTTGAAAATCCGCGGATTAATCCGGAACCGATCCGTGACTCGCGGTTCGGATTGGAACCGAACCGTGAGACTTTTGGATCGGACAAGGATTGTATTTTCAAAAAATCGTGACTCGCGGATTAGGATTGGATTCATGCCAATCCGGACCGATCCGAACCGTGAGCACCCCTAGTTTTGCGGACGTGCTGATTTGTTTGGTCAATCATGTATAATGAAACGCTTGTATATGCTCTCGTGTTGCTGAAGTCCTAATTTACCTTTGAAATACAATAACAACTCCAAATTCAATTTATATAATAGACTTGTACCAACATCACCAAGATTTCACAGATGATCATGATCTAAGCTCTCTCAGACTACAAAGAGTAAATTTTTTGTAGATTTTGCTTGCAACTTCAGCAGTGTGGTTTTAGTTGGTGTCAAAACGATATATGTTTTGGTTTGCTATTGTGTCAAAAAGCAAAAAATAGCAACTTCGTTACACCAGATTCTTGCCATTTTGCCGCAATCTCAATTCACGATCACTGCATTATTAATGTAAGATATTACAAAATGTCGCCTACATATCACTTTCTGTTAATTAATTGAAGTTATGAGTGATAAATAAATTGCCCAATCATTAGGTGCCTAATTGTGAAAACTGAAATGGTGTCTTATTATGAAAAGGCATATCCGGGTGTGAAAGGGTGAATCCTATGTGAAAGGGGTATACTTATTGGAAAAAGATATACTTCCTCCGTCCCAATTTAAATGCTCCCTACGGTTATGCGTATTTTTTTAAAATTCTTATAGTTTTCATTCTATAATGTATTTTATATGCAATATGGATCTTATTTGATAGATCTCAATTAGTTCTATAAGACAAAAATTTAAAAACTTTGGAAACCTTACCAATAAAAAGATATAGATGTTTGAAAATGACACGAATATACGTAGGGAGCATTTAAAATGGGACGGAGGGAGTACCAAAAGTCGTATCCCATTAGGAATAGACGCATGATCAAGAGACACACCCATTGAGAATGACACCATTTGGAGACTACTCTTCCTTCTTTTTTTTTTTTTTTTTGATTGGCGGAGACAACTCTTCATTGATGGTAGGAAGTATGTTGCCAGTAAATACTACATACAGACAGAGACGGATCTAGAAATTCTCCACAGCGGGGGCACTAATTTCTACTACGCTTAAACCAATGGCGGAGCAAGAACATTAATCTACCCTGGGCTAACCAAAATAGTTTTTCCTCCCTTTTTTGGTTGTTGTTCCATTACTAATTTAACTCTAAAAGAGTAAGAGTATAAGAACCAATATAATTTAACATCAGCCAGTACTCTATACTTAACATACAATTGAAAACCTAAACAATTGAAAAAAAGAACACAATAAAGTACTGTTTATAAACTTATAATAACTAATAAGAGAGACAGTAAAATAGTAGTAGTAAAAAGGAAAAGGTGAGATAGTGGAGATAATGGTCCACAACCTACTGAGTTAAATATACATTTTGTTTTGTTGTTGTCTTCAAGTGGAGTAGACATCTGTTGAAGGGCTCATCAAAGATCTACTCCTCACCGACAGTAGGAAACCCCAAATATATGCACACTTGAACCATAAAAATCAATAGAAACACTAAAATTGCAAAGAAGATCTAACCTGCTTCGAAGTCAACACCTTCGAACAAGAGCTACGACTTGCGTCTTCGAGTATTCTCAATATATACAATGGATCTTTCTATTATCCGCCCATTGGGCGGACAGTAAAACACAAAACAATCAGAATTCTTACATGTAAGAGTTTTCACTGTTTGAATTCTTACATGTAAGAATTCAGATTCTATACACTTTATTGTCTGCCTAATAGGCGGACGGTAGAATACTCCATATACGTTATATCAGAGAGAGAGAGAGAGAGAGAGAGAGAGAGAGAGAGAGAGAGAGAGAGAGAGAGAGAGAGAGAGAGAGAGAGACTGAGTTGAGAGAGCGAGAGTCATACGACTCATACCTCGGTGAAGACGAAGAGTGATGGGTTGGGTCGGCCAACAGAGACGCACACGGCTAACGGCGATTGCGAATGGCGATTGACTCAAGTCACACAAACGGCAGCCTTCTCCTCCTCTCCATTCTCCAGTCTCCAGATCTGAAATAAGAAGAGCCTGTTTTGTTTTTTTTTGGTTTTGATCCGGTGAGTGTTTTATTTGAAGAAGGCTTGGTTTGTAACATTTATTTTCCCTTATTTGTAAAAAAAAAAAAACCCTGAAATTGAGGGGGCACGTGACCCCCCATGCCCTTGTGTGTGTCCGTCCCTGCGTACAGGGGTCCTTGACCTAACCCGAATAAGAACAAACTTGTATTTCCATCAATGGGGTTCATTACGTTGATCATAGATTAGAAGATCTCTCTAGTTTGTTCTATCACTTGAACAAATATGAATGAAGATACGAATTCAAATTTCCGTTGCGCTCACAGGTACTATCAAATTTTTTTCATTATTTACCTCATTTTCCGCTTCATTTGCTGATGCCAAAGAACAGCAATTTGGCTGCTGATATTGCTCCCAAACATCAATTTTGGTTAAAAGTAAATGTCTAATTACGACTTTCACATCCTAGGCAATAGGTGAACTTGCAATTGCACAAGAAAGAGGAAAAAAGGGATCCACTTTTTGGTGCCCTGATTCTCAATCTTTCTTTTTCTTTCAAACCCCAAATTCCCCAGTGGCTCGAACTCAATAGGCAACAATAGGCAACCAAAGGGTTTGTCAAGCGGGCATGAGAAAGTAATAAGTGTTGAAAAATGAATGAGAAATTGGCTCTCATAACGAGCATATGGTCCGAGGACTACAGTCAAGATGTGGCTTGGGCTTGTGGGCCATTAGTGTTTTAGTTTCGGGAATATTCTCGAATGGAAGCAAAAGGTTGTGACTTGTGGCTGTTTGGTTCTTAACTCACCGGTTACCACTTTTGGGCTTCCTTCTTAACATATCATGTTTATGTTTAGAGGAATAGTAGGGTCCGAAAAAAGATTTCTTGAAAGTGTTCAGGAAAGAGAATCGAACGGTTCAAAATCTGGACCGTAATTGATTGTGAATCTTGGTTCTCTTTCTACACTTTCCAATCAGAGAAACTTTTCATGGACTCTTAACATTTTTCTTAAGTTTATGGACATTCATGGCTAGAATTATTGCACTACTCCCGCGTGTTTCTAAAATTCGGAACAGGGGCTAGGTGCACAGCACAATGGTTGGTTTGGGATCCACCCCGGGTTCCGTTGTTTGATCCGAGTCGTTCATTTTGTTCGTCTCGTTGAATATGTTGTCCATGCAAAAATTCAAGTTGATCGGACATCATTGACTATTTGATCAGAGACCATTTAGCTTACAGTTTTGTAGGAAAAAATCACCTACAACAGTTGCTTTAAGTATTCTGTTTTCAAGAAAAATATAGTCTGAAAATATAGTTACTGATATTTGATCAACTTGAATTTTTGCATGGACAACATATTCGACGAGGCAAACAAAATGAACAATTCGGATTAAACAACGAGATCCGGGATGGACCCCAAACCAGCCATGCATCATGCGTGTTGTGCACTATGTGCACAGCACAGCCCCTGTTCCCCTCTTTTCGCATACAGAATTAGACCATTTGGTAGAAAATTCCACATCTTCTATTTATATATTGTTCGATCAGCTCTAATTCGGTTCCATTCTTGTTGCTGTGTTTCTACTACGTTCTTGAGAGAGTACAAACATATTCCTGTTTGTTAGGCAGTCTTTGCGCGTGGTGTGCGCGAAACTGGGTAAAGCCGTTGTATCATGGGAAAGAGACACTGGTTAAAACCTCAACCATTACCCGGGAGGTGGCGAATCTTTTTTAAGAACATCCTATGAAACATGGATTTGGGTTGGTTAAAGTGTCTATTCTTGAGAATAGATTATCGTTAATTTTTTTATTTCTAACAATCTTGTGATTTCAAGATTATGGGCCTTGAAGTCACTTGGATATTCGACAATTTCGTTGTTTTCTTCTCAGATTGGTGACGTATCACTAATCTTTATTCTACTGTAATTTGTACCGTTGTCAATATTTTATTTTTGTTATTCTAGTTGAATAAAAATCCATAGTTAATTTCAGAATAGTTGGTCTGGACTCTGGACATCCCGTTATCAAAAGATCATGTTTTAATAGGAAAATGCAAAAAACAATTACAGTATATATTGAATGAGTCCTATAATAAAATGCAAATATTTTAGCACGAGGGAAAGGAATCGATTTCTGGTGTGGCTTGTTTGGTTATAGGTAGTATTACAATTTTAATATGCACGAACACACACACACATATATATTGGCATTTCTTTGTATATGAACTGAAAGAGGAGGCAATTGGCATTTCTAAGTATTCCTACAAAAGCGTTCGTTTTTTTTTTGCCAGGCTTATTAAAAGAAGTGTACAACTGTTGTGTAAGTATGAACTAATTCAGACTGTGAAACTGCGAATGACTCATTAAATCAGTTATAGTAGACCTCTCGGACAAGATCTGCAAATGGTCCCTGGAACTGGCAAACTTTGACGTCCGGTACAAGCCCCGGACGGTAGTCAAGGGTCAAGCGTTGGCCGACTTCGTCGCCGAGCTTACGCCCATGTATGCGGTAAGGTAGTGTTTTTGCCTAGAAGGGAGACAGCTGGAATAGTGGAGTTTTCAATAAACTCAATGTGGTTGGAACAAAATATATTTTATCTAACACAGTGTCGAACTAGCTTATTAGTGTTATATTGCTATTGTGTATTTTATTTCTCCTCGATTTGTGAATCTCATAGAACCCCTCATCAAATAACATTTTAAAAATCGATGACTTGGTTAGCTGAGCTTGTGCAGTATATCTGCCAAGGTATTTTTTTCCCCTCTGACAGAGGAAATCCTTTTTATAACTCAAGTGTCCGAATTTTTACAAACCTCGATTAATTTTTAGAGACCAATTTTATCGTTCACTGAAAAACGATGATTAGTTTAGAGCATCTCTGATAGGTAGTCGTGAGATTAATATGTCTCCAGCCCACCATTTAATATGGAAATAAAAACAGAATCTGCAATTTACAAGTGAAAAAATAGAACGAGGCCACACACAAGAGCCTCCAATTAGGAAAACAAAAAATGGTTGAGTGTTATTTTGTTCACCCTCACCTCACTCTGATTGGTGGGAAACGTGTAGAACCCACGAAATCAATACACTTTTTTGATAATAATGGAGTTAGTTTGTGGTGGGATCCCACACATTTTTCACCAATTAGAGTGAAGTTAGCGTTGAACCAAACTGCACTCCAAAGTGGTGCATCTGATTCAAACTTGAAGAAAAGCCCTCCACCGAACCAGTCTTCCCCATACAAACCAAACACACTCAAACACACGCACACAATCAACACAAAGTATTTTACGTGGTTCCCCAAAATCAGGTACGTCCACGGAGGTAACTGGAGCAATAATTCATTGCCGGAAAACCACGAGCTTTACAAGTGACTCTCTCTCACTACACTCTGATTTTACATTGCTCAAACAAGCCTCACAAATCTCTCACAGAGACACAAATCACTCTCTCTAAGTGATACAAGTCTCCTTACTGGAGATCTCAAGTCTCCCTACGGGAGATGTCCAAGACCACTCACTGGTGGTTTCAATACGAAGGCAGAGAGACTATATATAACCAAATGACTGTGGTTCATAGGTCATGCATGATGTCAAAACTCCATTAAGGAGTATGGTGCCCCATAATGTTTCCCATCTCATGGGACCTATCCTCCACTCCCTCAAATAATTAGCAAGTGGATGGGAGCCACCCTCCACAATTCCAACAATACATCTACAATAGATAAAGCAACAACAGATCTTTCTCTCATGATATAAATCTCCTCAATTGTCTCCGGCGAGTTATCTATCACAGCCAGGGAAAATATGGCAGAAAGAATTGCAGAAGAACTTTCTTTGAAGTTTGGGTCCTACGCAATTCAACAAATTGGATTAGCATGGGGTGTCGAAAAAGAGCTGGCAAAGATGGAGAACAATGTCTCCATCATAAGAGAAATTCTTCTAGATGCACAAGAGCGGGAAATGAGCAACCATGCTGTGAAAGCATGGTTAGAGAGGCTCGAAGGCATACTTTATGATGCTGATGACTTGTTGGATGAAGTTGCAACTGAAACTAAGAGAAGGCAAATGGAAACTCAGAATGGCTTGGTGAGAAAGGTACACTACTTTTTTACAAGCTCAAATCCACTTGCATTTCGATATGTCGTGGGTCGTAAGGTAAAAAATATTAAGAAGAGGTTAGATGAGATTGTGTTGGAGATGAATAAGTTTAAATTTCTCGTGAAACAAGTAGGAAGGCCAATTGAGACCCTTACAAGAGACGAAACCCACTCCTATGTGAATACTCCGACGATTGTCGGAAGAGAAATTGACAAAGAAAAAATAGTGAGCTTGTTATTGTTCTCAGGTTACAAGGAGAATGTTCCCATCATTCCCATAGTGGGAATGGGAGGTCTAGGGAAGACCACACTTGCACAATTGGTACACAATGACCATAGGATTCAGAATCATTTTGCCAAAAGAGTATTTTGGGTATGTATTTCTGATGATTTTAATATCGAAGGAATTTTACAAAAAATATTGGAAGCGGGTGGGGCCAATCGTGGTAATAGCGAAGGACTTGAGCATTTGCAAAACCAAGTTAGAAATATGTTAAGTGTCAATCAATTTCTCCTTTTTCTGGACGACGTCTGGAATGAAGATATTGTAGAGTGGAAAACATTGGAGAATTTTTTGATAACAGGAGCAAGAGAGAGTAGAATTGTTGTAACCACACGCAGTAAAGAGGTTGCTTCAATTGTCAAAACCGGCACCGTCATACCATATGAACTTGGGGGTCTTTCAGATGATCAATGTTTAGACATATTAGTGAAATGGGCCTTTAAAGAAGGGGAAAATAAGCATCAGAACCTAGTCAACATTGGTAGAGAAATAGTGAAGAAGTGTGGAGGTGTACCTCTTGCAGCGAGGACCTTGGGAGCAATGTTACATTCAAAAACAAATGAGTGCGATTGGAAGTCCGTGAGGGACAGTGAGATGTGGGCTCTTGTACAAAAGAAGAATGATATCTTACCAATATTGAAGTCAAGTTATGATCAAATGCCGACATTTTTAAAACATTGCTTTGCATATTGTTCATTGTTTGAGAAAGATGAAATTATCGATGGGAACCGCTTAATATATCACTGGATGGCCCAAGGTTTCCTCCAATGTTCCGACACGGAGAAAGAATTAGAGGATATAGGTGAAGGATATATCCTCGAGTTGGTAAGGAGGTCCTTTCTGGAACCACTTGGTCACAACTGGGAAAATATGTATAAAATGCATGATCTTGTTCATGACCTTGCACAATATGTGGCAGGTAGTGAATGCTTGACTATCACAGGGGCTATTACCAAAGCAATTCCTACTACAGTACGACATGTATTATTTAAGTTGACTACGTATTGCAAACTTCCAAGGTCTTTGAGTCGAGCAAAGAAGTTGCGGACTATAATCTACCCAGAACGACATGTAGAACCAAAAATTGTAAGATTTAGAAGCTTACGTGTACTAGAAAATTGTTGCTTTGATGACTTTTCGGAATTGAAAAAGATAGGGAAATTGAAGCTGTTACGGTATCTTAATTTAAATGGTGTTACCAATCTCCCAAAATCGCTTTGCAAGTTATTAAACTTGGAGTACTTGGAACTCTCGGGTGTAGATGGTGTTTCCAAATTGCCTGAAGGTTTTGAGAAATTAATTAACCTGCGGTTTTTGAGCTTGTCAATAAGATTGACGTGTCTCTCAGAAAAAGACTTTTGTAGGTTAACTTCTCTCCGGACGCTGATCATTATTGATTGTCCAAATTTAACGTCTTTGGGTGAAGGGATAGAACTGCTCTCTTGCCTTCGGGAATTGACCATCGTGAACTGTCCGAAGTTGAGTTCGTTGCCAGCCGGCTTGAGGCACCTCGTGTCCCTCGAGCGTTTGTCTATTTGTAATTGTCCCCTTGTTAATTGGTCGGATGGCGACTATGATCTAAAGGGGCTTAAAAGCCTCAAGAAACTGGGACTTTATGGTCTCCCAAAGTTGGTGACTTTGCCCAAGGGGCTTCAGGATGCTGCTGCTACACTCACTCATTTGGAAATTGAAGAGTGTGAAAGCTTTACTTTACCGTCAGAGTGCATACTCCCAAATCTCCAATCACTTCAATCACTCAAAATTAAGTATTGTCGTGAGGTTGAGTCTCTGCCAGAAGGGATGCAAGGCCTCACCGAGCTCCAGTTTTTTAGTATTTCCGGATGCAATCTTGACACCAGCAGATATCGTGTAGGAGGAGAGGATTGGCACAAGATCGCCCACATACGTACAACTGAAATCTTTAGATGAACTACTCGAAGCATTTCAGACTTGACTCAATAAACCACAGGTATATTCTCTGCTTTCTTTTGTAATACTTTTTCCAATATCGACAAGATTTTACGTGCTTTTAGGGTTTTCAATTTGGAATGCAAAGAGACGTGGAAAAGTTCTTTCGATGACGGATATGAAGTAACAAGCCTGTTGTTAAAGCTCTCGCATTAACTGTTGGAAAAAATAAAGAATATTTATTTTTTATGTGGTCCTATGCACTATATTTTTGTTGAGTTGCCATATGATTATTGGACTTAATAGATTGGACCGTGCTAGTCAAATTATGTGATCTACTTGGTAGCACGGATTTTTCTTATTGGGTAGTGGTTTCCCAATATTTTTGGTGAGATTAAATCTCAACCGTTGATTCCATTGTTTCTATGATGGGAAGGGAAACATATGGTGTACTTGTTGTAGAGAGCCGTCCCGCTGTGGTTATTTTGTGTTGGCTCCTTATATATAAAAGGAGACCAACGTTTCTGAACCGACTCGGTTTTTCCATGGAAATCTGTTCGATTCACGTTGTCGGCATGTTTTCTGGTTATAATAACGATTGATTGTGGAATTCCCTGTGGTTTCTTGCTTATTTCTTCTTGAAACACAATCGAAAATTATTATAATACTGAGAGGACCAACTGGTCAGTGGTGTATTTACTTCGGTGGGTTTCATGGGAATCTGTTCGGTCTTCCTCAATGGGTTGACATGTGAACCGACATGTTTTTTCCGCAAAGCTGTTTGTTCTGCCTCAGTGGGTTTTGTTTCTTTTGAATAATTGTTTTTATGTCATTAAACAATGGGAGGATCTTGTGGTCCACGTGACTATCACTACCAGATTTGCTGGGTGTTTTCTACCACTACCATATTGTTTATTGTTGTTCATAGAATCCAGTTTAGTGGTTTGTTACATGTCTAGTTTGTTTTATATCAGTAAGTGTAGTTGTTTCTTAATTGAATTCAAGGTTTTTGGGATCAAGTGTGTTAAGCTATTAACCCTTTTTTTTTTTTTATCATGGTGTATTACTACTCCTGATTTTATCCTTCGCCGCAAAACCATACCGACAGCAATTTGAAGATTTGTTTGTGGTTTTTCCTAGTATTGATCTGATACAAAAATATTCCCACATGGTTTGATATTGTTCAAATTTGGTGGTACTCCCACATCTTTGGCTTGATGTTATTGAACAGAGTATTATTGTTTGGATAATTTGGTTCAAGGAAGGTTTTGCATTTTGTGGATTAATATACTTTCCATGATCCTGGGTTTTTGTACACTGCAGTTTTAGATCTTTCCTCGGGGTTTTAGGAAGATCATTTTTGTGACCGTTTATTAATTAAAAGGTAAGTTTTGTCTGCCCAAAGGTGACTAACTCCTGGAGTTATTATTTTCTGATCTTATTACAGTCATGTTGTGCACTCATTTGCATTAGGTGCTTAGTTCTGCCTAAAGGTGATCGAAGTGTCTAATGCCTGTGGGTGGATAGATAGAATGGTTGAGACTATTTGAATTAGAACTAGATACCCTTCTTGCCTAAAGGTAGTGGGAGTATTTAGTGATTTTTCAAATACAATCAACTAGGCCTATGCGCATGCTATATGTGCGATCTTGGGGGTAATATGTTGTTTAATTTTTGCCCAAAGGTGTTTTTAAATGCATATTGCCTGATCCCGCAGGGTGACAAGGTTTCTAATGAAATTTTATACACCCTGAGTAATTCGGTTAAAACCTCAAACACGAATTACATTTTGTCCTTGTGGCTGCTCTTTGTATCATGACAGTTTGTTTCATGATATGACATCCTTATTATTTCCACTTTAGTTATGGATGGTTCTGCAGTTTATAGACAACTCACAGGGATTGAATCATTAAATGGTTCGAACTATTCCACTTGGAGGACAACAGTTGACATCATGTTGGGTGTGTTTGATTATGAGTTTATTCTTACTGAGGCAAAACTCCTTGCTCCTACTGTGAATACCATGTTTGTATATCGTGGTAATGACTTAGTTGTACATGGACGACGTTAGGTTGATGGTTTATATTAGTTGTTGCTACATAAATCCCATATGCCTGCATTTTGTTTACTGTTGACTTTACATCTGTTGGGTTAAAGTGTGCTCTTATTGATGAAAATCCTGCAATGTTGTAGCATATGCAATTGGGGCATATGTTCTTCTAGACCAATAAAGTTTGTTGAGCATGTCAGTTTCAGTGGGAGTCTAGAACATTGTGGTATTAGTTCTTTCGAAGAACATGTGACAAAGTTGGGTGTTTGTGAGTCATTATTCTGTGATACGTGACTTGTATTTTCTTAGGTATTGTTGGAAGTTATGTTGTCGCTACATTATTAGCGATCTTGTCCTAGTTTACTATTTTGCTTGTGGTGACGTTTGGTAATAAATGTCAATGAAGTTATGAAGCATTGTGTGTTTATTTTTTCTCATTATGTTTATAGCTTGTGCATAGGGATGGCAACGGGGCGGATTGGGGTATAACCCGAATCGAACCGAACGACCACACCACTGCCCCGAATCCGCCCCGAAAACCGAACGGGTTAAGAAAGTATGTTCCATGGCTGA
Organism: Vaccinium myrtillus; assembly: GCA_016920895.1. Classification (NCBI taxonomy): domain Eukaryota; kingdom Viridiplantae; phylum Streptophyta; class Magnoliopsida; order Ericales; family Ericaceae; genus Vaccinium; species Vaccinium myrtillus. Next base: position 3,832,299 of record CM029280.1, read on the forward strand.
ACCGAACGGGGTTCGGGGCAAACCCGAACCGAATGGGTACCCGAAAATCCATATATAAACACAAACACAGATCTATATATAAATATACATACGAATACATATACATAGATAAGAACACAGATCGAGAGAGAGAGAGAGAGAGAGAGAGAGAGAGAGAGAGAGAGATACCACTATATGCCAGTTAACAGATCGCGACCACGGAGTCATGGAACAACCATTTGTTATAAACTTGGTCGCCGTTTGTCAACGCCTGGGTCGCCGTGATGGCTGTGTGAGTTGGAGATTTGGACTGGGTTTAGTCCTTTGGGGAGAAAGAGAGTGAGATGAAAGAGAATGGGGTATCGCCATTTGGAGAGAAGAGAAGATGAGAGGGTTTTGGGAATTTTGACTGAGGGAGGCGCCGCCCTCTCTCATGTGGAGAATAGTGAAGACTGATGAGTGATTTACGGAGTAGGGCTTTGGGAATTTAAAAGGGGTAAAATAAATCCTTGCAAGTAATAAATATTTTTATTACCCAGCTTTAAACTGAACGGTTGGTCAGCCAAGTGGATGGGTGTCATGCCTTCTATGCGTTTGGGTGTGAGTTCGAACCCCACCCCTTACTTTTTGAGAATAATTAATTTAACCGGTTCGGTTCGGGTATCGGTTCGGTTTACAGGTAAACCCATAACCGAACCGAACCCGTTCGGTTTCCCCTCCATCTAAACCACACCCGCACCCACGGGGAAAAAATCGGTTATGGTTCGGGAAAAAAAACCGGTTTCGGTTCGGTTACCCATCGGTTCGGTCAATATTGCCATCCCTACTTGTGCACTTACTGAAGTTTAATTGTCTGGAGGAGTTTTGATACTCCATGAAGTTGGTTTGGACTAAATGTGGGTTGGACACACATTGGTAAATCCAAACACTATTGTTGAAGTTTGCCTGGGAGTTACTTTAGACTCCATGAGGATAGCTTGGGCCTTGGGCTAGATTTGGGATTGGCTCCATATCGGTAAACCCACACACTAGAGAAAAATTGATGTTATATGTCTAGGTGACATGCCATTGTGGTGTGAAGCAAGACGGCGGTGAGATGTGTTTTAGATACATGCAGTTTACACATCCTCACTAAATGAAGCAAAAACCACATGAAGTATAATTCAAGTCCTAGAAAGAATTGATATTGTGATTATGGAACTGTTTAGGCTAATATATTGCCTGCCTAAGCATTCATAGTCTTTTATCAAGGAAGTCTATGGATAAGAGTGTTTTGAAGTACCAATCTATTAGTCTGATAATTGTTTTATAGCAAAATGAGTGGCCACTCGACTTTTTTGATACTGGTTGCAATTCATGTATTATATAGTTTTTATGTATGTGCAGTATAAGGTGCATGGACCAAGTGGGAGATTGTTGGAAAAAATAAAGAATATTTATTTTTTATGTGGTCCTATGCACTATATTTTTGTTGAGATGCAATATGATTATTGGACTTAATAGATTGGACCGTGCTAGTCAAATTATGTGATCTACTTGGCAGCATGGATTTTTCTTATTGGGTAGTAGTTTCCCAATATTTTTGGTGAGATTAAATCTCAAGCGTTGATTCCATTGTTTCTATGATGGGAAGGGAAACATATGGTGTACTTGTTGTAGAGAAGCCGTCCCCCTGTGGTTATTTTGTGTTGGCTTCTTATATATAAAAGGAGACCAACGTTTCTGTAGAACCCCATCAGTGGAAATAACCAACAGAGAGGGGTAGAGCTCTCTGGATCCTTCGTGGTCTCTCAAGGCAGAGACAACTCTCCTCCAGGTATGAGCAAATCCCCTTCTTCCCTTTCCTTGATTATGATAATTTCTGTAAGATATCCTGTTAGAATAATCACCACACGCACACAACAGAATACGAAAACAGTAAAGGAAATCAACACAGGAATTTACGTGGTTCCCCAAGATCGGGTACGTCCACGGGAGCGAGAGCGAGTCTGTATTATTCTGATAAGAAAAATCGGCTAGGGTTTTTACAATAGAGAATATATATAGCCCTACTCTATTCCACGGACAATATTTCACGGACACCGATACTCCATAACACAGGAATTTACGTGGTTCCCCAAGATCGGGTACGTCCATGAAAACATAGATGATGATACAATATTTCACGGACACCGATACTCCATAATCTATGATGTATGGACTCGGGTGCAGATACAAGTACAAGTCCAAGCGTCGGACCGTAGTAAACTTAAATCTTAGAATAGTAGGATATGTGTTCCCAAATTTGGAATGGGTATGGGGTACATCTTGAACAATTGTTTGTAGTATATATTGCATAATTTTTTTCAGATTATGTATCATTTATCGTAAATTGTATTTAGAAAGGCATTTTAAATTAGAAGGGGTTAAAAGAAATATGTTTTTGCTATTTCCTTCCCATGTGAGACAGGAAATATCTTTTTTCTAGTCAATTTGATATTCTTTATTTGTAAATATCATGGCAATTAGAGTATTCGAGTGCCAAAATGAATACGGATGTCGGACAAATCAACACGAGTACTTAAGCTAAAAATAAGGATCCATGTATCATAGTCCATAATAGAAAAGAGCACCAACGCATCATGTGCATAATAGACTCTTACAATTTTGAGATCACCATTTCTAATCAAACAATCTTATAAGCACTGACGTAGTTTTGGTTCATCCACTCTCCTTATATATTTGGCTGTTTTTTGCGGTTCTATTTTTCACAGGTCGCCGATATGAATTGGTAGCTATCTTAATGCGTGTTCTGCTCTCCTTTTACGTGTAGTGGAGCTTGAGTCTTTTGGCTTCCTTGTGCTTGGTGTTTTGTTGGTGCTGGTGTTGCGGTTCTGCCTTTTCATTCTCATGATAGTTGGTTGATTTGTTTCGTGGTGCTTGCTTTGTTGCGATGTTTGTGATGCTATTCTACAACATGGCAGTTGTTTTTTCGCTTCATTTTGTGGTGGTACTATTTTGTTTGGTGCATTAGGTGTAACGAAACTTATATTTTGTTAATAGAAGGATCCATTTCCTGTGCATGTCCTCTTTTTTTTTTTTTTTTGATCGGCAATAAGATTTTATTAGAACTCGACAAGGGTACATTGACGAAAAGCCAAATACTAAGCACGGAGTAAAGTATAGGCTAGGAAAGAAAAGGAAGCCGTTTAGCAAAATACTGAAGGAAGAAAAGGTTACAAGAAATGTAGAAACAAGGAGAAAACACCTTTAGTCTCAGAGGATCAATAGCAATGGATAGCACTTGAGGTGATTAATGGACTCCAAGCTTCAGAGCTAACTAAGTAAAGCCAGCAGTAGCACTACCGAAAGACATCATTAGCAGTAGCAAGAAGTATCAGTACAAGTAGCAGCAATATCGTATCAGCATTCATCCTCCCAGCATCAGTAGCAATAGTGTTATTAGTAACAACAACAGCACTAGTAGACTCCAGCAGTAGTATAAAATATAAATACAGTACCATCACTTAATTCAACTTGATATACTGGTCCTGTCCTATACATGACCGACGTTGGACCGAAATTTTAGAAATGATCCGGATCTATGCTCTCATGGTTTTCTGTACATGTCAAAATTATCTAGATTTTGATTGCAACTGCAGCGGTGTAGTACTCTTTGTTGACTACATACTAGGTCCACTGGCGCAGCGAAGTAGGTCCGGTGCTAGATAGGCTTATAACAAGTGAGATAAACACTTTGAACCACAAGCACGCATTGAATTCCACAAGGAAAATAAAATAGAGAGAAACTCTAGGATTTTACTAAAATAAAGCTGACATACCCTTAGCCTTACACCCCTACTAGTAATACTAGTAATAATCCTAAGAAACCAAAGCTATAACTTGGAGTTTATACCAAGTAAAATGCTATTACTTGAGTATGACTCTTGTAAGGACTTGTGATCATTCGATCGCATGGGGAGGTGGGAGTCCTAATCCCAGGATAATGGGATGACTTGTTTTCCCTTTTTTATGGATAGGAGAATTAGTTTAATTGTTGTGCTTTATTTTGTAATCCTTTGGGTATATGCGCATACAGTATTCGCATTTCTTTTATAACTTGCATGAAACATTTAAAAATCTATTCATTTATTTTGGGGAGTGATTTCTACACCCCCCAAATTGATAGCCACACCCCTTTTTTGTCTTTTAGTGAAGTTTTTATGTGTAAAATCTTCACTAAAAGACAAGAAAGGGGTGTGGATATCAATTTGGGGGGTGTGAATATCAATTACCTTTATTTTTAGTAGTTTGTGTCCTCTATGGTGTCTGCATCCCTAAGTCATGTATCTGTGTCTATCTCCTCGTATGAGCCTGTTAGGGGTTAATTTATTTCTGATACGTAGAAGTTAAATTCTTCACACTTGAGTTCAAGCTCTTTGTGTAGAGAATTAAAGTGGCTGCGTAATCAGGGCCGAGCCAAGATATGTGGGCAGTGGGGTCAAATGTTTTGGAAAAGCACACATTTCATTGCGATTAGGTCCTGTTAGATAATGATGAAGGGAAAACATTGTAATTTTAAATTCTCCCCATTCCAATGCCACTCACTTAAGGATTTTTTAGTTTTGTCTTTATTAATTTTTTTTGGCGTTTGTTAGTCCTGGGTCAAACTTTTGGTGATTTCAATGAGAGGAATTGTAATTGGTTTACCCAAATCTTTATTCAAATCTGGAAGAGTTCACTAATACTTATCTGCAGGTAAAAATGTTGTATACAGGTAAAAAGTATACGTATTGAAAAGAACTTTTACAACTCGATTGGGTCAACCCAATCAAGTGACCCCTCTTGCCATATGGTCCCTACGCCCATCTGTATCTGTATAATAGGAGATATATTTAAGCTAAAATGGACATTTGCTAAAATCAAGTGGATGATTTTAGCAAATGAAGTGGGAGGTGATTTTAGCACCAATGAATCTGGACACTAAAAGTGTCCAGATTCAATGTGGGTGATTTTAGTGTCCAGAATGTTTAGTGTCCAGATTCATTGGTGCTAAAATCACCTCCTACTTCATTTGCTAAAATCACCCACTTGATTTTAGCAAATGGTGATTTTAGCAGATGGAAACTCTAAGGTATCCAAGGATGCGAACAAATAAATCTCTATCTTCTACTTTCATTACATTTTCCACTTTAATTTTGCAAGCCACCTGCAGCTAAAAGCACTCACATTTTTTAAAGTTGAACATTAAATCCCTCGCTTTACATTCAGATGTATCCACACAGACTTTCTAGAAAATGAACATGACAAGATACCATAATAGCCCACACACATGATGGAAAACAACACTAATACCTCATGTGTTCTAAACTCTGATAAATAATGCAATTGCGGTTAATCATCCATATTTATTCAGCTATGGATATTGAGTATCTAGTTTTTTGTTTATGCCATTTTGATTTTGCTCTCTAATTCTGTTTTTTACAGGTGACAAATTTGGACACTTAGTATGGTACGAGTTTTTGCTCTTCTCGTGTGTAGTCAAGCTCTAGTCTTTTGACCTCCTTGTGCTTTGGCATTGCTGCAAGTGTGCTTGGTGCTGGTGTTGCGGTTCTGGCTCTTATTTTCATGATAGTTGTTCGATTCGTTTAGTGGTGCTTGCTCAGTTGTGATGTTTGTTTTGTTATTCTGATAGAATTGGTTATTTCGCTTTGTTTGGCGGACTACGGATTGCAAAACGCTTATGTATGCTTTCATTTTCTTTCCATTTGGTTATTTCGCTTTTGTTTGGCGAACTACGTATTACAAAATGCTATGTATGCTTTTATTCTCTTTTCATTTGGTTATTTCGCTTTGTTTGGCGAACAATGGATTATAAAACGCTTATGTATGCTTTATTTTCTCTTCATTTGGTTATTGCGCTTTGTTTGGCGAACAAAGGATTATAAAACACTTATGTATGCTTTATTTTCTCTTCATTTGGTTATTGCGCTTTGTTTGGCGAAGTTCTAATTATAGAACTCTTGTTTACGGTTTTAATTTTATTTTTTGAATAAACTGCTTGTATTTCGCCAAGGAGCCATCTGCTCTGACTTGGGGCGGCGGCGGAGGCGTAGTTCTCTTTTGGGAACTATACCATTAACTTCGCATTTGGGTTTTGTTTGTTGGCTTTGTTTTGTTCTCAATCATTGCCAGGTCCTTTGTAACCATTTTCCTCTGTTCCCCTGTTCCCAACCTGTTTTGAGGAGGATTTGACTCCCCGCTACACCCACCATTTCCTGCAAGACGTATGTGTAAACGGTTGTGCTATTTGTTGTGTTAGTAGTAATTCTTTTTGAGCTTCGGTTTTTACCAATTTTGTTCCATTGAAAAATTTCCAGAATTCTCATACGGAACCAGTCAGGTTCTGAATTTTTCCTGATTCTCGGTAATCACAAATCACACGAGGGGCTACCGAGGGTATTGGAAACCTATTTTCCAAAAAATGAGTTCTCCCTGTAGAATTCCCACAATAACCTCACTAATCCCTTACGACTAAAGCTCCCATAGGTTGTCAAGAAGTTTCCACTAAAACAAAAATGCTAAAAAAGTAGTCAGATTTTTTGCCAAGAAAAGTAATGAGCAGAGCAAGAAAATTAAAGTAAAGTACAAGAACAGGAATATGTCGAATGATCACCTACATTTTTTTTTTTTTCTGATAAAAAAAAAATGTAGGTGATCATTCGACAAAATAAGTGATAAGAAGGTCAACAACTGAAACGTCAAATAATACAATAATCTTCAATATTGAGGGCCTAATAATTGCTATTTATTTTATTTGTGGCAGCCAATTCCAGTGTTAAAACCACAGCAGACTTGTTTCATAGTTTTCAACTGAGCGGCAGACCCAAAGCGACTTTTATTATTATTATTTTTACTTATCAAAAAGAAAGAAAAAAAAGAAGCAATTATTGCCTTGTATCTAAGACCCAACTCTTGTCCAAAGGTGATTAAGCATTCTAATTCATGTTTTAGATAGATTTCATAGATGAAAATTTTGAATACATCAATCAGCGTTGCTGTCTCTCATCAAAGAATCAGCAAGCCATAGGAAGGGGTTTCTTGCCAAACTCTAAAACCCGGTTCCCTAATATCAAACTGGGGGCTACCGCATGAGCTGCCCTATTATAAATTCTCCTAACAAAACGGAAAACACAGGACCTGAACCCGCGATGAAAACCTTGCATATCTTGAATAATCACTACAGTTGTTGAGAAGTCATCCTCTGGTCCGTCTAATCAATGTTGACCACTTCCTTCGAGTCACCTTATGAACAACCAAAGACAGTCCCAGTTATTGACTCAATTTATGCACCCCTTTCTGCATAAGCTTCAGCAACTAGAGGAGCACAACGAACTGGGGTATTACCAGATTTTGGGGCAATGAACCTTCCCCCTGAGTCTATAACAACAATGTCAAACCCACCCGACAGGTTGTGTTTGTTGAAAGCTCCAGTTTCAGAGTGTAAACGATTTTCAAACGCAATGAGAGATTCAAAAGACTAGAATTCAAATGCCTTTGTCAAAATCATGATTTAGGAAGTGTATCAATGCAATTGACTAATTAAAACTCATGTGGCCTAAACCATGATGATCAAAACTAAATGCAAATATGACATGCATGAGTATACCTTCCTGGATGAGCTTTGAAACACTTGACAAGGCATTGGCTTGATCATGAAGCTTGTAATCTCTTGAATGGAGCATCTAGACTCAAGCCCTAAGCACTCTACATCCCAAAACCCCATAAGCAAATTACAAACACCGAAAGGCTTGATATAACCCGGAAAACGCCAACAAAACTAACAATGTCTCCCCACTTTACAAAGCGAGTCTATCATCTGTCCATAGGCAAATTCCTCAGGAACACTCTTCCCTTGAGGCATATCTTCTGCAATCATGAACACGTCCTGAAACAACCCTTCGTGACACAAAGACTCAATGATATTAGCAAAAGCGGCATTGTTCACCGATGAATCATTTTTATCTACCATCTTCTGCCATAGCTTGCCCATTAGTTCCTTCCCACGCCCAACCATTCTCTTCCGTAGAATCTCACGAACCAAGACGATATATGTGAGAGCATTGGGCTGTACTCCACCCTGGGACATTTCATTGAACAATTTCTGGGCAGAAACCACGTCCCCAATTTTGTTGTATCCATTAATGAGTGTGGTGTATGAAACAGCATTTGGTAACTGCCCCCTAATCCTCATATTGATAAACAACCTATGCGCTTCAACTGGTCGGGAAAACCAGCAGAATTGATCCATAAAACGATTGTAATTCACCAAATTAGGTACGAAATGGAGCTTCACTGCAGTAAAACGATGAAAAACATGCAATGTACAATATGGGTTTTTTGAATCTAACAAGCGGGCAATGAGAACATTGCACGTCCGCTCGTCAGGGACACACCCAGAATCAATGGAACGGGAAAAGTGATGGTGAGCTTCGGAGAAGCGGCGGGACTCGCAGAGGGCGTGAATTATACTGCTGATATTGAAAGAATCAGGGAAATCTGTAGCCATTTTAAGTTGCAAATGCGTACACCATGTACTTCTTTCCTCAATTTGGCTTTCTCAAGTATTATGTAGCTGACCTAGCACCAGCAAAATACAGGAATTAGTGAAGCTTATCCTCACCAATAATGTGTGAGTAACTAGATTTTTTTTTTTTGAACAGAAAGACATATCATTAGATCATAAATCCGAAAGAAGGATATTGCGTAACTCAGCGGGTATCATAGATACCCAATTCTGAGGCAGCCATCCAGATACAAAAGAAGCTACCCAATGGGCAGCGCCATTAAGGGCTCTAGGAATCCAAGAAATAAGCAAGTTAAGATCCTTAACAATCGCTCTAATATCTCGGATAACACAAGCGCATTCCCATGTTGCCATGTTGGGTCTAATTCAGAAATACTCAATTGAACAAGGTCTCTATTATCACTTTCAATCGATCTGTTACATCTGTACTTCATGCAGATTCAGGGATTTCGCCATAAGAAGTCAGGATAAATAGCTAGATGATATTTTGGTCATCGTAGTTAGCTAGAGAGAAGTTGTTACAACAAAAAAAAGAATTGCTGCAAAGGATCCAGAAACCACATTTACATGAGTTGTTAAGGAAGACGGCTAATAAAAGAGTCGATAATGGAAGTGAATGGCTGTACAACAGTTGATTAAGGGCTTCTGTGTCTTATTGTACTTGTTATTTAGGGAATCCTATACAAGTCAGATCATCCCTGTTGAAGGCTATTTGCAGTGGGAAAAGCCATATGATATGGATATTAGTCCAAACAGTCATGAGAGGGATGTTGATCGCAGATGGAAGGAAAGTGAAATCATAACAATTTTTCATTTTTATCTCTATTTCTTGAATATATCTTCAATCATTTTCAAAACACAATGTTCCCTTCAAATTCGAAATCATAACAATTTCAAATATTCGGTAATATATATGGTATATTGGTCTCATGTCAAAGGTATGATCGATATTTTGCATTGGGACCAAATTTGTTTGCACTGTATTTATATATTGAAAACTATGCATTTTTTTAAGCAAAAGATCATCGTAGTTATATTAAACGAAAACAAAAAGAACACTACCGGTCCAAACTATAGCAAAAAACAACAAACCAGAAACAAAACAACAAACAAAAAAGTTGCTCGGTTTTGTTTGGTTCCGCAGTGTTGTTTGGGTTGGGTCAAAATGGTAATTGAGCTTGGATCACTAGGTTAATTTCTACTATGGGGGCAAAAAATTCACAAGCTTGGATAAAATATCTATCATTGGCATATAGGAGTAAGGTGGGCCAGTGCCCTTGAAAATTCGAACAATAGCCAAGCCTATCAACAATTTTAGCCCACACAATAACAATTAACAGCAGAAAATGAAAAAAAACTAGGGGTGTAGCTCTGCATGGACAAGTGTATATATGTAATTTGATTCAGTTTGGTTCGATTTGTAAGTGTTTGTTCTTCAATAAAAATGAAACCGAATTGGTTAATCATTTTTTTAAATTTTTTGAAAACTGGACCGGACCAATAGTTGGAGAAACCAAACCAAACCAATTTTTTGGTCGTCTTTTTTTGGAATTTTCGGAATGACCGGTTTATATTATAGCCCTACTTTTTAGGTTTCATTTGTCAAGACTTATTCTAAAGGTTTTGATGTGTATTTGACAAAAATATCAAAAAACAAAAACAAGTCATAATAATACCAACTTTTTTTGGTCTATGTACACCCAATATAGTCGGACATTGCTACAAGTACAAATACAAGTGCACAGAAAATGCACATATCGTGCTCGGGGACCCACTTTTGGGTCCCACATGAGTGATCCGAACCGTTCATTCTTCTTAGAACATTTTTTCGAGTGGGCCCGCAAAAATTCAGCTTAATCGGACGATTAGAAGTGGTCGAACCAAAGTCCCACCGTTTCAATCAAAAAATCTTGTAATTGAAATGGTGAGACTTTGGTTCGACCACTTCTAACCGTCCGATTGAGCTGAAATTTTGTGGACCCACTCGGAAAAATGTTCTAAGAAGAATGAACTGTTTGGATCACTTGTGTGGAACCCAAATGTGGGTCCCCGAGCACGATATGTGCATTCTCTGTAACTATGGATCGGTACCCATAGGTTTTCCGAATATAGTCGGACTACCCATCATGTCAAATTATTCATCATAGAAATTAAATTGGAGGTCTTACTCCTATATTTTTAGTACATTTTAGACTGCTGAAATTAGTAAACCATCCAATTAAAGGATTAAAACTTCACCTATAATAGTAGAATGGAAATTTAATTATGAGGGAACTCCACTTGGGACCATGTCTTAATTTTTTCAATTGAAAAATGCTACGAGTACCCTTTTAGATTACCTGGAATGCCATTGATAGTTAACAGTGCCGGCCCTAACGTTTGGGTTGCCCAAGCCCGTCCCCGAATTGGTTGCCCACTTAATATCTAGTAATAAAAAATGAAAACACATACAAGTATAAAAAAAAATAATCAAGGTTACAATGTTTTTTAGCTTGAATTAGGTTATAAAGAACCACAATTTATAACCGTATTATCATAAGTTTAACTTATCGAAGAACTCATTTTTAATTGAATTATAATCAATCCACTTAATCTCTCTTGAGAAAATGTAAGGTAAGTTTTTATCAACTTTAACTTACAAAGTTCCTCTCCGCCAAAGCAATTGTAATCGGCAATGCGGCCCTAACATTTTAGGGGGCCGGCCGAAGCAAACTCTCAACATTAATTGAGCCCCCTATATCTTCAAGAGTTCTTTTAAAAAATCACGAAATTAAAAAAATGCAAAATAAAAGGACACAACTATGAAAGATTAACTCAAAAAGATGTAATTGTAAGCATTCTAATTTATTTTATTTTTTTTTAAGAAAATAAGAAAATATCCTCATATTTTAACTATAATTTGTGTGAAAAAAACTAATAAACCGTGTTAGCTAGCTCGATTTTTTTATTTTTTTTCAATTTTCCACCATTGGGATTATTATTTTAATCAAATGTAAGAACATATCACATGTACATTATGGTTGTGTTCGTTAAATGCAAAATTTTTAACAAATTTAAGAACCACACCAAAAATACACACATTTACCCAAACACTCACATAAATTTGTGGGGCTCACATACACAACACAACTAGTTTGTGTGGATCCATACATTTGTATGAGTGTGTGTACATGTGAATATGCATTTTGGGTGTGGTTCTAGACTTGTTCCTATACATTTATAAGAGTGTGTGTACACGTGGATGTGTATTTTGGGTGTGGTTGTGGATTGGGGAATATAATGGATTGAGTAATAACGAAATAAAGAAAAGGAAAAATGAAAAAAGAAGGAACCAAGGGATCAGCTGATTATTGAGGGGAAAACCTGACGAGGAGTCGATCTTGACTCGCACGGCAAATTAACAGCGCTTTCTACCATCAGGGCAAGTCCGAACTATGCAACACTGTTGGAAACTTAATTATATTTATACATAACTAACGGGAATTTTTTTTTTTTTGTTGCCCCAACCCGGGGGGTTGCCCAAGCCCAGAGGCTTGTTGGGCTTACCCCTGGGCCGGCCCTGAATTAGTTAAAGCCAAATATGTCAACGAATTCTATCTCACATTTTACTTTCGAATTAAACTCGTACCAATTGATTTCATATTCAAGATAGTTTAATTTCAAGATAGTTTTTCCAGGCCAAACGACAGTTCCGTGAAATTATTTCTACACAAAGCATCATGCTCTTCAATCAACCATATCTGGAGCAGCAAACACATCAAGTCATGTTCCACATCCCTACTTCCCTAGTAGCCAGGGAAAATATGGCAAAATCAATTCTTTCGATATTGCTGCAAAGCTTTTGTCGAGTGTTTGGGGTCTTCTACAATTCAACAAACAGGGTTAGCATGGAGTGTAAAAGAGAAGCTACAAAAGATGGAGAACAAGATCTCCACCATAAAAAATGTTTTTTTCGATGCACAACAGAAACAGATGAGCAACCGTGTTGTAACCGAGACTAAGAGAAAGTGAGTGAAAACTCAGAATAGTGTGGCACGAAAGGTATACTGCTTCTTTACAAGCTCCAATCCTCTCGTGTCTCAATATTTCGTGGGCTGGGAGTTAGAAGAAGTTGGGAAGAGGCTAGATGAAATTGTTTTGTAGATGTATGATTTTACAGTGCATTGACCAGTGCCTAATTTGTCTCAAGAGGCAAATTTCAAAGTCAAGGAAGATGTGCTTTCTATGGATGGTTTGTTGGAGTCTCTTAGTCCTTCCCAAATGGAAGATGATCGCTCCACTGTGTCTAGTGACAGCCTTCAGGATGTTGGTAACTTGGTATGGGAGCTAGGAATTTGCGGTCAAAGAGGATCTTGGCCATTTGGAGAAATAGATCAAAGGACTATGGTCATCCCACTGTTGCACATCCTGAAAAGAGGAGACGAAAGAAGAAAGCCAACTTTGCAGCCAACTCTGGAGCCACTCGCTTTGCTAAGAGTGATTGTGGCCAGCCCATCCAATCCTTCACTCGGACCAAGCGTAAACGTGAACAGATCTACTAAAAATCGGTGACCAGCCCATGTGGGGTCAAGGTGTTATTTTTATTCTTCTTTCGTCCTACCTCCTCCTCCTACAGAAAATCGGTGATTGGGCGGCTAGTGAGTCTGCCCACTGGTGCTTTCTCTCTTGCGGGTGTGACGCGGTCCTCTGCGAGGCAATTTCCCAACCGTCCTCCGATTCGATTGTCCGAAAACTGAAGATCTCATATTATCTTATGTGATGAACAGAAATTACCAGCACTATCTTGGGAAAGCTGAAACCCAAGAAAAGATGTGCTGAGAAACACAACATTATGAGAATCTAGAACGAACTCTCGACTCTCTAGGAACCTCATAGATTATTCTTTAATCGACTTGTAAGATAAGGAACCTTTTAGCGTAGGTACTTGTAACATATCATGAGGTGGGCAATAATCAAATACTTGGAGGGGGGCCAGAGCAATTTTGCACTTATGTATGAACTATGAAAGCGGACTCGACAGTCGACCGCAAGATCCCTGTTTTTTCTTCTCTTTTTTTCGTCGCTCTCAGACCCTACAAACAACAAACCCTTATGCTTCAACTCCGAAATTGAAGGCCAAGACTTGAGGATCTACACAAGAGGCTACGTTTTGATCTTAACAAAGTCTGATTTGGTCGACTTCGAATTTCCATCATTTTGGATTTTTGCTCTTTAAGTTAGGATTTATGCTAAATGTGTAAATATGGATGTGCATATGTGTTGATATGCTCTTATTTTGAGTTTTTGATAGAGTAATCCAAGTATAAACCAAACCCTACTTTACGTATTTGATTATGTTTGCTACATATGAGTTTGGGTCAGAGACTTGTAATGTTATACATGGTTATGATTGGGATTGTGCTGGTTTTCACATTTTTTGATCCTATATGTATGGGTTACCTTTCACAGTGATTATCAATGAATAAGTGGTTCTTGAACATGAGCTAGCTATTTTAGGCACACCATGTGTTTGATGAAATGCATGTAAATTAGATGAGTACTATTTTAACAAGTATAATTTCTTTTTTTTGTGCATTTAGTAAACTTGTGGAAAGTATTCTTCATATATGGTTTGGGTACTTGTTACTAGTAAATGGTACGAGCCAATTACTAATTACTAGTAATATTGTCTGCAGTTGGCCAGTTCCTAATTCCCTTTATTAGAAAAGCAGAGCGACTGCTTAAAAAAAAAGGAAAGAAAAGATGAAGCCATGTTACAGTGACAGTAAAGACCAAGAAAATGACAGTAAGCAATTTAACTATGCAATGGAAGTGGAAGGCTCCTCAGTGCTGCCAATGGTGTTAAAGGCAAGTGGAAACTCAGGCTGGCTTGGTGAGAAAGGTACACTACTTCTTTACAAGCTCAAATTCACTTGCATTTTGACATGTCGTGGATCGTGAGGTAGAAAATATTGGGAAGACATTAGATGAGGTTGTTTTGGAGATTAATAAGTTTAAATTTGTTGTGAAACAACTAGGAAGGCCAATTGAGATCCTTAAAAGAGAAGAAACCTACTCCTTTGTGAATACTCCGTCGATTACCGGAAAAGAAATTGACAAAGGAAAATAGTGGGCTTGTTATTGTTCTCAGGTTACAAGGAGAATGTTTCCCATCATTGGGAGGTCTAGTAATTGGTATACGATGACCATAGGATTCAGAATCATTTTGCCAAAAGATTTTGGGTATGTATTTTTTATGATTTTAATATCAAAGAATTTTAATAAAACTTTTGCAAGCAGGTGTGGACAATCGTTGTAATAGCAAAGGAGTTAAAGCAGTTGCAAAACCAAGTTAGAGAGAGGTTAAGTGCCGATCAGTTTCTCTTTTTTCTGGACGACATTTGGGATGAGGATATTGTAGAGTGGGAAAAATTGGAGAATTTGTTGATAACAGGAGCAAGAGGAAGTAGAATTATTGAAACCACACGCAGTAAAAAGGTTGCTTCAATTGTCAAAACCGGCACCGTCATACCATATGAACTCGGAGGTCTCTCAGACGATCAGTGTTGGGATATATTGGTTAAAATAAATTGGTGTTTAAAGCAGGGGGAAAGAAGCATCAGAACCTAGTCAACATTGGTAGAGAAATAGTGAAGAAGTGTGGAGGTGTACCTCTTGCAATGAGGATCTTGAGAGTTGTTTTCAGAAACATATGAGTGTGATTGGTTGGCCATGAAGAATGGTGAGATGTGGGCTCTTGTACAAAACGAGAATGATATCTTACCATTGTTGAGGTTGAGTTATGACCAAATGTTGTCAATTTTAAAATATTGCTTTGCATATTGTTCATTGTTTGAGAAAGATGAAGTTATCGCTGTGACAAGTTTAATATATGCGTGGATGCCCCAAGGTTTTGTCCAATGTTCGGATAGGGAGAGTGAATTAGAGGGTATAGGTGAAGGATATATCCCTGAGTTGGTAAGGAGGTCCTTTTCTGGAACCGCATGACGGATGTAAGGTCATAAACAAGATGATCATAGTCGAGGGACACGAGGTGCCTCAAGCCAGCTGGCAACGAACTCAACTCTTGACAGTTCCAGATGGTCAATTCCCGAAGGCAAGAGAGCAGTTCTATCCCTTCACCCAAAGACGTTAAATTTGGACAATCGAAAATGAACAGCGTCCGGAGAGAAGCTAACCTACAAAAGTCTTTTTCTGACAGACACGTCAATCTTATTGACAATCTCAAAAACCGCAGGTTAATTAATTTCTCAAAACCTTTAGGCAATTTGGAAACACCCAAAAAAAACCCCGAGATCCAAGTACTCCAAGTTTAATAGCTTGCAAAGCGATTTTGGGAGATTGGCAACACCATCTAAACTAAGATACCTTAACAGCTTCAATTTCCCTCTCTTTTTCAATTCCGAAAAGTCGTCAAAGCAACAATTTTCTAGTACACGTAAGCTTCTAAATCTTACAATTTTTGGTTCTACAGATGATCCAGATGTATACCGCAGGTCTACTGGGTAGATTATAGTTCGCAGCTTCTTTGCTCGACTCAAAGGCCTTGGAAGTTTGCAATACATAGTCGACGACGTAAATGATACATGTCGTACAGTAACATGAATTGCTTTGGTAATAGTCCCTTTAATAGTCAAGCATTCACTACTTGCCACATATTGTGCAAGGTCATGAACAAGATCATGCATTTTATAATACTCCCAATCCCATCGATCATGTGGTTCTAGAAAGGACCTCCTTACCAACTCGAGGATATATCATTCACCTATATCCTCTAATTCTTTCTCTCTGTCTGAACATTGGAGGAAACCTTGGGCCATCCAGTGATATATTAAACGGTTCCCGTCGATAACTTCATCTTTCTCAAACAATGAACAATATGCAAAACAATGTTTTAAAAATGGCGGCATTTGATCATAACTCGACTTGTTGGATGAAGTTGCAACTGAAACTAAGAGAAGGCAAGTGGAAAGTCAAAATGGCTTGGTCGGAAAGGTACACCATTTCTTTACAACCTCACCTTCACTTGCATTTCGATATGTCGTGGGTCGTAAATTAAAAGATATTGAGAAGAGATAAGATGAGATTGTTTTGGAGATGAATAAGTTTAAATTTCTCGTGGAACAAGTAGGAAGGCCAATTGAGACCCTTACAAGAGACGAAACCCACTCCTTTGTGAATACTCTGACGATTGTCGGAAGAGATAGTCCGACGATTGTCGGAAGAGAAATTGATAAAGAAAAAATAGTGAGCTTGTTATTATTCTCAAATTACAAGGAGAATGTTCCCATCATACCCATAGTGGGAATGGGAGGTCTAGGGAAGACCACACTTGCACAATTGGTATACAATGACCATAGGATTCAAAATCATTTTCCCAAAAGAGTATTTTGGGCATGTATTTCTGATGATTTTAATATTGAAAGAATTTTAGTAAAAATATTGCAAGCGGGTGAGGCCAATTGTTCTAATAGCGGAGGACTTGAGAATTTGCAAAACCAAGTTAGAAATATGTTAAGTGTTAATCAATTTTCTCCTTTTTCTGGACAACGTTTGGAACGAAGCTATTGTCGAGTGGAAAACATTGGAGAATTTTTTGATAACAGGAGCAAGAGGGAGTAGAATTGTTGTAACCACACACAGTAAAGAGGTTGCTTCAATTGTCAAAACCGGCACCGTCATACCATATGAACTGGGAGGTCTTTCAGAAGATCAATGTTTAGAGATATTGGTGAAATGGGCATTTAAAGAAGGGGCAAATAAGCATGAGAACCTAGTCAACATTGGTAGAGAAATAGTGAAGAAGTGTGGAGGTGTACCTCTTGCAGCGAGGACCTTGGGAGCAATGTTACATTCAAAAACAAATGAGGGCGATTGGAAGTCCGTGAGGGACAGTGAGATGTGGGCTCTTGCACAAAAGAAGAATGATATCTTACCAATATTGAAGTCGAGTTATGATCAAATGCCGCCATTTTTAAAACATTGTTTTGCATATTGTTCATTGTTTGAGAAAGATGAAGCTATCGATGGGAACCGTTTAATATATCACTGGATGGCCCAAGGTTTCCTCCAATGTTCAGACAGGGAGAAAGAATTAGAGGATATAGGTGAAGGATATATCCTCGAGTTGGTAAGGAGGTCCTTTCTAGAACCACATGATCGATGGGATTGGGAGTATTATAAAATGCATGATCTTGTTCATGACCTTGCACAATATGTGGCAAGTAGTGAATGCTTGACTATTAAAGGGACTATTACCAAAGCAATTCATGTTACTGTACGACATGTATCATTTACGTCGTCGACTATGTATTGCAAACTTCCAAGGCCTTTGAGTCGAGCAAAGAAGCTGCGGACTATAATCTACCCAGTAGACCTGCGGTATACATCTGGATCATCTGTAGAACCAAAAATTGTAAGATTTAGAAGCTTACGTGTACTAGAAAATTGTTGCTTTGACGACTTTTCGGAATTGAAAAAGAGAGGGAAATTGAAGCTGTTAAGGTATCTTAGTTTAGATGGTGTTGCCAATCTCCCAAAATTGCTTTGCAAGCTATTAAACTTGGAGTACTTGGATCTCGGGGTTTTTTTTGGGTGTTTCCAAATTGCCTAAAGGTTTTGAGAAATTAATTAACCTGCGGTTTTTGAGATTGTCAATAAGATTGACGTGTCTGTCAGAAAAAGACTTTTGTAGGTTAACTTCTCTCCGGACGCTGTTCATTTTCGATTGTCCAAATTTAACGTCTTTGGGTGAAGGGATAGAATTGCTCTATTGCCTTCGGGAATTGACCATCTGGAATTGTCAAGAGTTGAGTTCGTTGCCTGCTGGCTTGAGGCACCTCGTGTCCCTCGACTATGATCATCTGGCTAGCATTTGGCTATTGGTGTTTGTCCCCTTGTTAATTGGTCGGATGGCGACTATGATCTAAAGGGGCTTAAAATTCTTAAGAAACTGGGACTTTATAGTCTCCCAAAGTTGGTGACTTTGCCCAAGGGGCTTCAGGATGCTGCTGCTACACTCACTCATTTGGCAATTATAGATTGTGAAAGCTTTACTTTACCATTAGAGTGCATACTCCCAAATCTCCAATCACTTCAATCACTCAAAATTGAGGATTGTTGTGACTTTGAGTCCCTGCCAGAAGGGATGCAATGCCTCACCAAGCTCCAGTTTTTGAGGATTTCCGGATGCAATCTTGCCACCAGCAGTTATCGTGAAGGAGGAGAGGATTGGCACAAGATCGCCCACATACCTACAACTGAAGTCTTTGACTAGATGAACTACTCGGAGCATTTCAGACCTGACTCAATCATTCACAGGTATATTCTCTGCTTTCTTTTGTAATACTTTTTCCAATATCGACAAGATTTTACGTGCTCATAGATTCAGGGTTTTCAATTTGGAATGCAAAGATTTTACCTTGAAGGTTGGTTTTCTACCTTGAAGGTATATTGTCTATAGGTTTCGGTCTGCAAAGCTTGGCTTTTTGGGATTTTTTTCGTAGTATTTGTTATTTTTCTGTTTTCTTGTTGAGAATTTACTAAGGTAGCCTTAATCTCAACGCCTTCGCTCTTCTAACTTACATCTTCTTCTGTTTAATGCAGCATTTATTCGTTGAGCAATGCAAACTCTTATGGCACATTGGAGGAGGCTGGATTGAATGAATTATTCAAAATATAATCTCTCCGTGCCGGCCACGTCATTCTACTCGAAGCAATATAATATTATTCTAATAAATATTCGATGGCGCAACTTCATCGCAGTTCGTACTTTTTTGTAAACTCTTATGGCACATTGGAGGAGGCTGGATTAAATGAATTAATTGTTAGGGTCCTTCATCGCCGTTCGTACTTTTTTGTAGCTTTCTTTTTAGAGATGAGTTGAATATGCAGATTATGTTTGAGGATGATTAGAGAGTTTCAATTTGTTAATAAAAGTTACAATTTCAATTATCGTCCCTGGACTACATGTTCTAGTAATTTGATTTTTTTTTTTTATAGTATTTTTTGTTTGGTGAATGAATGTTATGAGATTGCTGATTATAGACTATTTTGTTGCAAGAAAGTAATGGGTTATGTCCAAAGCAATTTATCACAATTGCTCCTCTTATTGTAAAGAAATATCTTGTATAATTTTATTGTAGCGAATATGGTTTTTTTTTGTCACAAATGGTGTGTCTGGGCAAACTTATTTGTGACTAAATAATTTTAGTTATTCCTCCAATTTTGTGACAAATGGACATTTTCTCACCACAAGTTTATAGTGACAAAATTAGAGTACTAATCGTAACAAGGTTTTTCCGCCTCAACAACTTTGTTTTGACGAAATTGGAGTTTTTATGACAAAATCGTTTGCCACTATTATATTTTTATGTATTGTATAAATACTTTATTGTGACAAAAGCCAACCGAATGGCAACAAAATACTTTCATATGGTGACGAAAGATTTTGTCACTACTATTGAAACTTTTTGTGAAAAACTTGTTGTCACCATAATTTTTGGTTTGTTGCAACGAGTTTGAAACTTTGTCTCAACAAACTTATTGCTACGAGCTTGTTGTGACAAAAGGCCACAAAAATATTTTGTTACCATAACTGTATTGTGACGAAAAACTAACGTGTATTGACGAAATTTTTTGCAACAAAATCCAGAATTTGTTGTAGTTACTCGAAGCAATATAATATTATTCTAATAAATATTCGATGGCGCAACTTGTAAAACAACTGAAATCTAACTTATTTTTCTACAAGAGCCAACCAATTATTAGAACCTCACTTGTTCGGAATTGAAAATTGAAATTGCCAGTCAGTCATCTTCAAAAATTTCGACAATCATCCTACATTTAACCAATGCCCTACCGTTTTTCAATAGTTCCCACTTCTTTTAGTTTTTGACGAAGTACTATAGGATTTTTGCAACCTAGCCATTTATTAGAGTTTGTTCCACATTGGTTAATTATATTCTCGAAAACTAATATATGAATTTGGATGGCCTCTCCACTCAAAATCAATTAATTTTGGGTTGGATATAAGTTTTCACAGCACTGAAATTGAAAGTTGGAATCTTGATTTCAACAAATGCTAGTTTTGATATGTAAGTGCAAACTGTCATATATTGAAGTAAATCTTATTATAAAACCTCTTAATTAAAAACCTCTTCACACTATCAAACTTATTATAAGTTTTCGTTTATTTAACTCTCAACATGTGGTGATTTTTTAAACTATACCGTAATTGGCCAATATGTAATGGAATCTTCACATTAAATATGTAAGTGGGAAGTACATCTATAGGTGATTACGAAACTATTAGCCGTAAGCATTGGGAAAATCAAGTTATGGTTAAAAAATGTATACTAAAAACATACGCAACAATATACTCTCTCCAAGCCGGCCGTTTCGTTGGAACTGAGGGGGGCGTTGTGCATCCCATGCATAGCACCGTGCTGTGCAGCCCCGTGGCGCCGCCGTGCCGGCATTTTTTTAACGATTGGAGACGTTCACCGCGTAGACCTCGTCGAGTACTACAAGTATGCAAAAATTAACTTGATCGGATATCTTTAAGTAGGTTATCGGAACACAAATACTTTGAAAACAAATGGAACACAAATGAACACAAACACTGTTGCTCATTTGTATTATTAGCTCCGAGTGGAGTTTAAGCAAGTCTTCTGTTGCATCAGTAATGGATGTGTTAGGTGAAAGGTGCCCATTTGAAGATGGTTGCTCGTTTGGGCCATTAACTCCATGGTGGAGTTCGGTGTTTAGCTCCGGGTGGAGTTTGAGCGGATTTTCGTTTGCATTCTTGAGGGATGCGTTGGGTGGGTGGTGCCCGTTTAAAAATGTAGGCTCTATTTGGAGGCGGAGGCATGTGCGGCTAGGTTTCCTAAGTCGCGTTTGCAAGGTCAAGCAGTCGTGCTTAAGCCTTGCTCGTTGGTGCCGTTGGCGATCGCCCGTGCTAGATGCCCCGTAAGGGGTGTATGGAGAAGAGTGGTGTTGCGAGAGGATTGCTCTACGGTGCTAAAGTCAAGGTGGAGAATTGTTAGAATTGTGCCTTGAATTTTCTTTTTGGAGAATTCCTATTGCGTTTAGGATTTCTTATTGTGTTTAGACTTCTATGATAATGCTTTGATTGTGTTTCTTATAAATAGGAGTCTTGTGGCCTCCTAGGACTTTGGACTTCTTGAGTGAATCACTTTGAGGGAGCCCCCATGGGGTTCCCTGTAGTGTGTTAGGATTTCTTGGTTGTTCCATTGATAGTCTTTAACTCTTGGGATTGGATATTAGGGTTTTCTGGCCTGTCTCTTTCGTGTTCTTGAGACTTTGTCCCTAGATATCTGTTTGGTGTTTCAATTAGAATTACGGGTATAGCCGGCTCTTTGTATTCTCTCCCGTTCATAGTGGATCTTCTCTTGCTCTTCGCCCGTGGACGTACCTCTAGAGCTTTGTGCTTGGGGGGAAACCACGTAAATCTTGTGTCCTTGATTTTCGCTTGTTGGTTTGTTTTTCTCTAACTCCTTGGCCTGTCACAACAGATATTAGAGATAATTTTCTTCTGTTGTAAATTGCTTATCGTTCGCTTGGTCGATGTGTCATATATAATTCCTTAGTCTCTGCATTCCCGTGGAGATCTCTGCAAGTTCCGAAAGACTTTTCATGAATGTAAACAATTTTTTCTGTTAAAAAATTAGAAAAAAAAATTCATGCGTCTTGGGGCCACTACGAAATATAACTACGTTGTTTCTCCAATCTAGATTCCCATTAATCAGAAGGAGGTAGGATCGATAGGTTAAAAAGAACAGAAAGAAAGAAGGTAGGATCAATCTTTTAAAAAACTGACGCAGCGAAATTTACTAGAAACTAGTTAGCGTACTAGTTCAAACGAAGATAGGTCTAAAATTCTCGAGAGTTCTTGAGTTCACAAGAAGAAAGAGATTAACTCTGAATTTGTTAATGAATAAAAGGTGCTAAATAATAGAGATGACATGCCCTTTTATAGGGAAACCTTAGCAAACCCTATCAAATACAACTAAAAATAAAATAAAATATCCAGAAATTGGGGAAACTCCCAAAATTGAAAACTAGAGAGAAAAATAAGAAATTTCCAATTGGAAACAATGTAAATAGAATTACACGCTAACAGTAATTCGTAATCTAATTATTTCCTAAAATAGCAAAATTACTAAATTGAAGGCCTAAATGAATGAATTTGGCCTAAATCCACCATCAGTCACAAACTTAGGGTGTTGAGTATTGACCGCGTCGTGATTCTGCTTCATACTACCAAGTTTGGGCTGATTCCGGGCTCGTCAATAAATTGCCGAAATTGACAATTTTCAATTAAAAGTTGTTTGGGCCTCCTAGGCGTAGACCGGTCCAACTGATCATAGAACTGGGCCGCTACTTTGTTCTGCGTCAAAAAGAATGCACATGTGCTGAAATAAAAAAAACCAAAGATTCTAAAGCTTAAGGATGGTTTATGTTTTCCAATCGTCTAGAATTTTTTAAAGCTCAAAGAAGAGCTGGGAGTATTCGCATGAAGAAGTTCATGTTTGGGGGTGTAGTAGTGGTTGTGATAGGGGATTTGACCGTGGGTAAATTTTGCGGTAGTTTGGTATCTTGCCAACTACCGTTCGTGTTTTCTTTAAGTTGCTTCTTCGATTCTCTTTTGTAATATTTTGTTATTACGTACTAACGAAATATTACTTCTTTGTTGTTAAAAAAAAAATCTGTTAAAGAAATTATAGAAAGGAATAAGGTAGGATCGATGTTGCGACTTTAATATCAATTTCTTTGAAAACAAACTACAAATGTTGTCATAATTGTAACCATTGTATTCTAGGGCTTCGGAATTAGTTGAGATGCACACAAACTGATTCAGTCATCCGATTACCACAAAGAAAAAGAAATGGATCAACCATATAATCTAGCAAGCAAAAATTCCACATCATTTAATGTCCTCTTTGTATAAATAAGTTGTGATTCTGTGACGTAACCCAAGTGGCACCCTAAATTTATTCGTTGGTGTGACTTGCAAACAAACGAAATCCAACTCATTTTACTAGTGGGGCCAACCAGTTTGAAATTTGTTAATTCGTTAACCAACCAATTAGAACTTTGGTTTAATTTGAACTTCAAAATTGAATATTTTTAGATAACAGTTACGTTTGAGAAACTTCAGCAATCAGTGCAATACATAGCAAACCCCCTTATCTCTTGTTTCAAAAAAAAGAAAAAGAAAGAAGAGAGAAGATAAAACTAGTTCCCACTTGTTTCTCTCATGGTCTCAAAAATGGTCTCAAAAATGGCAGAAAGCATTGCAGAAAAACTTTTGTTGATGTTGGGGTCCTACGCATTTCAACAAATTGGATTCATATGGGGTGTCGAAAAAGAGCTGGCAAAGATGGAGAACAATGTCTCCACCATAAGAGATATTCTTCTAGATGCACAAGAGAAGCAAATGAGCAACCGTGCTGTGAAAGCATGGCTACAGAGGCTCGCACTCATACTTTACGATGCTGATGACTTGTTGGATGAAGTTGAAACTGAAACTAAGAGAAGGCAAACGGAAAGTCAGAATGGGTTGGTGAGAAAGGTACACTACTTCTTTACAAGCTCAAATTCACTTGTATCTCGATATGACATGGGTCGTAAGGTAAAAAATATTGGGAAGAGGTTAGATGAGATTATTTTGGAGATGAATAAGTTTAAATTTCTCGTGAGACAAGTAGGAAGGTGTGGACGGCCCACCGGGATTCGGCGCGATTCATGTTCGAAAAGATTGTGATTGTTTGAGTCGCCACCCGGATTTTAGGTCCGAACCCGTGAAACCGATAAAAAGATGACTCGTTTACCCATTTGAAAAAGGATTTCACTGATCTTGATAAAACCAAAGATTTCTCGGATTCGGGGGTTTGGTTACGAGAGGGGAAGGGTTTTACGGCACCCCTCTCGCCCGGTCCGTGAACCGGTCTCTACTCGATGTTCCGTGGGATTTTAAAGAATATTCAAAATTCGATTTATTCACAATATAGGGAGGTTGGGGATGGGAACCACATAAACGATAAAAAAAACATGAAAGATATACCTAAGGTGGATGCTTGTGCTTGATGGTTTACATGAATGATGATGATGATGATAAATGGAATTGTTACAAATATTTGCAAAGAAATGAGAAATTACAGAAATAATACAACAAACCCAGAAAATACAAACATTGTGGCCCAACAAACTGTTTTGCAAACTGGATTCCGGAATAGGGGGTTGAGCGCTCAAAGACGGAGGCTTGAGCGCTCAAGCCCTTCAAACCAGCTTGAGCGCTCAAGGACCATGACTTGAGCGCTCAATCCAGTTCCAGGCTCCTGTGAAACTACACCCTTTTTGTAACTTCTTTTCGTGATCGATCACTTTTTAAGGACTTTTTAGGAGAAACAGATACAAATAAATTGATCAATCTCATAAAGAAAGATGAAAAGAATGTAATTTCGATGAATCCCCAAAGAAATGTTTGAAAATAGAAGGAAAGAGGGGGATCCAAGTCCTGAGCACAACAATAATAACTCACACACACACGATTAACAAGTTACATCAAGATCCATCATTGAATCAACTAATAACCCATAAAACACCAAAGAACAGCTTGAGCGCTCAAGTTAATGACCTTGAGCGCTCAAGCCGTAAGCTGGCCTACCAGTTTCTGACTTAAAAAAGATGATCGATGATTCTCAGGACCTCAAACATTTTACACATGAGTAAAGAAAGAAAATCCAACCACCATTTTGCATTTAAAATGGTAAGTTCACAAAGGTTTTGGGCTTTGATCATCATAATATAGCTAATTAATACTCATGCATGTGTTTTTGAAATAGAAATGAACTATTTTAAAGATATCATGAACACAGATAACCATTGTATGACGATCGAAGCCAGAAAGGAACTCGAGATTCACAAAAAAGAATTTATCCAGAATTGGGCTTGAGCGCTCAAAGCCTGAGGCTTGAGCGCTCAACCCCGTTGCAAATCGTAATTTTGAAAATGGTTTTGAACAACTCTCGACCTCTGTGAGTTCAAGACAAGTAAAAAGAACTTGCTTGAACACACTAGTCTTCCTCAGAAGAACCAAAACAGTGAGACTTTCACATTTTGACTACCTTTCGGGAATACTTGAAGTTTGGACTTGATTCTGGGCTCGGGGTTGGATGATCGTGGATGATTTTGTTTGTATTGTGATCGAATTAGACAATGTGGGAGGTTTGTTGATGATCAAGGACTTAATTTCTGGATTTGATGAGTGGTTTTGCAAACGGTTTTGATGGTTGGAAGAGTGGTTTTCTAGAGAGAGAGAGATGATCGAATTTCTGGAGAGTTTTTGAGCTGGAGTATGAGAATGGCTAACCTCTCAAAACCGGGGGTGGAGGGTGGATTTTATAGAGTGAGTGGGAGGGAAGAGAGGAGAGAGAAAGAGTGGGTCTTGGTATTTTGGGTGTATTTCTGGAGTTAGTGGGATGTATGTACGTATAGAGATCGTAGCAGATCATCCCCAGACGCTCCCATGCAGAAAATCTCATGATTAGATATTCTGCAGGTTGCTGACTGGATCAGAGTTGAGCGCTCAAAGCCGTTGGCTTGAGCGCTCAAGGTGCTTTCTCCTGGTTGAGCGCTCAAGGCTAGGGGATTGAGCGCTCAGGGTGCTTGATGGCAGATTGTTGGCTTGGCTTGGTTCAACAGTGTTTGGTTTGGTTTGGGTTATTTTGGTTGCTGCTTGGTTAATTTGGTCAAGTTCAAGTCAAACTCACAAGTTCCAGGTAATCATGATTGGTCCGCTTCATCATTGGAAATGCTCGAGTGCATTTTGGATTCAAAATTGGGGTGTCTACAGAAGGCCAATTGAGACCCTTAAAAGAGAAGAGACCTACTCCTTTGTCAATACTCGGGCGATTATCGGAAGAGAAATTGAAAAAGATAAAATAGTGAGCTTGTTATTGTCTTCAGATTACAAGGAGAATGTTCCCATCATTCCCATAGTGGGAATGGGAGGTCTAGGGAAGACCACGCTTGCACAATTGGTATACAATGACCATAGGATTCAGAATCATTTTGCCAACAGAGTATTTTGGGTATGTATTTCTAATGATTTTAATATCAAAAGAATTTTAATAAAAATATTACAAGCGGGTGGGGACAAAAATCGTCATAATAGCGAAGGACTTGAGCATTTGCAAAACAAAGTTAGAAATATGTTAAGTGTCAATCAGTTTCTCCTTTTTCTCGATGACGTCTGGAATGAAGATATTGTTAAGTGGGAAAAATTGGAGAATTTGTTGATAACAGGAGCAAGAGGAAGTAGAATTGTTGTAACCACACGCAATAAAAAGGTTGCTTCAATTGTCAAAACAGGCATCGTCAAGCCGTATGAACTTGGAGCTCTTTCAGACGATCAATGTTTAGATATATTGATGAAATGGGCGTCTAACGCAGGGGAAAAGAAGCATCAGAACCTAGTCAACACTGGTAGAGAAATAGTGAAGAAGTGTGGAGGCGTACCTCTTGCAGCGAGGACCTTAGGAGCACATTTGTTTTTAAAAAAATGAGTGTGATTGGTTGTCCGTGAGGGACAATGAGATGTGTGTTGTTGTACAAAAGGAGGATGACATCTTACCTATACTGAGGTTGAGTTATGACGAAATGCCATCCTATTTAAAACATTGCTTTTCATATTGTACACTGTTTGAGAAAGACGAAGTTATCAATGGGCATAAGTTAATATATGCTTGGATGGCTCAAGGTTTTGTCCAATATTTAGATGGAGAGGAATTAGAGGATATAGGTCAAGGATATATCCTCGAGTTGGTAAGGAGGTCCTTTCTGGAACCACATGACGGACGAGAATGGGAGCTATATAAAATGCATGATCTTGTTCATGATCTTGCACAATATGTGGCAAGTAATGAATGCTTGACTATTGAAGGGGCTATTACCAAAGCAATTCCTATTACAGTACGACATGTAACATTTAATTCTACTACACATTGCGAACTTCCAAGGCGTTTGAGTCAGGGAAAAAAGTTGCGGACCATAATCTTCCGCAGGAAAATGGAGCCTACGGTTGGATCATCTATGAAACAAAAAATCACAAGTTTTAGATGCTTGCGTATGCTAGAAAGTTGTAACTTTGAAGATAAACTTTTATTTGCAGAATCTAAAAAGATAGGGAAATTGAAGCTGTAAAGGTATCTTAGTATAAATGGTACTTACAATCTCCCAAAATCGCTTTGCAAGCTGTTAAACTTGGAGTACTTGGATCTCTGGGGCTCATATGTCTCCGAATTGCCTGAAGGTTTTGAGAAATTAATTAACCTGTGGTTTTTGAGATTGTCATTAAAATTCGACTGTCTGTCAGAAAGAGAATTTTGTAGGTTAACTTCTCTCCGGACGCTAATCATTTATGATTGTACAAATTTGACGTCTTTGGGTGAAGGGATAGAACTGCTCTCTTGCCTTCGGGAATTGGTCATCCATGCCTGTTGGAAGTTGGATTCGTTGCCGGCTGGCTTGAGGCACCTCGTCTCCCTTGAGCGTTTGGCTATTATTTTTTGTCCCAGTATTAGTTGGTCGGATGGCGACTATAATCTAAAGGGGCTTAAAAGCCGTAAGAAACTGAAATTTGATACTCTCCCAAAGTTGGTGACTTTGCCTAAGGGGCTTCAGGATGCTACTGCTTCACTCACTCATTTGGAAATTGAAGATTGTTTGAGATTTACTTTAACATCAGAATCCATACTCCCAAATCTCCAATCACTTCATTCACTTAAAATTAAGAATTGTCGTAATGTTGGGTCCCTTCCAGAAGAGATGCAAGACCTCACCGAGCTCCAGTTTTTGAGTATTTCCCAATCGAATCTTGACACCAGCAGATATTGTGAAGGAGGAGAGGATTGGCACAAGATCGCCCACATACCAACAACTGAAATCTTTTAGGTGAACTGCTAGGAGCATTTCAGACCCGACTCAATCAACCACAGGTATATTCTCTACTTTCTATTGTAATACTTTCTATTGGGGTAAAGATATGAGGACAGACGGAAATGTACCGATGAGGGACCGACGGCGTCGTCGATGCCGGTGTGGGTCCCAAACGGCCGATCCGAACCGTTCATCGTTCTCAAAATCAAATTCCGAGTGGGACCACGCGGGAATCGATGCAATCGGACGGCTTTATGAGCTCGATCCAAAATCACCCCATTTCATTCAAATCTCGAATCGGTCGTTTGGGACCCACACTGGCGTCGGCGACGCCGTCGGTCCCTCATCGGTACATTTCCGTCTGTCCCAATAGAAGGGTTCCTTTCTATTGTGGTACTATTTGTTGACTACATAATAGGTCCACTGGCGTAGCGAAGTGAAGTAGGCCCGGGGCTAGATAGGCTTATCACAAATGACCCCACTTGCCATATGGTTCCTACACGCATCTGTATAATAGGAGATATTTTTAATTCTTGGACTAAGGATAGCAGGTATCCAAGGATCCGAATTAATATATCTCTTTTACTTTCATTACATCTTCCACTTTAATTTTGCAAGCCACTAAAGCACTTACATTTGTGAAAGTTGAACATTAAATCCCTTCACTTGAAAATGTACATGACAAGATACCATAAGAGGCCCACACACATGACGGAAAACAATACCAATGCCTCGTGTTCTAGACTCTTATAAATAGTGTAATCGCGGTTAATAATCGATATCTTCTCAGCTAGGGATATTGCGTATCTAGTTTTTTGTTTATGCCATTTTGATTTTGCTCTCTAATTTTGTTTTTTATAGGTGGCAAATTTGAACGCGTAATATGGTACGAGTTTTTGCTCTTTCGTGTGTAGTCAAGCTCTGAGTTTTTTGCATTCCTTTTGCTTTGGTGTTTCTGCAGGTGTGCTTGGTGCCGATGTTGCGGTTCTGGCTCTTATTTCATGATAGTGGTTTCATTCGTTTGGTGGAGCTTGCTCTGTTGTGATGTTTGTTTTATTTTTCTAAATGACGGAATTGGTTATTTCACTTTATTTGGCGGACTACAGATTACAAAAGTCTTATGTATGCTTTTATTTTCTTTCCATTTGGTTATTTCACTTTTGTTTGTCGAACTTCGGATTACAAAACGCTTATGTATGCTTTTATTTTCTTTTCATTTAGTTATTTCACTTTGTTTGGCGAACTTCTAATTATAGAACTCTTATTTACGGTTTTAATTTTAGTTTTTTGAATAAACTGCTTATATTTTGCCAAGGAGCCATCTGCTCTGACTGTACCTATTTTCCATCATGTAGAATGAATAAATCACACGAGGTGCTACCAATGGTATTGGGAAGCTATTTTCCAACAAAAAGAGTTCTCCCTGTAGAATTCCCACAATTACCTCACTAAATTGTCCAAAGGTGATTGCATTCTAATTCATGTTTTAGATAGATTTCATTGATAAAGAAAGTGAATACATGAATCAGCGCTGCTGCCTCTTAGCAAAGAATCAGAAAACCAAAATGAAGGCGTTTCTTGCAAAACTAAACCCGGTTCCCCAATATCAAACTAAGCTACTGTATGAGCTGCCCTAGTATAAATTCTCCTAACAAAACGGAAAGCACAGGACCTGAACCTGCGATGAAAACTTTGTATATCTTGAATAATCACTACAGTTTGTTCATTACGTTGGTCATAGATTAGAAGATCTCTCTAGTTTGTTCTATCACTTGAAACAAATATGGATGAAGATACGATTTCAAATTTCAGTTGCTCTCACAGGTACTATCAATTTTTTTTTTCATTATTTACCTCATTTTCCACTTCATTTGTTGATGCCAAAGAACAGCAATTTGGCTGCTGATATTACTCCCAAACATCAATTTTGGTTAAAAGTAAATGTCTAATTACGACTTTCACATACTAGGCAATAAGTGAACTTTTAATTGCACTAGAAAGAGGAAAAAAGGGATCCACTTTTTGGTGCCCTGATTCTCAATCTTTCTTTTTCTTTCCAACCCCAAATTCCCTAGCGGCTCGAACTCAATACGCAACAATAGGCAACCAAAGGGTTTGTCAAGCGGGCATGAGAAAGTAATAAGTGTTAAAAAATGAATGATAATTTGGCTCTCATAATGAGCCTATGGTCCAAGGACTACAGTCAGATGTGGCTTGGGCTTGTGGGCCATTAGTGTTTTAGTTTCGGGAATATTCTCGAATGGAAGCAAAAGGTTATGACTTGTGACTGTTTGGTTCTTAACTCACCGGTTACCACTTTTGGGCTTCCTTCTTAACATATCATGTTTATGTTTAGAGGAGTAATAGGGTCCAGAAAAAGATTTCTTGAAAGTGTCCAGGAAAGAGAATCGAACGGTTCAAAATCTGAACCGTAATTGATTGTGAATCTCGATTCTCTTTCTACACTTTTGAATGAGAGAAACTTTTCATGGACTCTTAACATTTTTCTCAAGTTTATGGACATTCATGGCTAGACTTATCGCACTAGCAACTCCCACGTGTTTCTAAAAAGTGGTTCGGTCTATCTCTTTTCGGGGAACAGGGGCTGTGTTGTGCACTAGGTGCACAGAACGCGTGTTGTGTGGTTGGTTTGGACCCACCCCGGGTTCTGTTTTTTGATCCGAGTTGTTCATTTTGTTCGTCTCGTCGAATATCTTGTCCATGCAAAAATTCAAGTTGATTGGACATCTTTGACTATTTGATCGGAGACCATTTAACTTACGGTTTTGTAGGAAAAAAAATCACCTACAACAGTTGCTTTAAGTGTTTCGTTTTCAAGAAAAATATAGTTTGAAAATATAGTTACCAAAGCAATTCCTGTTACAGTACGACATGTATCATTTAAGTCGACTACGGATTGCAAACTTCCAAGGCCTTTGAGTCGAGCAAA
The DNA here is from genome assembly GCA_016920895.1 of Vaccinium myrtillus. Lineage (NCBI taxonomy): Eukaryota > Viridiplantae > Streptophyta > Magnoliopsida > Ericales > Ericaceae > Vaccinium > Vaccinium myrtillus. The sequence continues at coordinate 3,863,756 of CM029280.1, forward strand.
GAAGCTGCGGACTATAATCTACCCAGAAAACCTGCAGCGTAAATTTGGATCATCTGTAGAACCAAAAATTGTAAGATTTAGAAGCTTACGTGTACTAGAAAATTGCTGCTTTGACGACTTTTCGGAATTGAAAAAGATAAAGAAATTGAAGCTGTTACGGTATCTTAATTTAAATGATGTTACCAATCTCCCAAAATCGCTTTGCAAGCTAATAAACTTGGAGTATTTGGATCTCTGGTATTCAGGGGTCTTCGAATTGCCTGAAGGTTTTGAGAAATTAATTAACCTGCGGTATTTGAGATTGTCAATAAGATCGACGTGTCTGTCAGAAAAAGACTTTTGTGGGTTAACTTCTCTCCGGATGCTGATCATTATCGATTGTATAAATTTAACGTCTTTGGGTGAAGGGATAGAACTGCTCTCTTGCCTTCGGGAATTGACCATCCGGAACTGTCATATGTTGAGTTCGTTGCCAGCTGGCTTGAGGCACCTCGTATCCCTCGAGCGTTTGTGTATTAGGTTTTGTCACCTTTTTAATTGGTCGGATGGCGACTATGATCTAAAGGGACTTAAAAGCCTTAAGAAACTGAGTTTTTTTTCTCTCCCAAAGTTGGTGACTTTGCCCGAGGAGCTTCAGGATGTTGCTGCTACACTCACTCATTTGGAAATTGAACGTTGTGCAAGATTTACTTTACCATCTGAGTGCATACTCCCAAATCTCCAATCACTTCAATCCCTCAAAATTTTCAATTGTCCTGAGGTTAAGTCCCTGCCAGAAGGGATGCAAGGCCTCACCAAGCTCCAGTTTTTGAGTATTTCCTACTGCAGTCTTGACACCAGCAGATATCGTGAAGGAGGAGAGGATTGGCACAAGATCGCCCACATACCTACAACTGAAATCTCACATACCTACAACTGAAATCTTTTAGATGAACTACTCGAAGCATTTCAGACCTGACTCAATCATTCACAGGTATATTCTCTGCTTTCTTTTGTAATACCTTTTCCAATATCGACAAGATTTTACGTGCTTTTAGGGTGGTCAATTTGGAATGCAAAGACACATCAATGCTTATGCAATTAATTCTTTTTTGTTCTATTTGCCCTTTCGAGGACGGATATGAAGTAACAAGCCTGTTGTTAAAACTCTCGCATTAACCTCTTCATTCGAAATTCACACATGTCCACACGAGGAGCCTTAAGATCATGAAAACATAGATGATGATACAATATTTCGCGGACACCGATACTCCATAATCTATGATATATGGACTCGGGTGCAGATGCAAGTACAAGTCCAAGCGTCGGACCGTAGTAAACTTAAATCTTAGGATAGTAGGATATGTGTTCCCAAATTGGGTATGGGTACGGGGTACATCTTGAACAATTGTTTGTAGTATATATTGCATAATTTTTTCATATTATGTATCATTTATCGTAAATTGTATTTAGAAAGGCATTTTAAATTAGAAGGTTAAAAAAAAAATGTTTTTGCTATTTCCTTCCCATGTGAGACAAGAAATATCTTTTTTTCTAAGTAGTCAATTTGATATTCTTTATCTGTAAATATCATGGCAATTAGAGTATTCCAAGTGCCAAAATGGATACGGATGTCGGACACATCAACATAGGTACTTAAGCCAAAATGAAGGATGTATCATAGTCCATAGTAGAAAAGAGCACCAACGCATCATGTGCATAATACTCTTATAATTTTGAGATCACCATTACTAATCAAACAATCTCGAAGTACTGACGTAGTTTTGGTTCATCCACTCTCCTTATATATTTGGCTGTTTTTTGTGGTTCTATTTTTCACAGGTCGCCGATATGAATTGGTAGCTATCTTATGTGTGTTCTGCTCTCCTTTTTACGTGTAGTCGAGCTCGAGTCTTTTGGCTTCCTTGTGCTTGGTGTTTTGTTGGTGCTGGTGTGCTGGTATTGCGGGTCTGCCTTTTCATTCTCATGACAGTTGCTTGATTTGTTTCGTGGTGCTTGCTTCGTTGCGACGTTTGTAATGGCATTCTACAAGATGGCAGTTGTTTTATCGCATCATTTTGTGGAGGTACTATTTTGTTCGGTGCATTAGGTGTAACGAAACTTATATTTTGCTAATGAAACTTATATATGCTTTCAGTTTCATTGAATGAATGAACTTATAATTTGCTAATAGAAGGATCCATTTCCTGTGCATGTCCTCTTTTGCTAAAAAGAAAAGAACAGAGCTGTTTTAAGTCCAAAGTGATGTTTACAATACAGCACCATCTCTTAATTCAATTTGATATACTAGTCTTGTACCTATACAGGACCAACGCTGGACCAAAACTTAAGAGATGATCTGGATCTATGCTCTCATAGACTTCCCGTACATGTCGAAATTATCTAGAATTTGATTGCAACTGCAGCGGTGTAGTACTCTTTGTTTACTACATATTAGGTCCACTGGCACAACGGAATAGGCCCGGTGCTAGATAGGCTTATAACAAGTGAGATAAACACTCTGAACCACAAGCACGCATTGAATTCCACAAGGAAAATAGAGAGAAACTCTAGGATTTTACGTAAATAAAGCTGACATACCCTTAGCCTTACACCCCTACAAGTAATACTAGTAATAATCCTAAGAAACCAAAGCGATAACTTGGAGTTTATACCAAGTAAAATGCTATTACTTGAGTATGACTCTTGTAAGGACTTGTGATCATTCGATCGCATGGGAAGGTGGGAGTCCTAATCCCAGGATAATGGGATGACTTGTTTTCCCTTTTTTTATGGATAGGAGAATTAGTTTCATTGTTGTGCTTTATTTTGTAATCCTTTGGGTACATGCGCATGCAGTATTCGCATTTCTCTTATAACTTGCATGAAACATTTAAAAAGCTATTCATTTATTTTTAGTAGTTTGTGTCCTCTATGGCAGGGACGGATGCACACAGGGGCACGGGGGGTCACGTGCCCCGCTGACCACCACGGGTCAATGCAAAATAATAATAATAATAATTAATTTTGGGAAATAAGTTTTGTATATATATTATTTGAGTCGGAATCTTGCAACAAAATTCGTGTGGTTCTGGTGGTAAGGCACTATGACAATGCTTCAATGAGAATAAGGGCTAGTCTAGGCTAGTTTAGGCGACGGATGCACACAGGGGCACGGGGGGTCACGTGCCCCGCTGACCCCCACAGGTCAATGCAAAAAAAAAAATTAATTAATTTTGGGAAATAAGTTTTGTATATATATTATTTGAGTCAGAATCTATCAACAAAATCCGTGTGGTTCTGGTGGTAAGGCACTATGACTAAGCCGAAGGTCGCGTGTTCGAGATTTGACACTTCTTTTTTAAGCCATAAAAATTTGAAAGGTTATGAAATAAGAGTTATCATTGAGGTTTGAACCCTAGACCTCTGGTTCCAAAACCAATGTCTTCCCTCTTGCCACTAGACCAACAACATTCATTGTACAACAACCTAGTAGTTTTGTTATATATTTTGAACCTATAATGGTAAATAATAATTCCCCTAATATTTTTTTTTTTTGAATTTTAATTTTGTCCCTTCTTTTTAAGAAAATGTTACAAAATTATGAGAAAATTGTTTAACTTAGATATTTTTTAATTTTAGAGATCTTTCACGATGGTCCCTATAGCCTTCAATAATTTCTTGTTTGGTATTAGGTTTAGATTCAATCTTACACGGTTTCTTGTCCCTAAAAAAATTGTTGACTAGGAAAAAAATTTCACGATTACGATTAATAAGATGCCCCCACTGGATTGAATTTCTGGATCCGTCCCTGCTCTATGGTGTCTGCATCCCTAAGTCATGTATCTGTGTCTGTGTCCTCATATGAGCCTGTTAGGGGTTAATTTATTTCTGATACGTAGAAGTTAAATTCTTCACACTTGAGTTCAAGCTCTCTGTGTAGAGAATTAAAGTGGCTGTGTAATCAGGGCCGAGCCAAGATATGTGGGCAGTGGGGTCAAATGTTTTGGAAAAGCACACATTTCATTGCGATTAGGTCCTGTTAGAAAATGACGAAAGGAAAACATTATAATTTTAAACTCTCCCCATTCCAATGCAACTGACTTAAGGATTTTTTAGTTGTCTTTATTAATTTTTTTCGGCGTTTATTAGTCCTGGGTCAAACTTTTGGTGATTATAAGTTCGTTTCAACGAGAGGAATTGTAATTGGGTACCCAAATCTTTATTCAAATCTGGAAGAGTTCACTAATATCTGCAGGTAAAAATGTTGTATACAGGTAAAAAGTATACGTATTGAAAGGGACTTTTACAACTCAATGAAGCTTTTACAGCTCGATTGGGTCAACCCGATCAAGTGACCCCTCTTGCTATATGGTCCTTACGCCCATCTGTATCTGTATAATAGGAGATATATTTAATTCTTGACTAAGGATAGTAGGTATCCAAGGATCCGAACAAATAAATCTCTATCTTCTACTTTCATTACATTTTCCACTTTAATTTTGCAAGCCACCTGCAGGCTGCAGCTAAAAGCACTCACATTTTTTAAAGTTGAACATTAAATCCCTCGCTTTACATTCAGATGTATCCACACAGACTTTATAGAAGATGAACATGACAAGATACCATAATAGCCCACACACATGATGGAAAACAACACTAATGCCTCATGTGTTCTAAACTCTGATAAATAATGCAATCGCGGTCAATCATCCATATTTATTCAGCTATGGATATTGAGTATCTAGTTTTTTGTTTATGCCATTTTGATTTTGTTCTCTAATTCTGTTTTTTACAGGTAACAAATTTGGACACTTAGTATGGTACGAGTTTTTGCTCTTCTCGTGTGTAGTCAAGCTCTAGTCTTTTGACCTCCTTGTGCTTTGGCATTGTTGCAGGTGTGCTTGGTGCTGGTGTTGCGGTTTTGGCTCTTATTTTCATGATAATTGTTCGATTCGTTTAGTGGTGCTTGCTCAGTTGTGATGTTTGTTTTGTTATTCTGATAGAATTGGTTATTTCGCTTTGTTTGGCGGACTACGGATTGCAAAACGCTTATGTATGCTTTTATTTTCTTTCCATTTGGTTATTTCGCTTTTGTTTGGCGAACTACGTATTACAAAACGCTACGTATGCTTTTATTTTCTCTTCATTTGGTTATTTCGCTTTGTTTGGCGAACAATGGATTATAAAACGCTTATGTATGCTTTATTTTCTCTTCATTTGGTTATTTCGCTTTGTTTGGCGAACAATGGATTATAAAACGCTTATGTATGCTTTATTTTCTCTTCATTTGGTTATTTCGCTTTGTTTGGCGAGCAATGGATTATAAAACGCTTATATATGCTTTATTTTCTCTTCATTTGGTTATTTCGCTTTGTTTGGCGAAGTTCTAATTATAGAACTCTTATTTACAGTTTTAGTTTTATTTTTTGAGTAAACTGCTTGTATTTCGCCAAGGAGCCATCTGCTCTGACTTGGGGCAGCAGCGGCGGCGGCGTAGTTCTCTATTGGGAACTATACCATTAACTTCGCATTTGGGTTTTGTTTGTCGGCTTTGTTTTGTTCTCAATCGGTGCCAGGTCCTTTGTAACCATTTTCTTCTGTTCCCCTGTTCCCAACCTGTTATTGACTCAATTTATGCACCCCTTTCTGCATAAGCTTCAGCAACTAGAGGAGCACAACAAACTGGGGTATTACCAGATTTTGGGGCAATGAACCTTCCCCCTGAGTCTATAACAACATTGTTAGCATGCCAGTTTCAGAGTGTTCTGAGTCTTCTATCGGTGAATCATTGTTAGCGTGCCAGTTTCACTGTGTTGTGGGCAGCCACTTGCCATTCCAAACAGGTAATACACACACAGCCCGTAAAACGAGCCTTGTTACATCATCGAGATGAGAAACAGAGTCAGAGACGCCGGCCTGTCGAGATGCCATCATCACCGTCGAGATGCCGTCTAACGCCGTCATCGTCGCTCCGACATGGATCTCAACCATCATCATTCTGTCATCGTCCAGATCTGTTTCTCTTTTCTCTCTCTCGATCTGTATATGTATGTATATACATATAGATATATGCATATTACTCTCACTGACTTTTTGTCGTCCAGATCTGTATATTTACGTATTCTCTCTCACTGAGTTGTAATTTTTTTTTTCCCGATTGATTACTGCATAACTAGATATATGAACATAACCTCTCATTGTTTTCGATTGTTTGTGTGTATATTTGTGTTTTTTTTTTTTTTTTGCTACGGAAGTTCTGTATAGATCGTGTTTGTGTGGCTGTGTGCATGATTTCTCTCTCTCCCCCTTGAACCGAACCGACCTCTAAACCACACCGAACCGATTTCTAAAAACCGGTTTCGGTTCTCTATTATCTCCGAACTAGTTTTTCCTGTTTCACTCAAAAACTCCTCCGAACCGAACCGGTTACACCCCCTAGTTTGGAGAGACAATGCCAGACCAGTAAGAGCGGCTGACATAGTACTTTAGTAGTAGATGTACGTTCACTGCTTTCCCAAGAATGAATTTATGCACATTTTGAGAGTCACGACTCTCTCAGCAACGAAAAGTACACAATACGTATTGATAACTAGCTCCTCTTGAAATGGTACTAGATTTGCATCTCTTAGATGAAAAAAATCCAGAAAATGATCCTCCACATTGCAGATAACATCGCCAGAACCAAAAAAACAATAATTTAAACTGCATATCAGTTTCATCTTTTAATTTATTGGTACAAAATGTGTCAATCGCTAGATTGCTAAATCTACAAAGCTCTTCCAATTAGTTTCAACTGTCTTTCCACACCTGCTCAATGGAAAACCCAACCTCGCCCATGTCCATTTACCCAATGTCAGCTTTGTAATAGACTCAAATTTCTAAGCCATAATTTATCGCAGTCTAACAATTGAAGGCGGTGTACAAGATCCATTGGATGCGTCCACTTTCCTGCAAATAGAAACCTTTTGGCTTTTCCCTTGATTGTGATCATCCAATCAAAGTTTGCTACACTTTACAAAACCTCAGCAATGAAATCCCTGTAAACCCTATTAAAAAATGTGCATCTGCACCGTCAACACAAACCTGCTCCCTACCACCACCATGTAATTTTTCAAGAATCCTCCAAGTCATAGCATCCGGGGTCAACCCGTTCTTTCTCATTTCTCCCACAATCTGGTAAGCCTCTGTCTTCAAACCTAACTTGCAAGCACTATTAATCAGAATGTTATAGTTGACTATATTCGGGGAAACCCCACAATCCATCAATTCATATAAGAAATCACAAGCCTCGTTAAACTTGCTTGAAAGGCAAAGCCCTTTGAGAATGGCTGCATACACAAAATCATCATGAATCTTTGATGGCCAAATAACATCATCACAAAAACTCTTTGCTTCCTCTATCTGAATAGACTCACAAAACCCATCAATCATGATAGCGTAAGTAGTACTGTTGGCCACTCCACCATCACTCACCATGCTGCCGAAAACCTCCATTGCTTTACTTTCTCTATTTAAACAATCCACGAAGAACTGCATTATAAGTCACAACACCAGGTCTAACACCCTTTTCAGGCATAACTTTATGCAATAAATCAAGAGCTTCTCCTATTCTTCCAACATTCAACATGCCACAGATAACAGTTTGAAGGTGACAGCATCTGGTGCATTGAACTTTCCCACCAACATCATTCATTATTGTCAAAGCCTCTTTGATTCTCCCCATCCTGCAGAACCCACTAATAATGGTGTTGAGGGTAATGATATCAAGCTGGCATTGGGACTGAAGCATGAAAACGAGCACATTCAAGAGCTCAGTAGGGTTATTCGTAAGACAGAGCTCTTAAATAGATGTTGTAGATCCTTGTTCTATCCACACCTTCCTTCTTCAACATGATTCGAAAAACTTCCTTTGCCTTACAAAGATCAGCATCAAGACAAAAAGACCTTCTATCATAACAGTGTAAGTATACTCAGAAGGCAAATACCCAAATTCACTTCCCTCTTCCAGCAACTGGTAAGCCCTCATAAAACTACCTTCTTTACAAAGACCATGTACAATAGAATTATATAATACTAACATCGGAATAAAACCTTTCATTTTCATAATGTAAACAACACGTGCTGCCCCATTATGTCTCCCCACTTTACAAAGGGGGTCTATCATCTGTCCATAGGCAAATTCATCAGGAACACTCTTCCCTTGAGGCATATCTTCTGCAATCATGAACACGTCCTGAAATAACCCTTCGTGACACAAAGACTCAATGACATTCACAAAAGCGGCATTGTTCACCGATGAATCATTTTTATCTACCATCTTCTGCCATAGCTTGCCCATTAGTTCCTTGGCAAGTCCAACCATTCTCTTCCGTAGAATCCCACGAACCAAGACGCTATATGTGAGAGCATTGGGCTGTACTCCACACTGGGACATTTTCATCGAACAATTTCTGGGCAGAAACCACGTCCCCAGTTTTGCTGTATCCATTAATGAGTGTCGCGTACGAAACAGCATTTGGTAACTGTCCCCTACTCCTCATATAGATAAACAACCTATGCGCTTCAACTGGTCGAGAAAACCAGCAGAATTGATCCATAAAACAATTGTAATTCACCAAATTAGGTACGAAATGGGGCATCACCACAGTCAAACGATGAAAAACATGCAATGTACAATACGGGTTTTTTGAATCTAACATGCGGGCAATGAGAACATTGCACGTCAGCTCGTCAGGGACACACCCAGTATCAATGGAACGGCAAAAGTGATGGTGAGCTTCGGAGAAGCGGCGGGACTCGCAGAGGGCGTGAATTATACTGCTGATATTGAGAGAATCAGGGAAGTAGCCACTGAGGCGTAGGTGGTCAAGAAGGCGAAGGGCTCCGTCAACATCATTGACCACGGGGCAGAGCCTGTGAATCTTTTTGGTCCAGTAATTCCTGTTGGTTATGCTCACTTCTCGTTCATCTGGTTCACGCGTTGGCTGTGGTGGCAGAGAGGCAAAGAGAGAGAGAGAGAGAGAGAGAGAGAGAGAGAGAGAGAGAGAGAGAGAGAGAGAGAGTTATCTAGTTATGGTTTTAATTGGAGTTTTAGGTGATAGAAACGCCAAGATAAACATGACTACCTTCACATGTTTTGGTGATGCTTTGAATTAGCCATTGGGGTTTCACTCTTCATGCGAATTGGTAAGGACGAAACAGCATAACAGTGATGTTCCTTCCATCCTTGTTTGGCCACCAAAGCCAAGTTCCTGTTGGTTATGCTCACTTCTCGTTCATCTGGTTCACGCGTTGGCTGTGGTGGCAGAGAGGCAAAGAGAGAGAGAGAGAGAGAGAGAGAGTTATCTAGTTATGGTTCTAATTGGAGTTTTAGGTGATAGAAACGCCAAGATAAACATGACTACCTTCACATGTTTTGGTGATGCTTTGAATTAGCCATTGGGGTTTCACTCTTCATGCGAATTGGTAAGGACGAAACAGCATAACAGTGATGTTCCTTCCATCCTTGTTTGGCCACCAAAGCCAAGTTAAGCATGGCATGTGCTACGGACTTTAGCATCACGTCCTTCCCACCCTGATACCTCTGTTCCACTGTCTTTGATAAAGCGAAATAAATCTGCCTTTGATCTACCAATCTCTGAGTGCAAAACCAGACACTTCCATAAACGATGTAGATAAGTTATTGCTGAGAGAAGCCCTTACCTCTTGACTAGTGTTCTTGCGGAAGAGAAGCCTAGATTTCTGATCATTGATCAGCTGCCCCCAAGCTTTGTGATAGGTCTCCCAAATTCTACAAAATGCTGCATTTCACCTTCCCTAGCCTTGTGAAATTCCAGGGTAATCAGTGAACAAGAGATGACTGATCGGTGGGCCAGCCCTGCAAACGCGTACACCATGTACTTCTTTCCTCAATTTGGCCTTCTCAAGTATGATGAGCTGACCTAGCAGCAACAAAATATAGGAATTAGCGAAGCTTATCCTCACCAATAATGTGTGAGTAACTAGATTAACTGCTTCATTTCCTTAATAAATCAGCATAATAATTTTCACAAAAAGAAGTCAGGATAAATAGATAGATGACATTTTGGTCATCGTAGTTAGCTAGAGAGAAGTTGTTACAACGAAAAAGAATTGCTGCAAAGGATCCAGAAACCACATTTACATGAGTTGTTAAGGAAGATGGCAAATAAAAAAGTCGATAATGGAAGTGAATGGCTATACAACAGTTGATTAGGGGCGTCTGTGTCTTATTGTACTTGTTATTTAGGGAATCCTATACAAGTCAGATCATCCCTGTTGAAGGCTATTTGCAGTGGGAAAAGCCATACGAAAAGGATATGGATATTAGTCCAAACAGTCATTCCTCTGAACAGCACCTGCCTTATATTGCCGCTCTTGAGAAGGAAAAAAAAACAGCAGTTCCCTCTTAAAGTTTCCATTTTTCTGTGTGTGCGTGGGTGTTTCCTTTTTAGCAAATTAGCATCCACAGAAGCTCATGGGTTCAAAAAATTGTTACAAGATTTTAGTTTGATGAGAAAATAAACAAAGTATCATTGTCCAGCACATATTCCAACCACTGAAAATGAAAATCCCATAGGCCCATAAAATGGTAAAGGAGCAGAATCATGACTCACCACTATAATATTTACACCAACATGCTGATTGAACTCATTGAAAATAAGAAAATTGGGGATACAACTGCTACCAAGGAATCAAAACTAGATTAGAAGACAACCAGCTCAAAGAGAACAACTAGATTAGACCCCTTCCTAAGCATACAACTGCTTCCTAGGAATCCAAAAAGCCAAACAAAGAAACAGAACCACAAAACAACTTCCAATTTCAAGTCCTATCAAAGACAATAAAGCCATTTCCGCTAACTTTTGGCTTTTGGGGCTTTTTAATTGATGTATGTGAGGAGAATGACCTGTCTCAATAACATGAAAAGTAAGAAAAGCCCAAAAATCCCTTGGTGGAATGGCGCCAAGTGGAATGCTCCAAGAAGAGCAAAGAGCCAGATTAACAGCTGTACAATTATTTTTGTCTTTCCTTTATGTACCATATCAGTAAAGGTTAGGTCTCCGGTGCTCCCCCGTCCATACCCTCACCGATTAGGGATTACACGGAAACTACTTTAGTTGTTATTGGCGCCTCCAGTTCATCATGCAAGTACATGACAATAAAAGAACCCATTAAGATTTTCACGGTTTCATCAAATAGGATCTGAAAACACTAACAGTCCCTTTGGATTGTGAAAAAAGGAGTGATATGGAAGGGAAGGAGCCAAGCAAGAAATATCATTTTCCTACTTTTCTCTCCATTTCTCACCAAATTACTCTATCCCAATGAAATATTTGGCAAGAAACTCTAATCCTTTGTTTTCTTTTCTTACAAATCCATCAACCAAAGACACCATCTGGTCTGTACCTAGTTATCACTTATCAACCCCAATAACCAAAAGGCAAAGATATATGCATCAAGACCCAATATTTAAACAAAACTGTGACTAAAAAACACTAGGCAGGCAAATACTCAACTAAATACAAAACCTGTGGACTGAATTTACTTGGAGTAATAATTAAAAACATTGGAGTAATAATAAAAATCATTAGATCAAACACTTGCAGGCAAATTTTGAAAAACAAACCAGAAATTTCCACTGCTTCAAATTCATCAAAATCAACCAACATGAAAAGGGCCTATATCGCCTGTACGTAGAGAGCCAGCGATGTCATCTGCAACAGTCAAGCATGATGCGATCCAACCAGAAAGAGCCAACCAAATCATCTTTGCCATCCAAAGGGTAGAATCCCATGGCACCGCCATTGGTCTTTACCCACTTCTTCTTTCTCCCAGTCTTCAAAAAATTCTTCTTTAGAATGAAGGAGTAATCAAAACCCAGTATCCCTTTCAACCGATTTAAAGGCTCAAGTATCAAAGTATAGAAGAAGATTGGGACTTCATACAGATTCGTTCATGTTGTTGCGAAAGAATCCCTGATTTCTGGGCTGGGTTTTTCGATTTTTCCAAAGCGGACATGGCATGCCACGTCAGCCATTGTACAAGTAGTATTTTTGTTCAATTTTTTTTTAGATGAAAAAATGAAAGTAATTAAAAGGAAAGGATAATTTCGTTCTCTCTTCCTTCCTTTTTCGTTTACTACCCCCATTGATAAGTTGTCTAGGAAATTTTTTTTTTTTGCCTGCTTGAATTAAAAAAAAATGATGGAAATATCAACTTTTGCAAAAAATAGAAAGAGCTACACACCATTTTTTTTTTTTGCCTGATTGATAAAAATAGAAAGAGGAAAAATGCAAGAAATTAAAGTTGTCTTTTTTTCTTGCAAAAAAACACAAGGAGATTAACTTTCTCATGCAATTTGTGAATACAAATGGCATTTCAAACTTATCATTCATTTTTTTTATTACTTGCTACATTAAGGAAGTTGTCATATTTTAAATACGTTATGGTAATTGAGGATAAGTGTAGATGGAGGAATTTGAGAATTTAATGTCAAACTAATTACTAAAATATTATAGTTATGTGTTGTGAATTTTATATTGGGTGGTGGGTTTTGGAAATTAAATTGTCAAACTAGTTAATGAAAGATAACAAATATTTGTTATGAATATGTTGTATAATGTAAATTGTTGTCTAAGTTTTGTAGATTTGTGAAAAGAAATGATTAGAGTAACCACACGTACGACGGGTATTAAGTCTATATAGATAAATCAATAGATAGGTAGGGTTTGTTTGATAATCAAATTCAGTACTTAAAATTGAGGCTCCATTACACTAATTCAAAAAGTAAAAAACTCAGCTTATTGCGGTTTTCGGACATGTCATTCTCTCACAATACATTACATAAAAAGTCATGAAAAGTCAAAAAGTCAATAAGTCACCCTTAGTGGAATACCCCCGAATGTATTACGTAATACTACGTCATTGAGTTGATTTGATAACCATATTTCAACATTCTTGATAGGAGTAGTATTTTAAGTGTCTTTTACTCTATATTCATCATGGGTAACATACTTGAAGCTACCTCCTTTCCTTATGGAAAACCATTTCAATAGGAATTCACTAGAGACTAGAGATCCAACCAAAAGTTAAAATTCAAGTCGCGCAGTTTTTAAAAAAAAAAAAAAACTAAACGAAATTAAAAAAGAAAAAAGAAGAGAAAAGGACACTTTTAAAGCCATGGATAAGAACAAACTGGCTGCAGGACTTTTTAACAGGCCAGATATGGACTGATAGAAGGGTTGCTTCTACTTCAAAGAATGTGTGGCCCTCATTATCAAAGGGAACAGCTGAAAATTTTGGCATTCTATTTTGAAAAAATAATTAATTTGGAAAAAAGGCCCCAATTTTTTTTCATGGATTTGTTAGTTAGACACGTGAGATAGCCTACTCTCTCTCGTCCTCAAAACCAGTACAACTTAACATGACAATTTTAGCCTTTGTCATGTGTCTAGCAATTTTTTGGGGGACCTTTTTTTCAGACATCTTTTTAAAATGATTATGTATATAAACAGAGCTAAATCCACAACCGTTAATCACTTTTTTGTGTTAAGGTTGTAGCCAATTTTTGCTAGTATTCCAAATCACCATTTTTGCTACACAACTCGTAATAGAAATGACATCTTTGAAATTACTTTCTTCACTTTTATGCAATACCTATTAACAATATACTGTATTATTCATTTGGAATACACTATACTCTCTGTCTTTGAAATACTTATTTCAAAGTGCTTTTACACAAAGCCGACCTTACTTCGTTTCCTTATTATGAATTCCAGGAAAAATTAAGATTGGACTATGTGAATCAATCTGAACTCTATACAAAAATATTTCCGCACACCATACAAAATTATCCAACTACGTATTTTAAAAACAAAAACGCGCGAAAAATTCGCAATGAAATATTGCCTAGGATGGAACATATATATTGTGTAGCACTCTTGTGGCTGGGATATATTACCAAAACTTGGATGTGGCGATTGCGTGACCATTAAGCAGTGAGAATACTGCATAATTTGAGTAGTAGTTGCGCAATCCCCTCACGACCCTTGTGTTATTGCTTTTTCATCAACCAATCATGAGTAATAACAAGTCCATTGAATTCAAGTAAACACCTTAATCAAGATACAAGTGGTTTTAAGAGTAACAAACGATCATGATGCGAAGCCAGCAAACTCTTGGGGCCACTGAGATTTAAGTCCGGTCGTTAATTCCAAGGCCTCAAAATTAATCGAGGTGTGCAAAAGCTGACCTGGACACCCGGTTATATATATATAAAAAAAAAAAAAGATAGTAGAGGTTAAACCCAAACCTAGGCTTGGGGAAAGAAGGGTGCCAGAACACGTGCCCCCCTCGTACCTTTGCTTTAAGACTTGAGATTTTAGACAAAAAATTTAAAACCCGTAATGCTAGGGGTACGGAAATTGGGTGTACAAATAACGTACAGATGGCATGTGGGACCGACTTTTTGGGTCCCACATGAGTAATCCCAATTGCTCATTAATTTTGAAATACTTTTGTTGAGTAATAATTGTAAAGATAAGCTCAATTGAATCTGTGATAAATGGTTGATCCAATATTCTCATGTTTTATCCTGAATTCTGAATAAAACATGAGAGTATTAGATCAACTACTTACACTTATGTGATTGAGTTTATCTTTTACGAAATCACTCGAAAAATTATTTTAAATTATTGGTGGAGAACTCAAAAGTGGACCCCACTTGATGTGCGTTATCGATACGCCCAAATTCTAGTTGGTCTATCTTAGCTCGAGTGTTTTGAAACATAAAAATAAAAATTCCATTTTTCATCCAAATAAAACATAGAGATGAAAATTTATTTTTTGAAATTTGAAGGGATGGGCTCTCCTGTAATTCAACCTTTTTCCGCCCCACCTACCGGCTACCACCCGCATGACAAGCTCACATAAACTACCACCCACTTCTCTCTCTCTCTCTCTCTCTCTCTCTCTGTGTATGTAATTTACCCGCCAAGATACTGTTCCAAGCAAATTCCTCTCTCTCTCTCTCTCTCCCCGCGCGCTTGCGTAGCTATGCAAGGAGGACAAATGGCGCTTGAAGAGCCACTTCGACTAGCCTCCGTTCTTACTCCCTCAAAACGCGTAATTTCTCTCTCTCTCTCTCTCTCTCTCTCTCTCTCTCTCTGTGCGCGCGTGCGCGTGATCCGAATGAAGCAGATTAGACATTCTCGCTTCATCCTTTCGGAACTATTTCGAATTAGCATAGTAATATGCAGAAGAAATTCACTTGACACTCTGTTTGATTGTCTGGAAAACGAATATGTCAGTCACAAGATTTTAGCTCAGCCGTGACAAAAATGTATATAAAAAGAACTGGCATACAAAAACAGAATAAAGGTATTTAATATGGTTGAAAACTTATCGGGCCTAATTTATCTTTTACGTGTTTCTCCAATCATACATGCAATTCGGTACATCTATGGCTCAGATCAGTTTTGAAGCACAATTCTCACGAGTTCTCAGATCGGCATTAACAAAGCAAGCAAAATTGAGTTGATAGATTAGGGAGATACAAAAAGAAATAAGCATTTCCAACGATTTTCGTTTTTTAAATTTACCCATGATAGAACTCTTACTAATGTTACTCCTAGAATTTGCAGAATTTCATTCCTTCCCTGACCAAAGTAGTTGGAACCCTTGGACCGAATTCACGATCAGTTGAGGTAATCGAGGCGTGTCTAGAGGCAGGAATGTCAGGTACTCCTTCAGGATACACAGTTTGTGCATCACAAGAAACATTAGAACTGGTATATTGACTTCTTGTGTTTTTCCCATTTTTCCAGTTGCACGTTTTGATTTTTCGTGGTTAGATGAAAACTACCACCAGGAAACTCTGGACAATTTGAGAGTAGCCGTGAAGAATGTGAAGAGGTTATGCGCCGTAAGTGTCTACTTGTGGCCATATTGCCCTTACTAAGCATCTGCCATTTTTCGTAGTTCTATGATATGTATAGCTTGATGAGTTTGTAAAGTCATTCAAACTTGGTTTGCGTTATTATTGGGGTTCAGCCTTACCAAAACTTGTTTTTCTGTTGCACAACCTTTTTGAGTTGAGATTAGAGTTTTTTTTTTTTTTTTAAGTTTTCATCCTCTAATGCAATCTGTATATATTCTTCATTGTAATTATTACGTCTGATATGCTGTTTCCTTAAATAATTGCGGCAAATGAATGATTTCTAGGTTATGCTAGATACTAAGGGTCCTGCACTTCAAGTATTCAACAAGTCTGGGAATCCAATTGCAATGATGGCTGGCAATCGCGTGACTGTCACTCCAGATGTTACTAGGGAACCATCTACAGAGGTCTTACCTGTTAACTATTCGGGGCTTGCGAATGTATGTTTTATGTTTCATCCTTTGTTGCTGTTTTTTAGATTTCATTTTATCATTTGCATTTTTTTTTCTTTTTCCCGCGCCAGTATTCCTATCGACAACTACCATTTCTCTAAAGTGCTATAAAGGTCTTAGGCAGTTGATGACAGGCCATAGGAGCTATATCTAATCGACATTTTATGACCACGATGTTAAAGAGCCATGGTTCCTACAACTTGTGTCTCGGGAGGAACTCACTTTTAAGCTTTTGAGTTGGATCCAAAGCTTTTGTATGATATGAGAATCGGACCCAATGCATCCCATGTTTAGACATTAAAACATAGCCCAGACAACATAATGACAGACTCGAGAAAAAAGCATCACAATGAGAGACCCAAAAGAGGTTAAACACGGCAGATCTAGAAAACGGCTGCACATGAGCCGGGGTCTACCTTACTGTTACATGAAAATTTTGTGATAACCGGAAGGCCGGGATTTATGTGCCCTGTGATTTTTGACTTTCTATCTATCTGCATTGCAGACGGTGAAGGAAGGGGATACTATCTTTGTGGGTCAGTATCTGTTCACAGGAATTGAAACCACCTCTGTATGGCTAGAGGTGAAGCTACAGCTGATGCGCTTCTTCTTGCTTATTCATTGAGTCTAGATTGGGAGCTCATTTTGTCTGTCTGCTATCACACAGGTTTTGGAGACGAGGGGTAACGATATCCTATGTCTAGTGAAGAACAGTGCAACCCTTCTTGGATCTATTTTTACCATGCATGCATCACAAGTTCATATCGATTTGCCTACTTTAACTGACGTTGATCGACAGGTAACGTGTTGGCTTCACCAGAATCTCCTTTCTTGATTGTATGGCTTCATGTTCTCTCTCTCTCTCTCTCACTGAAATTTGTATCTAGGCTATATCGAATTGGGGGTCTCGCAACAAAGTTGACTTCATCTCACTTTCATATACACGGCATGCAGAAGATGTTCGAGAGGTCAGCTTCTTTATTGTTACCTTGTTCTTTTCTTAGGCATCATTTCTTGCTTTTAACTGGGTGGTGGTATTTGAGTAAGGCTTCTCCATGCTTTATACTCTAATCTGAAACTCTGATAAATTAATGGGTAACAGAATGGAAATGACATTTGCGCACTGTCCATTCCACCACTTCTACTAGTTTAGATAAATCGTATTCTGGTTACCGGTCCCTAGAACATCATGATCAGAACTTTCTAAAGCATATATAGCAGTGACATGCTATTTCGTTGTTTCTGATGTTCTGTGATGTTCGTGTTTCACAAAATTGACTTAACTTAAAACTGACTTATTGCAATTTACGAGACAAGTCACTTTCTCAAAACATATCGCTAATTAAGCCAGTTCCACTCACTTATTGAGTTTTAAGTCAGTTTGTGGATATGGGGAAACTTTCTCGAGAAGAATATTTTAATATTCTTGACATGATGCTATTTTCAACAGCTCAGAGCTTTCATTAAAGCTCAGAATCTCTCTGAAACTCAGATATTCGCCAAGGTTGAGACGGTAGAGGTATGTTAGAACAGAACTAATCTTGATGGAGTCCTTTTTCTTTCTAATGCTGGCTGGGTAAACTGATTATATGTTTCGTATATTTTGCAAGGGATTGAGACATTTTGATGAGATCCTTCAGGAAGCAGACGGTATTATCCTTTCGAGAGGGAATTTAGGAATAGACTTACCTCCAGAAAAGGTGGTGTATCAAACGGAATTATAATCACCATCTACCATGCTTTGCTGCTAACTTGATTTCTTCATTGATCATTTCTTGCTCTTTTGTTCTGTAACTAGTAAAAGTAATACTATTACTCATGAAAAGGTCATTGAACACGAAATTGGTGTCGATGACCATTTCTACTAGACAAGACGCCTACCAAAGCATTTAGATAACTGTGAGGCTGTTATGTATTCATCTCTTGATCTTCTAGAATTCTTTTTTGGGTCCTTTTCCGGGAAGTCTTCTGATTGCCAAGTGCTTATTTTCTTCGTAACGTCTCGATTGTATCTGTAGGTTTTCTTGTTTCAGAAGTCTGCCATACATAAATGTAACATGGTTGGAAAACCAGCCATAATTACTCGAGTGGTCGATAGTATGACTGCAAATCTACGACCAACTCGTGCAGAAGCAACAGATGTTGCCAATGCTGTTCTTGATGGTTTGTAACTTAATGCATTTGAATGTTGTTTGTAGTTCTCTTATATCTCTATGTTAAACTATCCTTGTTTCTTTTGTGTATCTATTCTACAAGGTGCCGATGGTATATTGTTGGGACCAGAAACACTTCGGGGCATGTATCCGATTGAGGCGATAAAAACCGTGGGAAGAATTTGTGCTGAAGTAAGTATTTATCTTTCATGTTTGAGATGTAAGTTTAAACAGGAAATTCAATCTGGGCCCCAAAATCTAAGAATTTATGACAATGCTCCTTGTAGGCTGAAGTTGTTTGTAATCAGTCTCTTCAATTCAAGAGAGTAGCCAGACATGTTGGAGAGCCAATGTCTCATGCAGAATCTGTCGCGTCATCAGCGGTAATTGTAACATTGGTCTTTTCTCATAAGCAACATATATATCCGATATTTCAGATTAAATAGTAAGCGACGTGAGTTCTTTCTCATTTTGAAGGTACGTGCAGCCACTATAGTCAAGGCTGCCATGATCGTCGTGTTCACTTCATCTGGTAGAGCAGCAAGGTGCTCATTTATAACAAAGTATCAGACTGCTATAAATCGAAAAGGAGTCACCCCATGTTTACTTGGAACTTTTGCGTCAGGATTAACTATACGTCGAATATGATATATCCCGTAGACTATTAGTCCAATCAAACACACGGGGCCTTAATTTCCAAAAAAAAAGAACACATGGGTATTAAACGATGGGCTAACTGCGATCTTTGTTGACAGGTTGATTGCAAAGTATAGGCCATCAGTGCCGGTGTTTGCTGTTGTCATCCCTCGACTCAGTACAAACTCACTGAAATGGACTTTCACTGGTTCGTCACAGGTTGCTTCACCTCTCTCTTCTAAGTTTCTTGCCAAAAGAACAACTGGAAATGACAGAGTTATTTTGAACTCTTAACATCCTCTGAACTGAGAACATGATGATCTTTAACCACAATCGGTCTCCTTGCTACAGGCTAGGCAATTGCTCGGTGTAAGAGGAGTCTATCCTATTTTGGCCAGTCCTAATGTGGTAAAATTCTTATCTTTCTTTTTCATACCGAAATATTACTCGTTCTCTTTTACCTTCTATGGATTTACGGTATGTGAATAACAAGGGATACCCCGAAAGGTTGTTCACATTGGATTCAAGTATTGGCATAAGAGTGTTTAGCGGTTTCAGTCAAGTATGATTGGCTGACTCTAATTTACAATTTTTTTTTTTCTCCTTCTACTATCCACTGTTGCAGGCTACCTCAGGTGGTTCTAGTGAAGAATCTGGCTTGAAACTCGCCCTTAATCACGGTAAATCTGTGGGGTTACTGAAACCCAATGACCAGGTGGTTGTCTTTCAAAAGATCGGGGATTCTTCGGTTGTCAAAATCGTTGTATTTCAAGACCAGCTACACAGTTGATCCTAACTGCTGTGTCCTTTCTTGACAAACCTTGCCTATTTTGTTAATTCTCATGTATGCTATAAAAGTGTATGAGTAACATTATCTGAGGCTGTCAATACAATATTTTAAGGTACTATCATGATACTCATGTCCGTTCCCCCAGTTTCTTATCAGCAATGATTCACCGGGTTCAGTCACAGGTAACGTGGAAGAAGTTTGTAATTCTCATGTATTCTGAGGCAGTCAATACTACATTTGATTTCCTTCCTTTAAGGTAGTATCATGATACTCATGTCCATTGAGTTTCTTATCAGCTATATGCCTATATTGATTCACCGGGTTCAGTCACGAGTAACGTGGAAGGAGTTAGCTAGCGTATGATTTTCTTTGTACGTTCGAGGGTGCTTGAGTTTTTAGACTTGGTTTTGTAGCGCGCGTTGGAGGGTTCTTGAGTTTTTGGACTTGGTTTTCTTAGACCATGTCCAATGAGGTAATTGTATTGTATGCAGGGAAAGAAGACTCAAAAAGAAAAAAAGGACAATAAAATGAAGGGAATAAAGTTTGATTTTATGTAAATGAGGTCAAAAGGTTCATGTAGAGGTCAATTTTTAATTTTTTTGTACCCCTGCGAATAGAGTTGTCAAATGAGCCGAGTTGGCACGGGCATAGCACGTTTAAATGTGGCACGGCATGAGCACGATTTTAGATGGGCACGGCACGGAAGTGTGCTAGACCTGGCACGGCACGGCACGGCACAGCCGCACGGGGCATGGCCAAAGGAACGACACAACAAATACTAATTTTTAATGTACCCAAAAAATAATTTTTAATGATGAATTTTCTAATTATATGTTATGCACTTTTTAATAAGTCAATACAAATATTTTGCGAATCTCAATATTCCGAAACTCGGCTAGGTTATAAAAAAAATCGAATTATATGTTATATACTTTTTAATAAGTCAATATAGCTATAGTTATTAGATATAAAAAAATCGATGAAACTTGGCTAGATTATACAAAAAAAATCGACGAAACTCAGAGATGTGCTGGCATAGGCACGGCACGATTACAAAATGGCACAGTACGACGTGGCATGATTAAGTAAACGGACCGGCACGACACGACATGACATGGTACGATTAAGAAACAGCACGACACAGTTTAGTAAATGGGCCGGCACAGTTGGCACGAAATTAAATGAGCTATGTCAGCACAGTACGGCCCGTTTGACACCTCTTCCTTCCTGCAAACGAACTTGTGGGAGTTCTGCCCTCCTTTTTCTTTCCTTTCAATTGTGATAGATCTGAGATCCAAACAGAAGGTATAGGAGTGGGACATGATATTCAAGCAATTATATGAGCTGATTGGGAGGTGGCTTGATGAGCCCCAAATTGTTAGGTTTGTGAATCTTGATTCGGTTTAACTAGCACAGGAGTTCAGGGCAGTGCCCCGAAGCCTAGACATGGGTGTTACTATAATTGGTGATGATGAATTTTGGATTATCGATACTTGCTATACACAACAATTGATATAGCTCATGCACTCTCTTCATTTGATACATAGTACAAACTGGTATGCGGGAATCCACTCAGCAAAAATTGTGATGCAATGTGTAGTCTGCGTGAGAGAGATATCTATCTACGTATACCATAAGCAAGCAATGTAGTTAGGCTCGAAGGCCACCGAACCTTTCTTTTTCTCTATCCTAAGTTCTGAAAATTTTATTTTTTAAAATTAAGATGAGAAAAAGAAAGCATCTCTAGGCGTTATCCTTTTAATTGACTCACAAACCAAATTTTTGTATGAGCCCTTTAGATTTGCTTTCGTCTTTGACACAAACTTAAATCAAACTCAGTTTTATTCAAAATTTTCACCAAATAACAAAAGATAAAATTTTACTCAAAAGTTTCAAATGCTTATTTTGATCGTTAGCATTTACTCATAGTTCTACTCGAATTTGAGTAAAAACATCATTTGATACCAGCACCGAGGCAAGTGCCATCATGTTACTTTTTTTAGAATCATATTTACGTCCCCAATCGACTAGGAATTCAAACAATTACACGAAGAAAATCAGGAAGAAATGTGACCAAGTAACCACCCTGAAAACTAGTTCGTACTCACAAATTTATGAGTAAAATTTTTGTTAATGACATAGCCGGAATTTTGAGAGGCATAAAATAGCCTTCTAAAATTTGAGTAGGAATTCGAATCTATCTTGATTTGAGTAGAAGTTCGAGTAAAACTCATTTTGATAGTATAAGTTTGAGTCAATAATTCTAATTGGTTTGATGGTTACTTCTACTCAAAATTTTATTTTCTCAAATTCCAAGCAGAGCTTAAGTTTTATTTGGAACTTGTGGAAAAGAAAGGGAAAAAAAAAAGAAAAGAAAAGAATTAAGAGAAAAATTATGAAGAAAGTGTATTTATTTTTCTTGTTTGGTTGTCGAAGAAAATGAAAAGAAACTAGTGGGAAAATGTTCTTCTCTTGTTTGGCTTGAAGAGCAAAATAGGAAGTAAGTAATGAATCTACGTGCTTTTCTTTTCTAGATTCATAGTTTGGTACTTTCTCTCTCATTTCTTAATGAATCTAAACTGCTCTGCTTTTCTAGATTCAAAACTTGACACTTTCTCTCTCATTTCTCTTTATAACTTTTTGTTTATAGAACTGTTTAAAGAAAGGAAAGGAAAATAAAAAAATTTCCTATTCTTTGTTTGTATTGAGTAGAGGTGTCAAACGGGCCGTGCTGTGTTGACATGACCCATTTAATTTCGTGTCAACAATGCTTTGTGCCAGCCTGTTTACTTAATCGTGTCGTGCCCATGCCGACCCATCTCTGAGTTTTGTCGATGTTTTTTGTATAATCTAGCCAAGTTTCGTCGAAAAAAAAAATTGTATATCTAATAACTATAGCTATATTGACTTATTCAAAAGTATATAACACATAATTCGAATTTTTTTGTAGTATAATCTAGCCGAGTTTCGACGTATTAAGATTTGTAAAGTATTTATATTGACTTATTAAAAAGTGTATAACATATAATTAGAAAATCCACCCTTCAAAATTAATTTTTTGGGTACATTAAAAATTAGTATTTCTTGTGTCGTGCCCTGGGCCGTGTCCCATACCGTGCTGCGTCTAGCCCACTTTCGTGCCGTGCCCGACCCAGTTCCATGCCATGCCCATCTTAAATCATGCTCGTGTCATGCCGTGCCACATTTAAACGTATCGTGCCCGTGTCAACTCGGCCTATTTGACGCCTCTAAAGTTGAGAGGAAAAGGGGAAGAAAAATAATTAAACTAATTATTTTAACTAAAGATCTCCTTATTAACTTTCCACGATCTTTTCTTCCTTTTTCCTCCGTTGGAGTATTTTATTTTATTTTCCTTTCTTTTTCTTTTCCTAGTACCAAACAACTTGTGTAAATTTTTTTATTCTCTTTCCTTTCCACCATTTTCCTCCATTAACAGAACAGGGAAAGGGCCGTCCGAGGTGGGGTTCAAGAAATACCCCGTTTTCGAGAGTCGAGACCGGAGGTGGCGGGGACGGGGGTTACGTTAGGTTAGGTATTCTAAAACCCAACCAACTAGGGTTTTTCTTGTTTTTACCCTGATGACAATGGCTTCATCCTTGTCTATTCCCACCTTTTTATCTTCCCCATCAGCTGATCACCAACATCATGTAATCCCCCATCTCTCTCTCTCTCTCGTACGCACACACATACGCACGCACCGTTCTGTGTATATGCACACAGTCATCGACCGCTTGGTTCTGAGAAAATGAGGTTATTATTGTTGGTTGAATCGTACAATTGGGAATGAGTAAAATTCGTTATCAGTCTAGTACGGTAAAGTTTCATTTTTTGGGTGCACAGGAATCAGGATGAGAACGGTTGGGATGCCATATCGAAATTTTTGTTCTATTTTGTTCTTTTTAGGGTTTTACGGAAGGGAATTTTCGGGCGAGTTTGGGGTGGAAAAGCTTGGTGATTGCGTTGGTTTTATTGTTCGATTGTGCTATTGGAAATGAGCAAAATTCGAAATCAGTAAATAACGATAAAGTTTTTTTTTTGGGTGAACAGGATGAGAAGGGTATGGCATCTGATTTTGTTTTTTTTTTGGTTGGTTTTTAGGATTTCAAGAGCTGGAATTTTCGGACGAGTTTGGGGTGGAAAAGCTTGGGAATTTCGAAAAGGTGTGGGTTTGAGTTAAGCTGTTCGAGAGACAAAGAGATGGATGTAAGCACATCGGCTTCAGCTTCGGCTGATATTGTTGCTGATTGCTTTGATGGTTTGTGGTGTTTAACTTTCTAATGGGGGAGTGTGTGTGACTTTATAATGTAGTATTTGGAATGTCTAAAAAACCAGTTTATTTCATAAGGTTTTTCATCTTCGGTTTCAATTCTTGGTCAATTTCTTTTGTTTTTTTAATAAATTTTTTCTGTTTGTCTCCACAAGAGAAATCAGAAAAGTAAAAGAAATTATGAACAAATCTTGAAATGTTCTAATAGACACGAAAGAACAAATGAAGCTAGAAATTTTGGCTATTTTTTGGCTATTGAACATTTTGGTGGTTACTCTTGTTACCTTGTTCTCCTACAGATTTTAGGTGCATTTTATGAAAATCTCATAAAATGAACATTTTATGGAGGGGTGATAAAATGAAGTTGTTTTCCCAACTGATAAAATATAGTGGTTTTCCTATAGATTTTACGAGGATTTTATGAAAATCTCATAAAATCACTTTTACGTTTTATGTATTGAGATTGGAGTGTCATAAAATGTGAGATTTTATGTCCCAAAAATCTGTTGAAGAGCACACCCAAGGCGAACTGACAAAGTGAATCTTCTTATTATAATTGAACAGCTTTAACGAAGGCAGATGAGTTCCGGCAGAAAAACTAGATTTTTTAGACATACCAAACACAACATTAGATTGTAATTGCAACTTGATACAGTTGAATGATTGTGGTAGGGGTGGATATTATGGAGAAAGAGCCGAGTGTTTCGACAATGTTATTGAATTTCGAGAACAAGTTTGATCCTTTTGATGCTTTGAGCACCCCTTTGTATCAAACAGCCACGTTCAAGCAGGTAAGTTGACTCACACATTTCACTTGTTCTACATTATGTTTACATAATCTGAGATATCTTCTGACTGAATTGTGGTGGAATCGAGGACAATTTGATATGTTACATATTTTGCACGAAAATGCTCTAAAGCACCGTGTAGAACTAGATGTATGCATCATATACGTGCCAATTTGCTACTGATTTCGAAGAGCTTTTGCTTGGATTTGGATTTGACTGTGCATTTTATGGAGTATTTAATGTTTTAGTCATTTGGATCAGTGAAAGTGGTGTTCTTTCTTATATACTTTGTGGGTCCCATGAAAGGACGACATTCTCTCTCTCTTTCCCATAGATTGGCATGTGCTGGCTGGTACACATTCCAGGACTGAAAATGAAATGTCAATGGCTTCTGATGTTTTTTCGCTTGTAGCTACTGAAATTGTTGTTGTCCATTTTCTTGTTGCGTCTATTACTAATTTACTCATGTTATTGCTACTTTCAAAAAGAAAAGAGAAACATAGCAGTCGCTATAATATCTGGATGGGAAAAACTATATCCTTAGCCTTGTTGACTGTCTTTACCGCATCTACCCTGTTCGTGTGGCTGTGGATGCAGCTATAATGGCCTTGAAGAATCCCTTCCTAGTAGGATTTGTAGTTTGATTTTGCATGGTACTTTTATCATTTTATGGTGCATCAACTACTGCCTGTAGATAATTTTTTTGGCATTTTGTTCACATTACATCTTATTTAATATCTTTGTTTACCTTTTGCTTGTGTTACCCTGTTCTGCAGCCTTCAGCAACAGAAAATGGCCCTTATGATTATACTAGAAGTGGAAATCCTACAAGGGATGTGTTGGAAAGGTCTGATTTGCTTGTTGCTACTGAAAGTTGAAATATTGCATATTTGATAATGAAAAATGATTAATGACTGCTGTATGGTGTTTGGCTGTAAGTATGATTCAATTTTCTTGTTCTCAGCCTCCTGGCAAAGCTTGATAAAGCAGATCGAGCATTTTGCTTCACCAGTGGCATGGCTGCTTTGGCTGCTGTCGCTCATCTTGTTGGAACAGGTTTCCCCCCCTCTGTTCCACGTGTTTGTACTTTGCTGATGTCTGCTAATTTGGAAGTCCTCGTCGATCAATATATTGTTTGCATCAAGTTTTATGTTTAGGTATTAGTGTTTCAACTTTCATAGCATGATCATGTGCGTTCCAATTGCTCACCAGGGGTACCTTGTAGCAATCTTTTCCTGGGCATGGCTCTTGGTGTATTCATCAAATCCTTGCTAATTTAAGGCTTCCTTCATGATTTGAACTTGCCAAACATAAATCTCTCATTCTTTACTTTGCACTGTATGTCTGTACCATTCATATGAAGAGAACTTTTCTTTGCCTTCAGCTTAAGGTACTGTTTTGCATGTTTTCTTGTTAACTGGTACCTGCATTATAACAGGTGAGGAAATTGTTGCTGGAGACGATATTTATGGTGGCTCTGATAGATTGCTGTCAAAAGTAATTCCAAAGACAGGAGTTGTGGTTAAGTTAGTATTGCTCTCTCTCTCTCTCTCTCTCACACACACACACACACACACACACACACACACACACACACACACACACACACTCACACACACACACACACACACACAGAGTCTTTTTCTGTAATAGATGAGCGGAAATAACTTTGTATTTTATGTGTATTACATGCAGACGTATAAATACAACTGATTTAGACGAAGTAGCATCTACAATTGGTCCGTGGACAAAGCTTGTGTGGCTGGAGAGTCCAACCAACCCAAGGCAACAAATATCTGATATACGTGTAAGATATGTTAATTGAACACTTTAAAATCAGGATTACTGACCAAACAAATGAGGTAGATGTTCTGACCATGATATCTGCAAATATGTAGTGCTTGGTAAATGTGGTGATTCTGCAACTTATTGTACTAGGAAGTTTTTGCCATCAGTGATTATACCTCATGGTCAATATTGCACCTATTAATGTGATACTTACGGGAGGTTTCTAAGCCAGGGATTCAAAAAACCAGGGTTCCTTATAACATAATTGTACTTCTAGATATTTAAATAGATAGATATGAAGCAAAATGGGGGTCCTTTTTCCTTTAGAATGAACATTAGTTTTAAAAAAAACAGATATCGGGATAGAGTGCATGGCAAGTTGTTTCTTGGAAAATTTCCACTAGTATTGCTACTGTCTACTAAAGATGTCCCATAGCACTTCACTTTTGGTTTGATTTTTTTTGTTGCAGCAGTTGAAAGTCAAATAGATACCTTGAGATAGTTCAATTTTCTTGTTTATTTTGGTCAATAAAGGAAGAGAGACAATTACCTTTTTGATTGTAGAGGTTATTTTGTTTTCTCTGGAAGTGGAAGATAGTATGACCAAAGGCATCATGAATATTTACTTTATATGTTACTTCTTCGAAGTTCTTTTGTTCAAATTCCTTATTTAAGCCCTCATCTGGTTCGTGGATTTTTTTTTTTATGGAATAACAAGGAAGATACAACGCTAGGGTATTGTTCCCTACGGATTATGGTTTGGTAGTATGGGTCTGATTTCTATTGACCCCAGGGTGGTTTTAGACACTGATTCGAAGTTAGGGTTTTATATTGGCTTGAAGGTGGGTTCCACAGCTAATATGTGATATAGATCTTAGGTGTTCATATATCTTGTAAAGTTGGATGACTTTAGCTGCTAATTTAGGTGTAATAAGCTTTATTTGCTGTAGTAAAGCTGTCATTAATTAACTTGCATTGCTTGCCGCCTTACACAAACACACTAACAAAAAGCATGAGCTTGTACGAGTACAAGCATGGCCTTCTTGATATTTAACTCTTCCCCTCTTACTGACATCAGGCCCTAATAAGACAATGCCACATCTTATAGTCGGTGTATTTTCCATGTTGGCTTCTTTTCAGAAAATAGCAGAGATCGCTCATGCTCATGGTGCGCTTGTGTTGGTAGATAATAGCATCATGTCGCCTGTATTGTCCCAACCGTTGGAGCTTGGTGCAGGTTTTAAAATCGTGTGCTAATGATGTACTGTTATTTAGTGATTTTACTGGCAAGACATCTCTCCTCAACATGTTATTAATAGTGGTTTCTTCCTCTATTATTGCAGATATTGTTATGCACTCAGCTACTAAATTTATAGCTGGTCATAGTGACGTCATGGCAGGGGTGCTTGCTGTGAAAGGGGAAAGGTTGTACTACCTCTTAGTCCTACTCCTAATTTACCCCCAGAAGGCTGATTCACTTGCTCATGTATGCTTCTATATACGTAGTTGTGGTAGTTGGTCATTCATCTCAATATACAAAGATCTTAGGTTCTATTGCTATATTGATGGAAATATCATAACAATAGGACAACAATACACGTTACACAGTGTGAAGCTTTTGCTCCTGAAACTCAGCATTAAGCTCACAAAGATATGAAATAGGTACTCTTAACACAACGTGGGGTGTTTTGGAAAAGCGGAAAAGGGGGAGAAATAGAAAAATTGATGAGGTGGTGGCATAGGTGACTGTTAGCTATCATGATCTCAATCTAAAGCGAAAAAGTGAAAAAATTAGGGGAAATTGAAAAATAAAAGAAGGATGTTTTTGAAATTTGTTCATCCTGAGTGAGTATTTTTTCCTTTTAACAAGGAACATTTTACCGTACTACATTTGAGTGGATTTCATGTTAAGTGATGTAGCTTTTGTTCTGCATGTTTTTCCTTTTGGTACTTCTCCCGTTGTAATAGGCACATTTGTAATGAGAAAATATGGTATGGGTTCCATTTTCTGATCCTCAACCTGCTACGATAAAAGCATGAGGTCGCTGCCCAGTGCGTCCTAAAATGATGGAGAGATCAGATCTTCATTAGTCAGACTCATATATCTTCTGATGATCAGATGATGTGACTGACTATTGGAATGGAAGGAGGCTTTTACCACTTTCTTGATTTGTATTAATAGATTATTGCTCATGCTCCATGCTCCGTCTAAATAAGTTTTTATTCTTTTAGGCCTTACACGGTTAGACGGACAAAATAACTTTTTATTGTAAGGACATCTATAGGCCCCATCTTTTGACCTT
Source organism: Vaccinium myrtillus (assembly GCA_016920895.1). Taxonomy (NCBI): domain Eukaryota; kingdom Viridiplantae; phylum Streptophyta; class Magnoliopsida; order Ericales; family Ericaceae; genus Vaccinium; species Vaccinium myrtillus. Next base: position 3,892,894 of record CM029280.1, read on the forward strand.
CATAGTTTTCATTCAGTTTATAGAAGAATGCTGTTTCATGGAATTGGGTTTGAGTAATGGTGCAGCTGTGCAGGTGTGCCCCCAAAAGTCAGACCTCCCTAAACCCTTCTTAGGACATAGGGTATGTATACAGAAGTCAGGTATGGTGTGTGGCCAGTGCAGGCATGTGTCTACATTTCGTTGGTCTATTTATAGTCTACTACTCGAACATAAATTGGTGTAATAATTTAGCATTGTGCTTGATATGAAATGGTTTTAATGGGAAAAAGATCAGATTTGTCTCTTAGTTAAGGTGAGCTACTTCTTTAAACATTTGTAAAAATTGGAGGATCCTAGTGTGTAATTTGCTTTAGTTTGGGACACATCTCATGCCCTTATCTTTGTCATATCCGGTGCAATTGAGAAAATAGAAGGGGCTTTTAGAGATGGGCCCTGTTTTCTAGGTTCGGACTCAAAATAGTCATTGCATAAACCCAAAGACCAAAGTGCATAAACCCTACACCCAAAGTGCATAAACCTAAATAGCCTAAACTCAAAGTGCCTAAACCCACTTTACCCTACCCCAAAGAGCCTAAATCCAAAGTCACTATACCCTAAGGGCCTAAAATTGAAGTGGGTTACCGAGCCTCTAGGTTCGGGATAGGGTTGGGACAAAAATGAACCCAAAAAACAGGGTTGGGATCTAATTTTCCAAAAATAGAAAGGTCTATGTAAAGATTGGTTAGAGATATAGTTGTTGACAAGCACTCTTGAATTGGCAACTTTGTCATGGTAAGTATGAATGTTTTAATCTGGGCTTGTCATTTACTTTTTGTGGATACCTGTCTCCTTTATAAGTCTTCTCATGTTTACATTACTTTTTCTCTTGGGAATGTAAAACATTTACTGGAGATTTATTGCATGCCCTTTTTACTTTTAAAACAGATTAGCGAAGGACTTGTACTTCCTTCAAAATGCTGAAGGCTCTGGGCTAGCTCCATTTGATTGCTGGATTTGCTTACGAGGTATAAAGACCATGGCCTTGCGTGTGGAAAAGCAACAGGTGCTCTGCTTTAAACCTGTCATAGAGCATCGTATTAATGAAACTTTATTTTGGCATTAATGTACGACTTAGCTGCCTTACTGCAAGCACTCACTGGATTGGTTGTAGAGTTGCCATATTAACATGGATGGGTTAGCTTCCAAGGAATGTAGGGGACAGAAGTGAGAATAAAGTTATTATTGATGCTATGAAGTTTTCAACCGTCATAGTTTTGCCAAGATGGTTTAAAGATGAACACAAATCCTTGGGGTTTTAGTATCATAGCTACATGAGTGGAAAAGCTAATGATCTTAAGACAAGCTCTAAACTGCAACCACACTCACTGGATTGGTTGTAGAGTTGCCATATTAACATGGATGTGTTAGCTTCCAAGGAATGTAGGGGACAGCAGTGAGAATAAAGTTATTATTGATGCTATGAAGTTTTCAACCGTCATAGTTTTGCCAAGATGGTTTAAAGATGAACACAAATCCTTGGGGTTTTAGTATCATAGCTACATGAGTGGAAAAGCTAATGATCTTAAGACAAGCTCTAAACTGCTACTATGAACCTTTTTTTGTCTTTCAGGTGCGTTGCTGTTGCTTTTTCCAAACAATTAACAATACTTCATATTGTGTTAATACTAGCAAATGGGTTTTGCTGTAGTATGTTACTTATCGAAATTAGGGGCATCTATGGATTATAAATACTTGTGCTTCAAATTTGATATTGAAGAAAATGTTGGTGCTGCAAAAATTGGGAACATCTGACCTACGATATTCTTTATGATGTCAATTTGGAGAGGTTCTCTTTCAACAAGCTTGAAAAGAATATAACATGCATCCTCTGTCTCTTTTTGCTAATACATTTTGTTAAAACGAAAATTTGCATGAAACTTTATCCTACCGAGTCCAAAAAAAAAAAAGTTTCGCAGAGTTTATTCGGGAAAAGCAAGTGATAGCACCTTTGGAATGTGGTTAGCAGTAATATTACAGTGGTCCTTTGAGGTTGTCATGCTGTAGAACCAGAAGATTTGGCTGATTGTGATCATGATTCACACCTTGTTTATGTTGGAAATATATTGTAGATGCAAGTACTATTCGTTTTATATCATGGCTCTTTGCTTCCTCTCCCCCTAAAATGCCTGCTTTTGATATCATGGCCAGGAGAACGCACAAAAGATTGCTGAGTTTCTTGCTTCCCATCCTAAAGTGCAGAAAGTTAACTATGCTGGCCTTCCTAGCCATCCTGGGCGTTCTTTACATTATTCCCAGGTATTGGCATTGTATGCGACACTTGCGTTCATATTGCTTGACCAAATGGCCCCTCTTCCTCTTGTGTTGTTTTTTCCCCTTATTCTTTTTTGCTGTCCACTTTTTGCAGGCAAAGGGTGCAGGATCTGTGCTCAGTTTTCTGACTGGATCAATTGCGCTCTCTAAGCACATTGCTGAGTCAACCAAGTATTTCAGCATAGCTGTTAGTTTTGGTAACTATTATTCCCACTTAAATCTGGCCAGTTCTACCAAATTTCTATGCTGTTCATAATTGAGTGCGTTGTTTTTTTTTTTTTTGAAGTGCCATTGAGTGCATTGTTGGTCGCATGATTTTATAGCGCTTTTGGCTGATCTATCTTGACAGGAAGTGTGAAGTCCCTCATCAGCATGCCCTGCTTTATGTCCCATGCAAGCATACCTGCTGCAGTGCGTGAGGCCAGAGGTTTGACTGAGGATCTTGTTCGTATCTCGGTGGGGATTGAAGACGTAAACGATTTGATTTCTGACTTGGATAATGCACTTAGAACTGGACTTGTTTAGGTGATATTCTACCAAAGGATATCCAGCATGTCAATGCGTAGTAGGAGTATTCAACTACGATATCGTAAACTATGTGAGTTTCACATTTCTGCTCTGGAGTACGCAGAAAAAGGGAGGTCTCTGTGTGAACACTCATTTCGATTGTGGACCGTCTTTTCTGGACTTGGGAAGTGTATTTTTGTCTCAATAAGTGAATTTGGTTCGTGATTTTGCAGCATTGTAGTTAGTGATTTTGAACCCCTGTGAAAATTCATGGGATACATAGCGCCTATCACTTTGCTAGCACTCAACTTGCCTCTAGGTGTCTGTTGTTTTATCTTGTTCTTTTGTGTCAAATCAATTTAGTCATTTAATTAAAATTTAAGTCCATTTCATAGCCACTAGTTGCGGGCGCTCGTGCCCAACACGAGTTTGATGCCCGTCTTTGGTTGTTGTCTGAAATCTATCATATCAATTTGCATTTGGTGTGATGTAGAAGATAGCATGCTTCAGTATTAACAACAAAAGTGGTAGGAGAGTAAGACAAGTAGGGTGCTGTAGTAAAATTATTATAGACATTTTCTTGCTATGGAAATATCAAGATCAATGAAGCAGCAAATTTGCATGAAACAACCAATCAAGAAAACCTCTTAGAACCAAATCCAAAACACAGAACAAAGCAGTAATCACTTTACCCAGAATATTACATATACTCAAGCATAACCTACTATTTCTAACTAAAATAAACATAATCAAAGTGAGTTGAAGACAGAATGATTAAACAAACCTATTGTGCACTGATCACTTGTAATACACTTCAGATTTCCATGTATTACAAATAAAATTAGCCCCAACAACTTGAATAACTATACAAAGCTACAATGAACTTAATGTACATTTTATAAGCAAGTCTAAAGAACAGGAAATGATGTTGGTCCCTTAACAGCTAGATAATTACCAACACGTATTTCCCGGAAATGATGTGACATCCTTCCTTGTAGATACATGTATTTATGCATAAAATAGCAATCTGGTTAAGTTCACCAAGTCTTAGAATAGTCTGTCTCATATACCTTTATGCTGATTCAAAATGCCCAAGATCAGAGTCTAGAGTAGTTGGGGTGTACGGTTTGATAACTTCTTGACCTTGGCTATCCTTACCCCTGTTTTGAGATTGAAATAAAAATAAAATGGTAAGCATGAGTGGAAAAGAAAAAGAAAAAAGACAGTGAAAAAAAAAATGCACAGACCTAATATATAAATGGCCCAAAATCTACAAGAATTCATAGGTATCCTATGATTCCATAAGTTTAGAGTTAAATGGTATGTATCTCCTGTTTAAATAAATCTTATGAAATGCATACTATTCCATTCATTTAGAGGTAAAACCAATATGTATCTCGAAAAGTATCTCAGGTTTAAGTAAATATTCTTGCATGAGCCATGATGTGGTACCAAAAAAATTTCTTTATAGTAGAACATGTTATATAGTTAAAGACCAAAATTTTGCATCATCAAAGTTTTAATACAATATGCGCATTAAATTTGGCATTTTATATCATGTATGATTCATTTTTTCATATTTAAACTTGTTATTGTATCTTATGATACTCACAAGTATCCTAATACGAGAAATCAAATAAAAAAAAGTTATGCAGATCCCATATTGAAAACCCTGGCAGAAATACAATCGTAAAGTTCATAGAGTCCATAAAATGCTTAACAAGTTGTGACATCCAACCCAATCACTCCAACTAATTCCAGCACTTGTGACTAACAAGTCATACCAGCAAAATTGTTTTCCTTCATACAATTGTCTCTCAACAGATAAAGTGGTATCAAGTTGTGATCTACACATACACTGTACCAATGTTGTTCGTCTACCTCATGCATGTTGAGATTTGACAATCATCTTTGACATCAACATCAATCCATTAGCATAGAAAATGCTTCCTCAATCTACTACCATAGCCCAAGGAAGGGAACTGCAAAATTCCAAAAATCCAGTCAGCTCAGGGGGGAGTGCGGAAATTATGGTGAAAAATGTTTCTCATTTCACCACAATTCACAAATAGTGTATCATCAACAAATCATTTTCACTACTTCAAAGGAGAAAACACTAACTAATACATATAAAGTCTCCTTTTCGCTCGTGATAATTTGCATTTACTTTGTGCCTATGCAGCATGGATCTAGTGAAGTGTCTTATAGACTTATACCAACACTCTCCGGACACGTGCCAAGTGTCCTATTTTTTCTCAACGGTTTTTGTTTGGACACTTTGGGAGCAGTTTAAAAAAATGCCCCAGAGGCCCAGACACTCTATGAACACTCACAAGCAAGTTGTAGGTGTTAACTCTAGTTAAAGCTTAAGAAAATTCTTCTTGTCTTGTGTGACAGATGATCTTTCATTGATTGTAAAGATAGTTGTTAGAATACTTAATAAATGACGTGAGGATAAATATGATTTACTGGGACCTGGGGGGCGTGCTACACAGCTTGGTGCTGTGCACCCGCACGGCGCGGCCGGCCGGCCACTTTTTGGTGATCCGAGACGTTCACCGGATAGCCCTCGTCGAGTACTACAAGTGTACCAAAAATCAACTTGAACGGATATCGTTAAGTGCCTAATCGGAACACAAATAGATTGAAATGAAATGGAACACAAATGTACATAAACACTGAATCCAAATCACTAAACCCATTTTTTTCAAGCTATTTGTGTTCCGATTAGATACTTAACGATATCCGATCAAGTTGATTTTTGATACACTTGTAGTACTCGACGAGGGCTATCCGGTGAATGTCTCGGATCGCCAAAAAGTGGCCGGCCGGCCGCGCCGTGCGGGTGCACAGCACCAAGCTGTGCAGCACGCCCCCCAGGTCCGATTTACTGTGTATACAGTGTTTTATATTTACAATTAGAGCCTTGTATTTTAAAATTCTAAATCGTATAATAGATTGCAGATTTTTTTTTTTCAAAATGTGTCCCTAAAATGTGGTCTCTTCAATTTTTTAAAATGTGCTTGTCTGCGTGTCGGTGTTGTGTCTGTTTCGTATCGTGTGTCTATGTCGGTGCTACCTAGCTTGGCACCTATCGTCTTGAAATTATCAAGAGCGCTCATTGATTACCACAGAAGCAATAGGATACGGGCCCAAGAAGTAGTACTGACATTATTACATTTTAGAGGGAATCTATGAGAAACTCGATCCATATTGTGCATCAGGATCTTCATTTACTGCAAAAGAAGGTTAGATACTGAAAGAGAATTCACATAATTTCGTGAAAATCATGGTCTTCAAATGTGCAGATATGCTGCTATTCATAGTCTGGCAGTTGTAGTACTGGATGTCTAAGGTCTTCATGCATATTATTGCAAAGAAGAGAGACGCCTAATGATTACTTCCTAATAATTAACATATGTCAATATATAATAGTTTCTAAAATGGAAATATGTGCTTGACACTATAAGAAACAACAAATAATTTGATGCATGAAGTTTAGGAGAAAGTTGCGGTGCACATAGTGTGTAGAGTAATTGGTTTTGTGGTTCTTGTAGTTCTCCCTCCCCTAAGGGCTAGCTACATAGGTATGCTTGACTTCATTCCGTAACTGCAAAGGTCAAGATAGGGATGCTATGTGAACTCCAAATAGAGATTACCGTTGTACATAGTGTCAAAAAATAGCGACACAGTTTCGGCCTAGAACTTTGAGAGGATGAGCACACTAAGACCATGAAGGCATGTAATTTGACGAAATCACTTGAGGACTGAACACAACCTTGAATGAAAAAATAGAACTCAGGAAAATGACACTCCCTGTCAGTGTTTTAAAAGGCGATAGGCGCACCGAGGCGCCAAGGTCCCCTGGAGCTTTAAGCGCGAGGCGAGGCGCGCGCCTCTTGACAGCGAGGCGCAATTTTTTTTTAGTTCAAATTTAATGTTTTATAGTGCACCACCCAGCATTTATGCACTGTTGCACATAGATATATGTATCACAGTGGGAATCCGGACAATGTCACATGCTTTTCATAAAGTGTTTTCATATAAAATAAAAATTATATACGATTTGAATGGAATTTAAATAAATAAATGATAGTGGAGGTCTTTTCTAACCACACATGCCATCTATGTGTTTTTTTTTTAATCAAATCTTTATGTTTGATATACACTTACTAATAGATAAAGAGGACATATGCCTTGAAAGGATTCTTTCTTAATTAAGAAACTGAAAAGAAACATTAAAAAATTGATTGGTCTTGTTGTAACATAAACAAATAGACAAAGATACTTTAGTGGGAAGGGAAAAGACAAACATTCACTTAATGTAATAATAAAAAATCAGAAATTGGAGGGGAAAAACACAAAGGCGCGCTTAAGCTAGCGCCTCGCGCCTCTGCGCTTAAGCGCGCTTTTTGCGCTTAAGTTGCGCTTCTGCGTTCTGCGCTTAATCGTACCCCTGTGAAGCGCTAACCATGCGCCTCGCCTCGCCTCGGGCTTAAGCGCGAGCTTAACCGCGCTTTTAAAACACTGTCCCTGTGCTGTATATCTGTAACCCATATTCTAGATGATAGAGGCAACGAAGAGATAAAATTGTTCTATGTAGGAAAAGCTATCAATTGTGGTTCAAACAACTATAAATAAAGGTTTCGATAGTTCAAACTTTTCCCTATCTGTTGGGGCAGCAAAAGGGTGAGCGAATGAGAGAGTGTAACAAAGATTTAACTGAAACTAAGAATGAGAACAAACTTTGGTGCTAAGTAGGAAATCTGGAACTTCAAAGATCTTATTCAATAGCGACCTTTGGTTTACAATGATTTCATTAGATTTGCAGTGCTGTGCTCCTGCAAATATAAGCTGCTAAAGAAACTACATTTTTATCTTTGTTCTTATCAATAAGCATTTGGGCTTCGAATAACCTGCATTTTGAATACATGTTTATAAAGGAATTGTTGACCATTAAGTTCTAGTCAGCCGAAATTTTACAGCAAACTCATGGACCACGGACCACCATTCCCGTTTGCACATTCCCCATCCCTGCACACAATTGTAAAATAATAGCCAGCATGGCAAGATCTAGTAACAGACCATCCTCACCTTCTAACATCTCCCTGATCAAATGAAACCTTCTTGACACAACCCATTTTCAGAAAACGCAGAAGGAATCAAATTCCAAGAATCCAAGCTCTTTTTGGGCATTCTCTCAAACACTTAAACCGCTTCCTCAACAAATCCATATTTCCCATACACTGCAATTATTGCATCACCAACAAACACATCCGAACTCAATGCCAAACCATCTTTATCACCATTCCATGAACTACATTTCCCAAACCCACATGCATTAATCACAGAAGGGAAAGTAAAATTATCTGGCTTATTCGCCCTTTGTAATTAACTCACAAAATACAGACATATATAGCACCAAATGATCATTCGCTTTTCAAAAATAAAAATATACTCCTAAGACATGAATGGCAGGGAAAAACATGGTGGTTGTGTTTGGTTTGGGTTTTGGGTTTTTATTTTTGGTAATGATTGGAAAGAGAAATAGGGACAATAGTTAAAAATAGAGGTTATTGATTAGAAAGAGATAGAGAAAAAATGAAAATAATATTTGAAAATAGAGGTAATAATTGGATAATAATTGAGAAAACCGAATCTTAAAACTCAAAATGAACAAGGCCGGTAATTCCAGCGCCTAGAAATGGTGAGTAATTCATCGAACAACATAGAACAACATAAAACTCCGAATGATGGTTCATATGCATGACTCCTACCACATTAGCTACATTTAGGTGGCATTGTAGCTAGCTCAAAGTGAGACTCAAAGTCTTTAAATACTTTTTAATACGAAATTTTCAAAAGATTTAGGATTTGTAGCAAACTCTTGCTAGCCCATTAAATGCACATATCCTCTCTAAAATTAGTAAGCTCTATGAGTGAAAAATAAATCTAATTAAGCTTAGGGACCCATTCTTAGAGACCCATTGTAATACCCTTACAACAGTGTAATAATTGCCCTCTATAAATACTCCTACGTTGCAAAGACCACTTGCCTACCTCAATTGACACCACTTTGTAACGTGGCCTCCATTTATATCCAGAAGCAACGCCATTTCCTTCTTCCTCTCCGTCTCTCGATTCTTCTCTCTGCGGTAGTGGTGAAGGTTGATTGAGGGTCGATTTAGGGTTTGGAGGTTTCGATTTGGGGATTTCGAGGGTTGATTGAGGGTTGATTTAGGGTTTAGGGATCTCGATTTGGGCATTTCGAACAGTTTTGATTTAGGGCAGATTTGAGGTTTCAGAGGTTTCGAAGTTCAGGGTTAGGGTTTCGAAGGTTAGAGATGACTGATCACATGGGCTGACGAGGGATGATGATTGACAGGCGGCGTACCTTCTCTCTGCGGTAGTGGCGTACGCCGGTGGTGGAGAGCACTGCTTCCATCGTTTGCTTCTTCTCTCTACTCTCTCTCTCTCTCTCTCTCTCTAGCGTAAAAAATGGCAGGGGACACAGAGGGCATTAAGGCAAAAGTCTAAAAGGGATATTAGCAAATGCAAAAAGACTCAAAAGGCCAACACAATCCGCCTAAATTACAAGAAAACAAACGGAGGGCAAATGAAATCAGGGGGTAAAATCGTCCAAATTGGCCAAAAATGGCCCAACACGAAATTGAAGCCTCCTCTCTTTCTTGGCCATCGGTTTTGGATATTTAGTACTCCCTCCGTCCGGATTTGTTGGTCCGTTTTGGGGATTCCAACTTTTTTTCCATTACATTTTGAGTTTGTTAATTTCCTATTTTATCCTCAATCCCTCCATTTAATACTCCCTCCATTCCAATTTGATAGTCCACTATGAAACTACGTGCAATTTTCAAACTAAAAAATAATGTAGTTGCAAAAATTATTTTTTTATCAATATGGATTTTGTTTGATAGATCTCATTGAGAACTTTAATACGGTGCAAAAAAAATTCAAAAATGTAAACATATTATTTAAAAAAAATTAGTTTTTGTGCCGTTATTTAAAGTTTTAGAAAAGGGGCAAAAAAGTAAAATTTTCATACTTTATGCTTTGACTTTTGAAAATGGACAAACATTTTAGGACTTGAAAAAGTATGTTTGTGGACTAACAAATCCGGACATAGGGAGTATCTTTTAGTATTTTAAGTGCCTGTCAAATGTAAGCTTAATTGGATACCGATAATGTCAAAATGTTAAGAGGAGTTGCTCAAAATGCTTGTACCATGTACGGGGTACAAATCTTTCATAAATTAAAATTTTTTTATTAGTAAAACAATTTTGCATTTTTTTTTCTTGCTATTTTGCTCATCAAATGTACTTTTTGCTAGTTTCTTGGTTTCATTTTGTGCATAAAATACCACCATGTACTTTTTTATAATACTGTGCTTTTACCCCCAAAAAGTGATTTACCTTAATGGTAATTAGATAATGTAAATTAGAGGTAGTTTTAAGCATTGGGATCATCTAGGCATTAGGCCCAATTTTTAAAGATGATGACATTTTCACCCTGAGTTTTGGAGTTTGGGCCATGTTTTGGGTTGATCACCACAAACTTTTACCCTCCTGACAGAGGATGGAATTGCACTTTTTAAAATTACCTAATGTTAGCATTTTACCTCCAAATACTTGGAAAAACGATTCAAATCCCTTCACCTCCCACTCCCCACCTTCAAAACCATTACTATTTCCGGGACCCCCGTTTTTTAAATGTGTTAATACATGGAATAAGAACCAAACAATCAAAATAAAAAATTTTTGAAATGGAATACTAAAAACAAACAATTAACCAAATCATTTTGTAAAAAAAAGACTGCGGATAAATTTTACTAAATCCAACTTACTAAGAAACATCATCATTATATTTTTTATATCAACTTTTTCCTTCACTCTACACTTTTCACATCAATTGTTACCTCTACTTTCCAAAATTATCCTCCACTTTTACCTAACTCTTTACCCACTAACTTTTCAAAAGGGCAAAATGATAATTGTACAAACTTTTACCCATTAACTTTTCAAACCACACACTTATTTAGGAACAACCCAAAAATGGAAATGTCTACATTTAAAAAGGGACGAAGGGAGTATCTCTCTATAGAATTTTTTAATTTGTTTTATACCAAATTAAGTGCTCATTGAGTACTTTAATTTTGTGCAATTTTTTTTTAAAACATTCTACGGAAGTACATTTTTTAACGTCCACAAAATATATATTTCCCAAAGGGATCATTTGAAAAGGGACAGAGGGAGTAGTCTGTTGGTTTCATATATATGATTCCAAATATGAAAGTGCCTAAAATACTAGGGTAGAGAGCAAAATTTCGTTTTGGATCAAAATATTTGATGGGAACTAAAACTTTATAATAGGAAAGTGCACCCTAAACCTAAACCCCCAAAAAAGTGATTTACCTTAATGGTAATTAGATAATGTATTTTCTATACCTAGAGGTAGTATTTGATTTAAGCATTGGGATCCGGTCTAGGCATTAGGCCCAATTTTTAAGATGATGACATTTTCACGGGGGGAAGTTTTGGAGTTTGGGCCATGTCATTTGGGTTGATCATTGGGCCTTTCTTTGGGTCAGTTTGGCCTTTACACTTTTGGCCAAACCAAACTCCTGACAGAGGATGGAATTGCTAATTCAATCTGGAAACAATCAGCCGAATAGGAGTCCAAATGTCACCCAATAACTGCTGCCTTCTTGGGAGCCGCGGCCTTGTTGTGCCATCTATATGGGTATCGTCTTGAACTCTAAAATGTGATACAACTTGATGGGTACATCATTCCCGTAGAAAATAAAGTTGATTGGACAATGGAAATATTAAGAAAATTGTACTTCTAGAATAAATGAAAAACAACTGCAATTTTAAAAAGATAAAGTAAAATTATTTAATTCAATTAGTAATCTACCAAGGTCCAATTGAATTGAATTTTTTCAAGGTTGCTGCTGGAATCTATCTGTAAATAGTTAGACGGTTCATATTAAGTTTTTAAACTTGGGAGTCGGACAAAGGCCTAAATTGAAGCCGTTTCTTCTTTTAGGAATAAAGAAAAACACATACAACGTTTTAGAGCAAGAGCAGCAGCTTGGCTACAAATTTTGCTAAAGAACTGGTGAACAGTGCACATTTACCTCACATGTCTTTCAACACTCCAACAATACACCATATTTTACCTATACTCCCTTAAAATATTATTTTTTCTCTTTTTAAAACAATACAATGTATACATACACTACTCGATCGGAAAAGAAAAGAGGAACCATGGATTTAATTAGGAAACCCATCTCAATTCTCCGATTCTCCGACATCATTGGCTTGGTGCACTAGTCGCCGGATTTTGACCCAGAAGGTTGAGATCGGAGATTGTCGACTTTGTAGGCGATGATTTCAGGGCCGATGTTTGAGAGCAATGACCGGAGGGAGGAAGAAGTAGAAGGCAGAGAGAGAGAGAGAGGGTTGTCGACCTTGGCTGGAGATGATGCAGAAAGTGACCAAGAACCACTTCCATGGGAGGTTCAGGTGGCACAAAGAGAGAGAGAGGTGAGATACAAGAGGAGGAGAGGGAGTGGAGAAGAGAGAGGAAGTAATAAACAAATGATAGGGTGTGCATAGTTGTAAGGTAAATTTGTCCAAGTACTGTTCATAAGCGGAAAATAGCAGGTTGTTTACCCAAGCTGTTGTAGCCCAGCTTTTCCCTCTGTAGGCTCTGTGGTCAACTAAAATAGCTAAAGTCCCCATATAACTAAGCTGATGCACTTGCTCTAATCAAAGTGAATAGAATGAAAAAATAAAGTTGCTCAAAAGCTTGAGGAAATTGCGTCTTTCATATTAATGATCCCACAAAATATGATGCAAGGAAACAAATTGAAAAAGCAAAAACATTTTTTTATTTGAAGTGAAAAAAAAAAATTCAGTACGAAACAATCTCACAAGTCACAACTAATAGTACAAAAAAAAAACCTCTTAATTCAAACTCAATCAAATTGCCCAAAAACTAAGGGTTTGTAGCCCAGCGGTTATCTCCTCCCACAAGGGAGACCAGAGTTCGAGCCTCTGCAGAGGTGTTTGGGGTTTAGGGCTATGGATAGCTTCTTGATCCCCTCTGGACTAACTCATTAACTCTTCCGCTAACCCTCCACTGATGTATATCAATTGGCAAAAAAAAAAAAAAAATCAAATTGCCCAAAGGTTTGTAGAATCAGGGACCCTATAGCAAATTGCATTTGTTACTTTCATCTTTGTCTGTCTTCCATCTAGTCTTCAAATGTTTCGTTAGAAGCGTTTTCTTCTTGGCATGACAATTTGTTTCAAGGCATTTCTATGTGCCTTGCTTTTGCTATCTTCTCGATGTACTTAGGGCCGGCCCAAAGATTTGGAGTGCCCAAGTGATAGGCGCGTGGAAAGCTTACTTTTGAGCGCCTAAGTAGGGTGGTTTAGCATGTTAGACGTGCGATTTAAGCTTTTATTTTCCATTTAATGCGTGCACGTGGTTGGATTTTGTGTTTGTGCTTAAGTGCAGGACTTTGAGGTGCTTTGGCGCCAATCAGAGTTGTTGGAAGTACATGCACGTAGGCCGAGAGGGGAATTGAGCGAATTTTGCATGGAAGGGATCGAACGGCAACTCTATATAAAAATCACTAATGGGAATAGACTCTGACTGATGCTCAGCTGAGTCTGACTCTGAAATAGAAGATGAAAAGCTAGACAACACAGGTTGACTCGACTCCAGTTCTTTTCTCACTAACCGGTGTGTCGGGTCGCGATAATAGAGAGGGTCCTGTTTTCGACCTATGGTGACTTGACTAAAAGACAAAATTAACTACAACTTTACACTCTTAAACACTCGCTGTCGTCCCCGGCAACGGCGCCAAAAATGCTTTGACCGACCAGGTGACTAAAAATAAGACGAATAAACACACGTCCCAAGCGTAGGACTCTCGATCAGTGTAGCACAATAAATCCGGAAGTACCGGAGTCGAACCACTGAGACGACTTAAGTGTTGACTCAAAAGTGTGAACCTGTAGTTTAACTGGCTCTTAGGTAGCCACCCCTTGATTTTATGAGGTTAATTAACTAAATTACTAAGCTAAATTAACTGACTGCGGATTAATAAAGAGAGCACAGCTGAGGGGACCCAGCGTCCGCAACTAGCTTAACCGATGTTTACTCGGGCCACAATTACTCTTTTTACTGATTTTAGAATAAGAAAAAGGATCCCTAACAAATGCGCACCACCTGTCACCAGATTCCGTGCGCATTCGAATTCCGGCGATGCCTGGGTTTGTTCGTTAGAAGAGTTTTCGTTTCCTAAAATTGCTCAAAAATCCAGTTAATTCGGTCCCGAGGTGAAACATCAACTAGTCTAGCTACGGCGCGCCTTCGCCCCGCAGCCGCACTCTAAACGACTACTCACTCATGATTGTAGTAACTGCAGGAATCAAATCAACCCTAGATCTAAACATGCTTGAAAAATAAATTATAAAAATAGAAAACGATACCGTAAATTGCAAGAAGAAACCAAGCTTGATTATTGATACGAAACACCAATCCAAAAGCTGAAACTCTGAGAATCTGAAATCAAGCTGAAACGTAGAATGCTGAAAGAAAACTGTAGCCGAAAATCGAAGAACAATAAATCCTAGGTAAAAATTCTGGAACCCTAATACAAGTTAAAAATGAGTAATTATACTTAAAATCCGTAATCCTAATCAAAACGACGAAAATCTGACGATATGCCCGAAACGTTGCCGTTCAATGCCCATCGAAAGGGCCTCGGTAGCGCTACACAGCTTTACCTGTAGCGCTACCGCTTCCTTATTCTCCCTGGTCCGTACGTTCTTCAATGGTTGACCGTTGACCCTTGGACACGCGGGAGCGCTACACCACTTTTGGTGTAGCGCTCCTAATCCTTCTGTTCGTTTTTGGGACCCTTTTGTGCCCAATTTGAGCGCTCCAGCAAAATGGGGTAGCGCTCCCGACGGTTTTCGATCCCTTCCATGCAAAATCCGCTCAATTCCCCTCTCGGCCTACGTGCATGTACTTCCAACAACTCCGATTGGCGCCAAAGCACCTCAAAGTCCTGCACTTAAGCACAAACACAAAATCCAACCACGTGCACGCATTAAATGGAAAATAAAAGCTTAAATCGCACGTCTAACATGGTAAACCACCCTACTTAGGCGCTCAAAAGTAAGCTTTCCACGCGCCTATCACCAAGGCCTAGTCTAAAAAATGTGTCCTAAGAGTATAACAATTCAAATATTTTTCCAGTAACAATCACATTACAACAAATACATATATAACGCACAATTATCACTTAAATATTACTCGTGTTGCGTTTTTAGAAGCAAAAATATCAACTACACTTGTATAATCCACCTCTTCTACCAAGTCATTTTATCATGGCATCGAAAAATGAATTCATCGGCAAAGAAAATTCCATTATTATGGCATCAAAAAATGAAGCTATTACACTAAAAAAATGAAATCCATTGAGACAAGTTCAAAGAGTATAAAACTCTTCGACAAATGACAAATCCATAAGTCAAATTAGTAAGAAACAGTAAATCCACAACTATGAAGATGAATTTTTTTACTCTTTCCGGATTTTGAGAGAAATTGAAGCATTCTAATTAATTTTTCTTTAATTAATCAATCACATAATTATCCTTCAATTTACTAATCATTTTTCAATTAAAAAAAACCCTTTGCCAGGATACAATACATATTTTGATTTCGGGATACATTCAACATGGATTTTAGAAACAAAATCCATGTTGGGTTTTTTTTTTTTAAAACTTATCTTTGAGCCTTTTTTTTTTTAGATTGGGCCACAATGATTTGGGCTATTTTCTAACTAATAATGGTTTTTTTTCTTTATTTTGGTCAAAAAATATTCTAGTCTAGCCTATTTGTAAAAAATGTTAGAGTATTCCAAAAATCAGTTCTTTTTGGAGTGCCCCAGGTCCACCGGCCCTGGATGTACCTCTTATTGAGTTTACTATATATTGTTTTGCTGACCAAAAAGTTTATACTAGGAAAAAAAGTAAGTAACAAACAATCAAAAGGCAATATTTGGCCATCAAGAAAAAGATCTAGGTACCAAAACTAAAAGTATGACTTATACCTAATTCCCAGCACTGGGAGAAAAAAAAAAAAAAAACTGAAAACTTACTCTAACAAGATAGTGAAAAGCACACATTTTTCTCCCGAGAATAAGTTATTTCTGCCGGCGGCAGAAACAAATGTTTCCTCCAAACAAGGGCGGACCCACATAGGGGCAAGCGGGGCCCCGCTTCGACTGAAATTTCCTACTGCCGTGTATATAATTTTGGGTATTTTGGTAATTTTGCCCCATACCCTATAAATTATTTTCTAATCTTGCCCCAAGTGACAAAAAATAAATATGACTGTCTCTAAATAATTTTTCCGGACCAGTGGATGTAGGATAGTTTGGTTGTGTACATTGAGCGAGAGATTTTTGATACCATTTCAAATGAAGCTATCATGAATCGGTTTCTAATCTGGACCTCCCGTTTCCGGACCTCCGTGATCCAAACATTTTTTTGATGATCCGATCCGTCCAATGTGTTCAGAAGGTGTTTTCAAGGGTCCATGCGGAAAATCTTCAAAAAACAATATCGGGAAGGGCTTGATCCAAGCAGTTTTCGCAAAAACTTTATATTTACAGTTTTGCTTTTGAAAACTCGCTTGATCAAGCCCTTCCCGGTATTTTGTTTTGAAGATTTCCCAAAAATAATTTGAACCTGAAAACACCTTTTTTCTTATTTTGATCGATTTTTCAAAATAATTTGCAACACAAAAAAATCAATTTTTTTCTTATTTTCTTGAGGTGTGGACTAGAAGTTTTACCTATATATATATATACGGAAATTTTCTAGTCCAAACCCTCCCGAGAATAAGAAAAAAGTGATTTTTTTGTGTTGCAAATTATTTTTGGAAAATCCGAGCCGTCCAATGTGTTCAGAAGGTGTTTTCAAGGGTGCACGCGAGAAATCTTAAAAAAAAAAATACTCGGAAGGGCTTGATCCAAGCAGTTTTCGCAAAAACTGTAATAATTGGACGGATTGGATCGTCAAAAAAATGCTCGGATCAAGGAGGTCCGGAAGTCTGGAGTCCGGAGGAGAATGAGACCCTATATATATATATATAGGGAGGGCTTCTAGTCTGGACCTCCTGGATCCGGACCTCCATGATCCAAAATTTTTTTTGACGATCCAAGCCGTCCAATGTGTTCAGAAGGTGTTTTCAAGGGTCCACGCAGATAATCTTTAAAAAAAAAAAATTACCGGGAAGGGCTTGATCCAAGCAGTTTTCGCAAAAATATATAAATACCGTGAATGGATGATTGCGTGCTCGGATACGCTAGATACAGTATCAACCGCTCCCCAGTTGCTGGAGTAGAGAGTAAGGGTGGTGAGGACAAGTAAGTTTTCAATTCCTGGAAAGCTTGCTCCTGCTCGGCTCCCCACTCATACCCTTCTCTCTTCTTCAGAAGTTGAAAGAACGGCCTGCAACGGTCTGAGGACTTACTAATAAAACGATTAAGAGCTGCTGCCATCCCTGTTAGCCTTTAGACCTCCTTCGTGGTTTTAGGGCTTTGGAGATTTTGAAGCGCGATAATTTGATCTGGGTTGGCCTCAATCCCCCTCTCGGTCACCAAGTGTCCTAGAAACTTTCCCGAGCTGACCCCGAAAGCACACTTTGAGGCATTCAGCTTTAACTTGTATTGCCTCAGAATGTTGAAAGTTACCTTCATGTCGGCGAGATGATCGAGCCTCACCCTGTTCTTCACCACCATATCGTCGATGTAGACCTTCCTGGATTTGCCTAGCTGATCCTTGAACATCTTAGTCACCAATCTTTGATAAGTCGCTCCAGCATTCCTTAGCCCAAAGGGCATGACCTTGTAAGCAGTAGAGACCTTTTGGGGAGATGAATGACGTTTTCTTTTGGTCGGGCTCATACATGGCTATTTGATGATATCCTCGATCTGCGTCAAGGAAGCTCATCCTCTCATAGCCTGATGTCGCATCCACTAGTTGATCAATTCTGGGTAGTGGAAAGCTGTCTTTGGGGCATGCCTTGTTGAGGCTAGTAAAATCCACGCAGACTCTCCACTTTCCGTTCATCTTTTTGACAACAACGGTGTTAGCCAGCCAGTCCGGATAGCTCACCTCTCGTATGGCATCCGCTTCGAGCAGCCGATCTACTTCTTCAACCACAGCGTCTGCGTGCTGTGGTGCCGACCTCCTTGCCTTTTGCACAACAGGTTTGTGCTGAGGATCTACGTTCAGGTGGTGGCAGATTACTCCAGGGTCTATCCCAGGCATCTCCTGGGGAGTCCATGCAAAAAAGTCTATATGGTCCTTCAGAAAAGCCACCAAATTTCTCTCCTCTTGTTCGGTAAGGGTTTCGCCGACCAGGAAATACCGCTCCGTGTCGTCCTCTTTGATCTGTATCTTTTTCAACCCTTCCACCATCTTCTTGGTGGGATCACCTCCAACATCTTCCAAGGTCGGCTGATCAGGAACTTCAACCGTTTGGACCAGCTCGGCCCTCGGGGACCTCTTCAGCACCATGTTAAAACATTGGTCGGCTACCTTTTGATTCCCTCTGATGCATTCTATGCCATCTGCTCCTGGATACTTGATTTTCTGGTGGTAGGTGGATGGGATGGCTTTCATCTTGTGCATCCAAGTTCTTCCTATAATCACGTTATAGGAGGACGGCAGGTCTACCACCAAGAAATCAGTTTTAAGGACAACTGATCCTGTTCTGACAGGCAGCGTGACCTTTCCCATAGGCCATACTATCTGTGCACTGAAGCCGACCAATGAGACAAAACATTTCTGCAACGAGCTCGGCGGGAGTTCCATCTTTTTGAAAGTATGGTAGTACATGATTTCTGTGCTGGCTCCCTGGTCAACAAGGATCTTTTCCACGTCGTAATCCCCTATCCATAGGGTGATGGGGGTCTCCATTACCCCTTCAGCTCTCGGCCTTTTCGTGCCGAGCTTCATAACCTGTCTCACCTGACTGTTGACCCTTTGAATGTGCCTTATCTCATTATTCGTGTATGGGGCAACTAATCCATGTATCATATGGATTGTTCCCTTTGGACCTTTCTCGTAGTCCATTTCTTCTATCAGCTCGGCATCCTTTTGGTCACCAACCAAGAACTCCTTTAGATGGCCCTCTGCCACCTTTTCGTCCAGGAACTTCTTGTATTCCGCACAATCTTCAGTCATGTGACCCCAATCTCTATGGTAGCTGCAATGCTGATTGGTGGCCCTTTTTTTTCCAGTTTTCCTGTCATCTTTGAGGGTCTTCTGAACCAGGGCTCATTCTTGATCCTGTACAACATCTTGTAGATCGGGATGTTGAATGTTGCCATGATGTTGAAGTATGATTTGGGGTCTGGTTCAGCTTTGTCTTTCCTCTGCTGCGTGTAGTCCTTTCTTCTTGTTGTGTACTCCTTCTTGTACACCATTGACTCTATCGTTTTCTTTTCTGGGAGTTGGAGTTGTCGAGCCACAATCTTCCCCCCAGCTTGTAGGATATCATCCTCTACTCGTGCGTGCTCCTGGATCCTCTCCATAAGTTTGGCCACAGTTTTTACTAGGTGCATGGTAAGAGATTCTCGTAGCTTACTATGCATAGGCAAGCTCGTCTTGAATGTTGCCAGAGCGTATTCTTCACTGCAGTTTTCAATCTCGTTGAAAGTCTCCCAGTAGCGTTTGGAATACTGCCGCAGAGTCTCATCATCCCTCTGTCTCATAGAGGTCAATGTGTCAAAAGTCTTTGGAGCTGCTCGGCTTGTTAGGAACCGAGCAGTGAACTCCTCGGCTAGTTGGGTCCAGCACAAGATAGACCCCTCTGGGAGTTTGTGGTACCAACTCAGGGCCACTTTCCCTAGGCTGGACGGGAACATTTTGCACAGTAAGGCATCGTCTTGCTCATGCATAAACATGGCCTGTTGGTAGTGCTGAATGTGGGCCACGGGATCCTTGCTGGTTTCATATGGGATGAAGGCTGAATGCTTCACCTTGCTCGGTGTCTTCTCTGCTCGGATCCAATGGGCCAGTGGCGACTTAGAGATTTGGCCTAGGGCTTCCTTGGTTGCTTCTCGTGCAGTTTTAGGTCCTCCATCTGCTCGGCCAGCCTCCCTTCTTCTCACATATTGTTCAGGGGTGTGCTCGTTGGAACCAGATCTCTCGTATCTGTCCCTGACATGCTTTCTTCTTTCTTTTTTTTTCAATGGAAACACTCCGTTCTCTCCTTTTTCGTGGAGAGACTATCCTGTCTGCGGAGACATTGTTACGGTGATGAATCCTTCTTTCTTTCTCATGCTGCAAGGATCTCGTCCGTGAGCGTAGGTCTTTTTCCTTCTCCTGGAGTTGTTTCTTTAGGTCCTGAATCTCTCGTTCTCCTCAAGTGACTTCACGGGCCAGCTCTTTTGCCTCTTGTTCTTTTCTATCGAGGCTGCCCTCTCTTTCTTGACCCCTCGTTCGTCTATGGTCGTCTCTCCTCGGGGGGCTCCTCCTTCGTTCACGTCGGATGGAGGTTTCCCCCCCTTTTGGTGGAGATTTCGAGCGCTTACATTGATCGTTAGATCTTGGAGAATCATAGTTCATCAAGCGTGTATCCCCGAACTTTGGAATCTCAGGGATATGCCCAATGTTGAATCTCCTAGTGGCGGGCTTCTTCTGAGGCACTTTTAAGGTCGTCGGGGTCTTGTTCACCCTTGCACTCTTTCTCGTAGTGTGCACTAGGATGGTTCCAGCATCATCTTCCAAGTCCTCCCTTCGTGGAGTGCATAAAACTGGCTTTGAAATCACCATTGTTGATCTTTGTTGAAAAGAAAAGAGCTTTTCGTAAGCGTTTCCCACAGACGGCGCCAATTGTAAGGGGAATAAATCCACGTATACCCTGGATCACGTGCGTCCTCAACTCGTCCCTAGATCTGCAAGACAGAGAAAGGATTAGAGCACCTTTGCCTCTCGTTGGCAAAGGCCCTCCGATGCCTTAGTTAGTATCTCGTACTGGAATTCTCAAATCACAATGCGTATGAAAGGGGTTTCACAGCGTCCCTTTCTTCATGGGTTTGACGTCTTATTTATAGGTGGAATAGTTTGCCCATTAGGGCATCACGTTGCCCCTGTTTCCTATTCTCTTTAGAAGTCCTTTCTCTAATAGGACTTCCCATATCCCGCTGGATCTTGCTTAGCAGTAGTACCTCTTTCCATATAGGGCTCTTTCCTATATTGGGTACATTCCTAATCGCGTTAGGACTTCCCATGTTAATCCCTCATTTTACGGGTTTTCCCCATATCTCATAAGGGACCGCTTTAGATCATTCTGGAATGTCTCACCGCCTTATACGTAGCGGTGCCGTGCCTCCTCGTAGCTCGGAATAACCCGTACATAACCCAGCTCATTACAGCGAGCTAAATTATGTATTCCAGAATGCTATTTAAGCTTTATTCGTAGCCTCTCCAACTCGGCTCTATCAGGGGCATCCCTTTGTGATTTATACCGAGATGGTACATCCTGGTGTATTTAATTTATTTAATCACTCTGACCTTATTCATGGCCTAATCAGCTCGGCACAGGGCTCAAGGACTCCCTATGTGGTGCCGAGCTATTCACCCTCTCGTGGTGACTGCCATAGGCACGTACTAAGCCTAGTAGTAGGGTAATCAGATTTTACCCACTCCACATATGGTATGCGTCTTTATAGAGTTACACTTATGGAAATAAAATAGTATGTCTCTTTTTGATAAAATGTACCTCTTTATAATGTAAGCCTCTTTGTTGTGAGTGTTATGCCTTTTTTTGGTAATTTTTACGGCATATCCTATATCCCAAAAAGGGTTTGCAATATTTGTAGCTTGACCCATGAATCCAACTCTTGAATTATCGGTCGCTTGATAATTCGCTGCCTTATGTAATAGATTAGGAATGACGACGAAAAAAATTGGTTGCCTTGTTTGCCTATATATTTACTTCTGTTATTTTTTTAGCGGCAAAAACAAATTTCATCAATGTTTGAAAAGGATACAAAGATTAAAAAGGATGGCAGGCACATCGGTAAACACCACCGAGAACCAACCTTAGAGAAATGCAAGATGCCATTCCAAACCCCACACTAAACTGAGAGCCCCAAAATCGCAAAACTAACCCAAACAATCTCAAAATAAACTAAAGCCACAAAAAATTACAAAGCTAGCGAAATCCAAAAGAAATAAACTGAAGGACCAAACGAAAACTAATAGGACCAAACCAAAAATCGCCACACATCAGAATTTAAATTTCAGAGAAAATGAGACACTTTTCTCGAAATCATCAACTTCCTCTTTTTCAAGATATTTCTTTAAATTATAGCTTCTCCCTCTAAAAATCTAACGCCCAAAGTGACCCTATATCCATTGACTTACGGACATTTTATTTACTTATATTTTTATGTGAATGAATAATCCAAATGATTTCACAAGCTTTCAAGTTAATAACCCGAATCCAAGGTTGGTTTGGGAAAAAAGAACCAAACAAAAAAGAGAAAAAGGAAGATAAGTAAAAAGCACACAATTTTCTCCTCCTTCCTTAAAGAAGCCATTACAAAGGTCATTACAATGGCCTGCGGAGAAATTATTCACAGAAAAGAAATTACAACATGACAATACATAACTTTTTCTCGATGTATCCTTTGTCGAGTTCTAATAAAATTTTATTGCTGATAAAAAAAAAACATGACAATACATAATAAACTGATAAAACCACACTAACAGCTTCCGTCTCCTTATTTCACAAGAAATCGCAAGTAATTCATCTCATCTCATATGTATGAAATGAACACTTTTATTCAAAATAAAAATAACACCACATAGACGATCGGAGACGTTTTATTGTTAGCGCACTCAGTACGTAAAAACCATCAAGGTCATATATTTATGCCGAAACCCAGGTTGATCACCACATTGATAATCCCCACGATACCGTTGAAATTAAGATTTGCTAGTACGGTGCCGTTTGGCGGAGTAACGACGCAAGTTCTAGCCGGGATCATTGCCTTGACAGTGCATTGTAATATGTCGCTGATGATGACGGTGGAGTTCGATAAGTTGACACTGACGGCCATGAGACCTAGGGGGTCCGACATGCCTTGGAGGAGGGTGGTCTGGCCATTGTTGCACAGCACAGAAACGTTAGCGGCGACGCCCACAGGTACAGGAATTCCGGGCACCAAGCACTTCACCACGCCGATGATGTTGGCCTGGTTCACATGGATGCCGATGACGGCGCTGCCGTGTGCCATGGAGGCGGTGGTGACGACCATGAGGGCAAGGAGGATAGCGGAAGTATTGGCCATGGGATGAGGTTTTGGTTTGGGTTTCTTTGGTTGGATGTGGTGGGGAATGCATGGGAAGGGACGTATTTATAGGGAATTGTTTTTGCTGTTTACAGTGGTAAATTAGTAAGTTCATTCTTCATTCCTCAATAGTAAATTAGGGCCATGAGATCAGTTTATTTGTGGCTTCTATTCTTGTAGTAGAACGTTATAATTAAGTATAACTATTTTTTAGAGTACTTAATTACTTTTTTTTTTTTGATCGGCAACAAGAATTTATTGAACTCGACAAAGGGTACATCAAGGAGAAACATATCCGAGCACATGTGCAAGGAATATGAAGGCAAAACATCAAGCGAGAAACTAAATGTAAAGCCAAAAGAGAAGGAGAAAAAGAAAAAAAGTGGTACACGGGGTACCCAGCCAAAACAAACATTAGTCTATCCGCAGCAAAACATTAGTCTAAAGAATCTACAAGTAAAAAAATTTATCTTAAAGAAGTTCACCAAAAAAAAAAAAATACTCCAAGATAGCCAAATTTTTTAGATTTCATATTTTGATATTTCTTAAAGTTTGATTCCTAATTTTTCATTTTTTTGAAATTTCTTTGAGACAAATAATTAATTAAATAATACTCGTAAAGGATTATTACATCTCACAACACGTGAACAAAAGTCAAACAATAATAAATTAGGTAAAACAATATGGTTTATGATGTCATATTAAATCACGAATCATGTTCCTGCTTCCATCTTTTTTCTTTATCGGCAAAATTATTCAATAGATAAAAATGCTACCGTCAGCCAGATCCCACACCACCACCCAAACCAACCCAACAAACGCTGCTATGTCCCATACCACTCCTGCGCCTTCAACCATTGCCGGAACCGAGCTCCATCAGATGAGAAATGGGGTTGCAAACAAACGAATGAAAAAAGAGAAAAAAGAAAAAAAGGAAAAAGGAAAAAAAAAAAAACGGGGTGAAAAGAGAGAAGGAGAAAAGGAAATTTGGTTTGTGTTAATCATATAATCCCTATTTGTGCCCACAAACTTTAAATAATTAGAAAAGGGATGAAGATTTCCGCACTTTCCTTTTTCTTATTATTTTTTTTGCGCTCTATTTTTTGCTTTTTAACGACAGTTTAATGTATATAAAAGATGAGAAATTGAGGGTATTCATGAAAAAAATGGAATCCCAGAAATCATTTCCTTGCAACAAAATGACAAAACATTTCCCTAAAAATTAAAAAAACTAATTGCAAGTGTAGAAGCCCAGCGGTAAGCACCATATTCTTTCATGCATTTAACTAGGATCAAACCTTACTAATCTCATGCATTTAATTTAGGTTCAAACCTTACTAACTACAATCAATAATACATTTTTCCCCAAAAAAAAATATTTGAGCACATCCTTGAGTGATGCACTTTTCCCAGTTCTTTTGTTTTTTATATTATTGAGGTACCGGTTTCCCAGTTGATCCAAGGCATTCTCTATTATATATTGTACAAATCATACAAGTGTCGAGAAAAAAAAAATTGTCGAGAAAATTGCAAAACAACTGTATTATTAGTTTTTTTTTTATCAGCAAAAGAAGAATTCTAGAAATCCCAATAAGAGTACATCGAGGATAAAGAAAAGATGGATTGAATATATGGTGCCAACATTTTTTTTCTTTTTTCACAGCGAAAAAATGGATTTTATTAAACAAATGTAAGCGATACAATTTATTCAAAGGACAAGAGAGACAGTATCACAACAAGAAGGAAGTATCCCAACGAGGATAACACCAAACACTCTCGGCAATGAAATACTACTCAGAAGCCAAAGAAAAGGAAGAAGGCAGCAAATGGAAAATGGACATTTTATATGACAATTAAGTACATTAAGTGTCTATTAGTTTAAGTTTTTCTTGTTTTCCTTTGCAACAAGAAGGAAGAAAATATTAATTTATGCAAATTCTCAAAAGTCAGGGGTGGCCATGCCCGAGGGAACTTCCTTCATTGCATTACCGGTTAAGAGTTTTTCGATAAATGAAAAAAAAAATTACAATAAATGGATAGTTCAAATTTGTAATGAGAAGTCCAGTCCAAATGAAGTTCCAGAAACAAAAATAAAGTAGGGGTGTGCTGCATAAAAAAATTCCACCGGAAAAAGGCCTTTCTATAGACGAGGATTAGGGCTGCGCCACCTAATAACATATATGCTATAGAAGAGGCACCGCCTAATAGTTATACATATAGGTTATAGACGAGGCACCACCTAATAATTATAGAAGTCACACGTTAATTTGATGAACATTTTTTAGCTTTGCGTAAAAATTTGAGTTTTGGATCTCTTGAAAATAGAACTATGAAAAAATATATAAAGATTGACCGAAACTTGAAAAAGCATTTAGGCAACTAAAAATAATTATGCAAAAAGTAATTACTGTGAATTATTTTTGTCTTTCTTATATATGAACCATGATCATAATTTTGTACTATCAAGTTGCCTTTCATCCAGGGGCGGATTTAGACCGGGGCACGTGGGGGCACGTGCCCCCACTAAAAATTTTTTTTTTTTTTTTTTTTTAAAAACAGGAAATAAAAACGAAAGAAGGAAAGAATGTTAGTACTTTATTAACTGGGTTGGCACTTGGCTGGCCCTAAAAGGCTAAAACACACCAACACCATTGAGGAAGTGAAGAACCCATTCTGCCATAGTGCCATTCACCGATTCACGCTGCAAGCCTGCAAACCCATTCACCGATTCACGCGGAAAACCATAATCAGTCAGTACTCCGATTCACGCTGCAAACCAAAGAACCCATTCACGCTGCAAACCATGTTTAATTTTGCCGGCCATTCGGTTAAATTTCGCCGTTGAGTACTCCAGCCAATTGGTTCAGTCAGTACTCCGGAGTCCGGCCGATTGGTACTGGTACACCTCCAGCGGCAGCCTCCAGGTTTCTCTCTCTCTCTTCTCTCTCACCATATTTGTAAATTGCAACTTTGCAAGTATATTATATAAATTGGAAGAAGTTGTCGGTCATTGGTGTTTGTGAATTGTGTGAATCAGGAAAGTCAATACAATATAGAATATGAATATGATACTCCCTCCGTCCGGATTTGTTGGTCCATTTTGGGGATTCCAACTTTTTTTCCATTACTTTTTTTCCCCCACTTTTTGTGTACTTTCTCCATACTTTACTCTTTAACTTTTGCAAATGGACAAACATTTTCGGACTTGAAAAAGTATGTTTGTGGACCAACAAATCCGGACGGAGGGAGTATACAATATACAATATTTGTGGCTTCTCTGGAACTGTTATTATAAAATATGATTGAAGTATATGTTTGTGGCTTCTCTGGAACTGTTATTATTGAGTTTTTTTATTGTAGATTAGAATCTAATCTAGGTTTAATACATAGTTTACTTATAATTACAATTGCATTTGATTGTGAATTCCTGTTTAGCCTTGTGAATAATTTTGTGGAGGATCAAATATCAATGGATCATTGTGCTAAGCTCCTACTTATATGGATTTTGCTTGTTTCCGGTAAATAAAAAAATTTTATGCCCCCACTGTAGCAAATTCCTGGGTCCGCCACTGCTTTCATCAATACGAACTAGGAAAGAAAAAAAATGCAATATCAAATAAAAATTTTAAAAAATTAAGCTGAATATAATAACAGAGTCTGAAGGACTCCAAAGTATATATTGTATAGAAACAATAGATCAATGATGTAAGGAATAGCCAGCAATAATTGTGTAGATATATGTAGAAATTTGAAATGACCTTCGAAGATAAGAACCCCAAAAGTCAAAACACCCAAGAATGTAAAGCAAATAGATGTGAGAAAATTGAATATTTTTTGTTGAATATTTCCGTAGTTTTTTTTTTGGTATTTTCAGAATTTTTGTAATGCTCAAGTTTTTTTTTTTTACATTAATAATTTGTCTCGATTAGAAGTGTCTAAGGTACAAAAATGTGACCAAAATCCTACAATTAACAAAAATTACAACAAAAAGCTAAATTTGAACTTTTTCAACTTTGGTCCATATTGTCATACTTTTCCGATGTCTCTCATCAAGATAAATGATAATCCCAAAAGTTACAACAAAAAGCTAAATAAAAAATTTTAAAAAGTAAAAAAATACAAAAAAATAAATAAATATATACTAGACCAAAACGTTAGGGAAAACTCACCTTTTACTTCTCTTTGAATAATAACTTGGCCCACACATATAAAAACAAAAAGAAAAAAACTCAACAAAAAAATAATCCGGCACCAGCAAAACCCACACTTAAAGTGTAGAGAATAAAATGTAGAGTAAAAAATCTTCATTATTTTTGGATGTGATGGATCCATATAAAAGCACATGGTTGACATGGGTAATTCACGTAACAATAAAAATTAATATTCAAAAAATATATCATTAATTGTTACCTTTAATTTATACCTTCTGCATCACTTTTTACTTCTACTTTCCAAAAATTAGTTTACACTTTTACCCATCAAGTACTATTTATCCATTAATTTTTCAAAAAGGCAAATTAAGAATTGTACAAACTTTTACCCATTAAATATTCAAAGCAAACATTTATTAAAGGACAATCCAAAATGCAATATTATACTATAAAAAAGGGATTGTGAGAGTACTTTATATGCATTTTATATATTTATTTCAGTTTAATGTCATATGTACTTTACGCACCCAAAAGAAGGATGTATGTTGTACAATATCCCCACTAAAAAAAACCTATTTAAATTGTCAGCGGATAGTTGGAAACAGGGTGGCCCAATAATGGTGTAGAGTGGTCTTGCCTTGAAACTAAGTGGTTTGCTCCCATTTATGTTTGGTCGTTCCTTCTAGGGCCCTGAAATTAGCCGAGGTACGCGTAAGTTGGCCCAATAATGGTGTAGAGTGGTTTTTCCTTTAGACTAAGTGGTTTGCTCCCATTTATGCCCGTCGTTCTTTCCAGAGCCCCGAAATTAGCCTAGGTACGCGTAAGCTGGCCCAAATACTCGATTATTAAAAAAATGATGGTGTAGACTATAGAGCGTAGACATAGCACCACTTAAAGAATCTACAACTTGCAGTTGGGTGTTTGCCCACGAAGGAAAAGGATCCAATGAGAAAATTTTGGGTACGGGGAGGGTACCACGTTGTACCCTCTCGGCACATCTGGGTCGTCCAATGCATTCAACCAACGGTCCGGATTGAAAGTGTCGTCTGGATTTAAAAAAAATATAAAATAAAATAAAAAGTGTGTTTTAATCCGAGCCGTCCGATGCATTTTTGGACGGCTCGGATGTGCCGAAGGGGCACAATGTCACCCATACCCTATTTGCACCCAAAATTTTCTCCGATCCAACATTGTACGCATTTAATGTATGACTTCGATCTGTTTCATCGGCAAAGGAAGTACTCCCTTTAATTAAGGCCCAGTTTTCCAAAAGATTTTAGCACCTAGGTGCTAAAATCATGATATTTGAAATCAAAAAATGAAGTAGTTCGGTGCATCATTTTTCGAATCATGATATTAGAAATGCGAATAAGAAAAACTTCAAAGTTCCATATAAATGCAACCGCGCGATGGACAATGCCTCTCTTTATTTTATTTTATTTATTTGTTTATTTTTTTTGAGAAAACTAAGTGTTTTTTATTTTGTATTTTTTCTCATTCGTCATTTCTAATCTATTACATGGGGGAGGAGGGAATGAGACTCGATCCTGAGATGCATTGTGGGACATCCAAGAGCTCTACAACATGAAAGATGGTGGTTCGCTTAAAACTCATAATTGAGATTACACAAAGCTAATGATCTTCGTCACCTGCAACCCTCCGCCATGAATTCCTCCCTCTCCCGACATTGTTGAGAAATTGCTTTGAGGCTGTTAATACCAAAAAATTGTATTTTTTATTAAGCGGTCATGTGGCATAAAAAATACGAAACGGCAAATGCATTTTGGCAAGACGTTGGGATTTATTGGTGTAACCATTTATACCAAAAATGAACACTCAATGGAAATTTGTTACGCGATGTTTACTTTGTTCAAACTTTGTTTGAAGTGCAATGCACCAAATAGTTTTTCCTTTATGGTGATTTATCCGGAGATGTGCACATATGGAAATGCTGGAGTAGCTGATTTTTTTTTGGTCATACGTTATATATCAGCGCGGTTAGTGAGGAAGTTAGTTAGTAGGTTAAATAGCCAAAAGGGGTTAGATGTCTCTCCATAGACTAAAACCAAAACCTTCCCCTTGACAGACAAAGGTGTACAATCAAATGAGTTATAAGCCTCATCTACCGGTAGTGATAGGATCGAATCACACACGCACACGATATACGAGTATAAACAGTAAAAGAATTGACACAGAGATATACGTGGTTCCCCAAAATCGGGTACGTCCACGGGAGCGGAGAGAGTAGTCGTTTATTGATGATCGAGTACTTAGGGTTTTACAATAGAAAGTATATATATGGCTGCTACATCTATTCCAACCCTAATCCGCATTATAGCCTGAATACCCATAATGCTCTTATAACACCGTACCGTACCCCCCGCACCCCCCAAACCTTCGGGCCTACGGCCCAACCCGAACAGCTGAATCTACGATGGGCCAGTGCCTCGCTCCGTTCCGCTCCGCTCCACTTCGCTCGGCCCTGGCCTTTTACGAGAACTTCTCGGTACCTCTCATACACACCATATGAGCCACAAGTTCCAACAATCTCCACCTTGGCGAATATCCTCGCCCATTCAGAAGATAACCATCTCGATCCAATCGGTTTGGGGGGATGCCTCCTTTCTAGCAACTGGAGACATTAACCAAATCCAAGCAATGCTTGAACTTGTCCGCGGTCACAGTCTTTGTCAACATATCAGCTGCATTCTCAGAAGTGTGCACCTTTTCCAATATCACATCACCCATAGCAATTAACTCTCTCACCTTGTGAAATCTCACGTCAATATGCTTGGTCCTAGCATGATACACCTGATGCTTTGCCAAATAAATGGCACTCTGACTATCACAATACAACTGCACTCCACCTTGATCTATGCCCAACTCCTTCACAAAACCCTTTAACCACATTGCTTCTTTCCCAGCCTCAGTCACTGCCATGTACTCAGATTCGGTAGTAGATAGAGCCACTAGAGGTTGTACCATGGATCTCCAACAAATTGGTCCACCCACCAAAGTAAACACATACCCTGTCGTAGACCTCCTGTCATCCAACCCTCCAGCATAATCCGCATCTACATACCCCACAACTGAAATCTGATCCCGTTGCCTAGCAAACATAATCCCATGGTCTGTAGTACCTCTCAAGTATCTGAATATCCACTTGACCGCTTTCCAATGCTCTCTGCCTGGATTTGCCATGTACTTGCTCACTGTGCTGACTGCATGTGCCAAATCGGGTCTTGTACATACCATCGCATACATCAAGCAACCAACTGCACTCGCATAAGGGATGTTTGACATATCCTGAATCTCATCAGCTGACTCCGGACACTGTGCTGTAGACAACCTGAAATGACTAGCCAATGGTGTGCTGACCTGTTTAGCATTAGCCATACTAAACCTCTCCAACACTTTCCCCACGTAATCCTTCTGGGACAACCACAGCTTACCAGCTGACCTATCCCTGCGAATCTCCATCCCAAGTATTTTCCTAGCAGCACCCAAATCCTTCATGTCAAACTCCTTTCCCAACAAGGCCTTCAACCTGTTGACTTCAACCATACTTTTCGCAGCAATAAGCATATCATCCACATAAAGTAACAGAAAAATATAGGAACCATCATCAAGACTCTTTACATAAACACAACAATCATACTCACAGCGTGTGAACCCAATCCGGATCATGAACGAATCAAACCTCTTGTACCATTGTCTCGGAGACTGTTTCAGCCCATATAGTGACTTTTTCAACCTACAGACCAAGTGCTCCGTCTCTGGCTGCTTGAATCCCTCAGGCTGCTCCATGAATATAACTTCCTCCAAATCACCATGGAGAAAAGCTGTTTTCACATCCAGCTGCTCTAACTCCAGATCATAGCTAGCCACCAATGCCAAGATAATCCTGATTGAAGTATGCCTCACCACTAGAGAAAACACCTCATCATAATCAATCCCCTTCCTCTGTGAGTACCCCTTTGCAACTAATCGAGCCTTGAACCTCTCCCTTTCTTTTTCTGACACAGCCTCTTTCTTCCTGTAAACCCATTTGCAACCCACTGTCTTCTTTCCCTCAGGCAATTCTATCAATTCCCAAGTCTTATTCTTTTTCAATGATTCCATCTCCTCCACCATGGCTTCCATCCATCTGTCCCTTTCAGGACTAATGATAGCATCCTGAAAGGTAGACGGATCCCCACTAGTGGTTGACAGTGCATATGCAACCATATCCTCAAACCCATACCTCTCCGGTGGTTTGATAGTGCGTCTGGGTCTCCCTGTGGCTATGCTTTCCTGCTGCTGCTGCTCAACCTGTCCCACTGGCGGTGGATTACCAGTGTCACAACTTTCCAGCTCAATCTGTACATCCTGCTGCTGTTTGCTGGTCACCTCTCCAGCCTCAGTTTTCTGAACCCCCTGATGTGCTTTGACCATAGAAGCTTCATCAAATACCACATCCCTACTGATCACCTTTTTCTTTGATTCTGGATCCCACAGCTTGTACCCTTTCACACCTTTCTCATACCCAAGAAAGATACACTGTTTGGACTTTGCATCAAGCTTTGACCTCTCATCACCAGGAACATGAACATAGGCTGGACAACCAAAGATCTTCATACCTGAGTAATCTACCTCTTTCTCTGTCCACACCTCCTGTGCTGCCTTACTACCCAGAGCAGTACTCGGCGACCTGTTTATAATAAAAACTGCCATACTCACTGCTTCTGCCCAAAAATTCTTCGGAAGCCCTGCATTCAACCTGATACACCGTGCCCTCTCTGCTATAGTTCTGTTCATTCTCTCTGCCACCCCATTCTGCTGTGGTGTCTTCCTAACAGTCCAGTGCCGCTGAATTCCATGCTTCTCACAAAACTTCCGAAAAGGCCCATACATGTACTCTGTCCCATTATCTGTTCTGAGGCATTTAACTCGCCTCCCTGTTTGATTTTCCACTTCAGCTTTCCACACTCTGAACTTTTCAAAAACCTCAGACTTGTGCCGCATGAAGTACACCCAAACTTTCCTCGAAAAATCATCGATAAAGGTCACGAAATACAAAGATCCCGCTTTCGAAGCTACCCTCACTGGCCCCCAAACATCAGAATGCACGTAGTCAAGTATTCCCTTAGTTTTGCTCACTGCATGCCTAAACCGCACCTTACACTGTTTTCCCAGAACACAGAACTTGCAGAAATCAAGTTTGCACAATTTCACCCCTTTCAACAGCTTCCGTTTATGTAATTCCAGCATCCCACGTTCCCCCATATGCCCCAACCGCATATGCCACAACAAGGTATCATCAGTATCCTCAGCTGTAGTGGCAGCAGCTCCACCTACAACTGTACTCCCTATCAAACGATAGATATTCCCACCAACCTTAGAAGCTTTCATAATCACCAGAGCACCCTTCGTTACCCTCATGACTCCACCACCTGTTTTATACTCACAGCCATTAGAGTCTAAGGTTCCCAACGAAATCAGATTTTTCCTTAAACCTGGAACATACCTAACATCACCAAGAGTTCTCACAACACCATCAAACATCTTAATTTTCATTGTGCCTATTCCAATAACATTACATGTTGCATCATTGCCCATTAGAACAGTACCACAATTCACTGACCTGTACGTGTCGAACCACTCCCTGTTAGGCGACATGTGAAAAGAACATGCTGAGTCCAGAATCCATGAGTCTGTCGCGTGCTCTGCGTTCGCTGAAACCGACAACATATCACCATCGCAATCATCTGATGACTCTTCCACAACATTTGCAGATTTCGATGGTCCAGTTTTATTCCATGTTCCCTTTCCCCCATTCTTCTTCCTGTACGGACAGTCTTTCTTGAAGTGTCCAGTTTCGTGACACTTGTAACACTTAAACTCCTTTGGCTCAGGAGTCCTGCCCCTTGACTTAGACTTCCCACGCGCTCCTGCTTTTCCCCTTTCCGATTTTCTGCCACGATCCTCTCTCCCTCTTGCCACCAGCCCTTCACCCGAAATACCCTCGGTCTGTTGCCTGCGTTGATTGTACGCAAGCAGGGCTGCCGTGACTTCCTCCAATTCTAGGGTTTCTTTCCCCCAGAGTAAGGTTGTAATGAGATTCTCCATAGAACTCGGTAAAGAACACAGCAACATCAGCGCCTGGTCTTCCTCGTCGAAAGTCACTTCAATCCTTAGCAGATCGCTAATAATCTGATTGAACGTATTAATATGTTGAATAAGGTCGGAACCCTCGATCATCTTTAACCCAAACAGTTTCTGCTTCATGAACAGTTTATTTGTCAACGACTTTGACATATACCTGCTCTCCAGCTTCGTCCAAACCCCAGACGGCGATTCATCACCAATCACGTGATACATAACATCGTCTGCAAGGCACAAACGAATCGTACTCACCGCCTTCATCTGGAGTTCTTCCCAGTCGTCACTCGACATGGCCTCTGGTTTCTTCTTCAACGCCTTCACCAATCCCTGCTGTACCAACAAATCCTTTACCCTCTGTTGCCATAGTCCGAAATTCCCAGTCCCGTCGAACTTCATCACATCGAACTTCGTAACAGACGAACTCGAAGCCATCGTTCTTCGCGTGTTCAATTAGACCCGAGCTCTGATACCACTTTGATAGGATCGAATCACACACGCACACGATATACGAGTATACACAGTAAAAGAATTGACACAGAGATATACGTGGTTCCCCAAAATCGGGTACGTCCACGGGAGCGGAGAGAGTAGTCGTTTATTGATGATCGAGTACTTAGGGTTTTACAATAGAAAGTATATATATGGCTGCTACTTCTATTCCAACCCTAATCCGCATTATAGCCTGAATACCCATAATGCCCTTATAACACCGTACCGTACCCCCCGCACCCCCAAACCTTCGGGCCTACGGCCCAACCCGAACAGCTGAATCTACGATGGGCAAGTGCCTCGCTCCGTTCCGCTCCGCTCCACTTCGCTCGGCCCTGGCCTTTTACGAGAACTTCTCGGTACCTCTCATACACACCATATGAGCCACAAGTTCCAACAGGTAGGGATGACAATTTCCTCAAACCCGATGGATACGCCCCCCGGGCTATTTGGAGGCCGATTTTTCATCCAATAGGAGCGGGTATGATAGAACTTAAAGAATTCCCAGTTGAAAATGGAGCGGATATGATTTTGTGATACCTATCTCCAAATACCCGTACCCACCCCGTTTCAAATTGTATACATATTTTTATGAATATATGTATATATGCGGGCATATAGTAGTATATAAATGTATATATATATATATATATATATATATGTGTGTATATATAAGTATGCATATTGGTATAATTTACACTACAAGAAATCAGGGTTTTTGCGAGGAAATAAATTCCTCGCTAAATGCCATAATTTCCTCGCAAAAGGTTTTTTGCGAGGTATTTTCATTCGTTGTTCGTTGCTCGCAAATGGGTAGTCTCGAATTGTTTTTTTGCGTCCAAAATTCTATTTCCTCGCTAAAAAGTTTCTTTTTTTGCGAGAAATTTTCATTTATCGCTAATGAGTGTACCCTTTTGCGAGGAAATTCGGATGTTTGGCGATAAAGCAAGTCACAACTAATAGTACCAAAAAAAACCTGTTAATTCAAACTCAATCAAATTGCCCAAAGGTTTGTAGAATCGCGCGCAGACCCTATAGCAAATTGCATTTGTTACTTTCATCTTTGTCTGTCTTCCATCTAGTCTTCAAATGTTTCGTTAGAAGCGTTTTCTTCTTGGCATGACACTTTGCTCCATGGCATTTCATGTGGCTTGTGTCTTGCTTTTGCTATCTTCTTGATTTACCCGTTATTGAGTTTAATATATATTATTTTGCTGACCAAAAAAGTTTATACTAGGAAAAAAAAGTAAATAAAAAACAATCAAAAGACAATATTTGGCCATCAATAAAAAGATCAAGGTACCGAAATTAAAAGTATGACTTATACCTAATTCCCAGCACTGGGGAAAAAAAAAAAAAAAACTGAAAACTTACTTTAATATACAGTAGTTGCTTTTGGAATCTGGATGCTATGTGAATACTTATTCTTGTTGCTGCTAACCTGGTTGGTTAGGATGTCAAAGAAGTGGGTTGCTAGTGTTGTGTTCAAATTCAATAGGATCAGTTGGATGGATGGTATTCAGGGGTGGCAGGAGTATTTTGTGGCTGGTATTTTGTCTCTTAATTTGTACCAGCTTTTTTTTTTTCTTTCTTCTTATTTCAGCTTTTCGCTTGAATTTCTTTTTGCCTTGACCTTCCACTTGTGTTGGTCTTGGCTCTCTTTACGCTCGACGTACCCTTTATCGAGTCTTAATAAAATTTTGTCGCCGATAAAAAAAAAAAGATACAGTAGTTAAAAGCACTCATTTGATAATACTTGTATCAACATCATGCATCTAGGTGTTTTTCTTTTCTTTTTTGCTTTTTTCTTGACATATCTTGTTGAGGTATCATTATACTCAATAATTTTCTTGACATATCTTGGTAAGTATGAATGTTTTAATCTGGGCTTGTCATTTACTTTTTGTGGATACCTGTCTCCTATATAAGTCTTCTCATGTTTACCTTACTTTTTCTCTTGGGAATGTAAAACATTTACTGAAGAGATTTATTGCATACCCTTTTTACTTTTAAAACAGATTAGCAAAGGACTTGTACTTCCTTCAAAATGCTGAAGGCTCTGGGCTAGCTCCATTTGATTGCTGGATTTGCTTACGAGGTATAAAGACCATGGCCTTGCGTGTGGAAAAGCAACAGGTGCTCTGCTTTAAACCTGTCATAGAGCATCGTATTAATGAAACTTTATTTTGGCATTAATGTACAACTTAGCTGTCTTACTGCAAGCATGTTTTGGACCTCCTGCACTCATTGGATTGGTTGTAGAGTTGCCATATTAACATGGATGTGTTAGCTTCCATGGAATGTAGGGGACAACAGTGAGAATAAAGTTATTATTGATGCTATGAAGTTTTCATCTGTCATAATTTTGCCCAGATGGTTTAAAGATGAACTCATATCCTTGGGGTTTTAGTATCATAGCTACATGAGTGGAAAAGCTAATGATCTTAAGACAAGCTCTAAACTGCTACTATTATGAACCTTTTTTTGTCTTTCAGGTGCGTTGCTGTTGCTTTTTCCAAACAATTAACAATACTTCATATTGTGTTAATACTAGCAAATGGGTTTTGCTGTAGTATGTTACTTATCGAAATTAGGGGCGTCTATGGATTATAAATACTTGTGCTTCAAATTTGATATTGAAGGGGCTGCAAAAATTGGGAACATCTGACCTACGATACTCTTTATGATGTCAATTTGGAGAGGCTTATTTACCTTTTTGGTCCCCAAAGTATTAATCGCGTCTCAATTTCGTCCCTAATGTTTCAATTGCTGACATTTAGTCCCTAACGTTATAATTTTGTACCAATTAAGTCCCTGACTCTAACTCTATTACTCCACTCTGTCAAAACGAGGGGCAAATAAGTCCTTTCGCGTAAGTGGATCCTTAACCTGTTAATAGATTACACTTTAAAGGCTCTTTGACCCTTGTTGAGTTGCAACTGGCGCACCTCCACCGCCAGTTCCACCCACCCCCTCCCTCCACCGCGAATTCCATGAACCGTAAAACCAGAGCCCCAAAAGCACGATGATCGGAGAGAGAAACGTTTGCACCAAACCGATGGTCCACGTCCCTCCGATATCTCCTTCCCATGAAACGCCGTCGATTCAGACCACGACGAGTCTCCGTCAGATCTCCACTCTGACGCCTACTGCTCCGGCGACTAGTTCAGGATGTTCGAGTTCAAGGTGAGGATGTTTCGGAAGGGGAGTTGTTTGAAGGGCGTTGCGTGTGAGTACGCGATGCGATTTTTGAGTGTCGGACTGAACCGTGTGAGGATGGGACCCATTGCCGACGCCGTGTCTGCTTCTTTCTCATCTTCTTTGAATTTTTTTTCCCACTTCAACTCAGCGATATCTCGTTATTTGGCAAATTGATCGAAACCCTTAATTTGGATTTTGCAAAAATTTTCTGGGTCGGTAAGTTCTCTGAATTTGAAACATTCATGGAGTTGAGATGCACAGTAGATTGCTTATGAATTCTCTTTGGACTATCAATTGCTGATTTGGGTCATGAATTGAAATCAAATTGTTTCTTTGATTTTGTATAATCATTGTCAACAGCTGCCATGGAAAACAGGGCAGCATTGAATGTGGCTATACGAATGGGTTTTTCCAAATTTGGGAGCGATTGATGGGCCATTTAAATGAACTGTCGCTGACCATTAGGAATTGGATCATGATTATATTCGGTGCTTAATTTTTTGTACTCCTTTACGATGACTTTGGACTTGGAGCGGCGGAGTGGCACCGGAGTTTGGAGCAGAGGCGCTTGGTTTTTGTTGAAGATTTTGAGCATTGCAGAGTAGGTAGTTTTGGAAATTGGTTGTGAAAACAGAAGAAGTTGTGGTGGCGGTGGTGGTGTGAGTTTTGGGTAATCACTTCCTCTCTTATTTTTTGTTTTGGAATGAAAAATTTGTTGTAAGTGAAAAAAAAAAATGGATTAATTTGCGGTGGAGGAGGAGGAGTTTAGTTTCGAGCAGAGATGTGAGAAGGTGGAGGAGGAGAAATTTGAGGTGTTGGTGATGCTGATGTGAGAGAGAGAGAGAGAGAGAGAGAGAGAGTGACAGGGAAAGGGTTGGGGACTTGGGGTTGGAAGGGTTCACGCAAAAAGACTTGATTGTCCCTCGTTTTAACGGAGTGGAGTAACGGAGTTAGAGTCAGGGACTTGATTGGTACAAAATTTTAACGTTAGGGACTAAATGTCAGCAATTGAAACATTGGGGACGAAATTGAGACGCGATTTATACTTTGGGGACCAAAAAGGTAAATAAGCCATTTGGAGAGGTTCTCTTTCAGCAAGCTTGAAAAGAATATAACATGCATCCTGTCTCTTTTTGCTATTACATTTTGTTAAAACGAAAATTTGCATGAAACTTTATCCTACTGAATCCAAAAAAGAAAAGTTTTGCAGAGTTTATTCGGGAAAAGCAAGTGACAGTACCTTTGGAATGTGGTTAGCAGTAATATTACAGTGGTCCTTTGAGGTTGTCATGCTGTAGAACAAGAAGATTTGGCTGAATGTGATCATGATTCATACCTTGTTTATGTTGGAAATATATTGTAGATGCAAGTACTATTCGTTTTATATCATGGCTCTTTGCTTCCTCTCCCCCTAAAATGCCTGCTTTTGATATCATCGCCAGGAGAACGCACAAAAGATTGCTGAGTTTCTTGCTTCCCATCCTAAAGTGCAGAAAGTTAACTATGCTGGCCTTCCTAGCCATCCTGGGCGTTCTTTACATTATTCCCAGGTATTGGCATTGTATGCGACTCTTGCGTTCATATTGCTTGACCAAATGGCCCCTCTTCCTCTCGTGTTGTTTTTTTCCCCTTATTCTTTTTGCTGTCCACTTTTTGCAGGCAAAGGGTGCAGGATCTGTGCTCAGTTTTTCTGACAGGATCAATTGCGCTCTCTAAGCACATTGCGGAGACCACTAAGTATTACAGCATAGCTGTTAGTTTTGGTAACTATTATTCCCACTTAAATCTGGCCAGTTCTACCAAATTTCTATGCTGTTCATAATTGAGTGCATTGTTTTTTTCTTTTGAACTGCCATTGAGTGCATTTTTGGTCGCATGATTTTATAGCGCTTTTGGCTGATCTATCTTGACAGGAAGTGTGAAGTCCCTCATCAGCATGCCCTGCTTTATGTCCCATGCAAGCATACCTGCTGCAGTGCGCGAGGCCAGAGGTTTGACTGAGGATCTTGTTCGTATCTCGGTGGGGATTGAAGATGTAAACGATTTGATTTCTGACTTGGATAATGCACTTAGAACTGGACCTGTTTAGGTGATATTCTACCAAAGGATATCCAGCATGTCAATGCGTAGTAGGAGTATTCAACTACGATATCGTAAACTATGTGAGTTTCACATTTCTGCTCTGGAGTACGCAGAAAAAGGGTGGTCTCTGTGTGAACACTCATTTCGATTGTGGACCGCCTTTTCTGGCTTTGGGAAGTGTATTTTTGTCTCAATAAGTGAATTTGGTTCGTGATTATGCAACATTGTAGTTAGTGATTTTGAACCCCTGTGAAAATTCACGGGATACATAGCGCCTATCACTTTGCTAGCACTCAACTTGCCTGTAGGTGTCTATTGTTTTATCTTGTTCTTTTGTGCTGTAAAATCAATTTAGTATCATTTAATAAAAATTTAAGTCCATTTCATAGCCACATTTAGTATCTTTTAGTATTTTAAGTGCCTGTCAAATGTAAGCTTAATTGGATACTGATAATGTCAAAATGTTAGAAGAGTTGCTCAAAATGCTTGTACCATGTGCATAGTACAAATCTTTAATAAATTAAAATTTCGGTATTAGAAAAATAATTTTGGCATTATCATTTTTCTTGCTATTTTGCTTATCGAATGAACTTTTTGAAGAGGTGCTAGTCGGCTACAAATTAGCACCCCATACCACCACCACCATCACTTACCTGTCTACTACCTAATAATATAAGTATGGGAAGAAAATGATTCAAAATATTAATCCCTCCGTCTCTTTTTAAATGATTATTATAGAAATACGTATAATTTCAAATCCCTAAAAAACTATCTATAGAATTTTTTAATTTGTTTTACACCAAATTATAGTGCTCATTGAGTACTTTAATTTGGTGCAATAAATTTTAAAAACATTCTACGGAAGTACATTTTTTAGCGTCCACAAAATATACGTTTCCCAAAAGGATTACTCCGTATTTAAAAATGGACAGAGGGAGTAGTTTGTTGGTTTCATATAATTCCAAATATGAAAGTGCCTAAAATCCTAGGTATCCTATGAAAGTGTCTAAACCACTAAAATTCTATAATATGAAAGTGCACCCTAAACCTAAACCCTAAAAAAAAATGTGACTTACCGTAATCAGATACCTATTTTTTAGATAGAGGTTAAAATCTGTATATGATTTTAGCATTAGGATCCGGTCTAGGCATTAGGCCCAGTTTTTAAGATGATGACATTTCACAGGGGGGAAGTTTTGGAGTTTGGGCCATATCATTTGGGTTGATCATTGGGCCTGTCTTTGGGTCAGTTGGGCCTTTACACTTTTGGCCCAAACCAAACTCTTGAAAAAGAGGATGTTGGTACATTGAAAAAGCCAACGGAATTGCTAATTCAATCAGCCGAATAGGAGTCCAAATGTGATGCAGTAGCCAAGGAGGAAGAGTACTTTCGGCATTTTAAGCCTCGGGTGGCAAAATCGTAATTATGCCGCTGTGGAATTTTGCGTTGGGCCCACTTGGGTCGGACCTGAATCGGCCCAACGGTCAAGACCCATCGCTTATGCCATGGCGTACGTCGTTTTTCGGGCTTTCGTCGCTGTTTAGGGCTCCGGATGTCCAAATTTGCCGTTTAAGGAAAGATTTGACTTGCCAATTACTTGGGCAAGGGAAATCCGAATTAAGTTGCGCTTTTGGGAAACATTCTGGAATTTTATCTAGTTTCTTATTTTGCTATTAATTCCGAATTTTCCATTTTTGGTAATTTTGCGTTTTTTATTGATTTGGCTTCCTTTTCGGGGCAAATCAATTAGGGTTTCCGGTTTCTTATATAATAAGTTGTAAGCCTTAAGGGCGAGACAATTTTTGAGTATTATTGAATGATAAAAGAGTCTAGAGAGCGTTTTCTCTAAACTTTCGTGTTTGTGTTCGATTGTTGCACGTCTTTTTCTGTAGTTCATAAGGCGCCCTGCATCAAAATGTCACCCAAATAACTGCTGCCTTCTTGGGAGCCGAGGCCTTGTTGTGCCTTCTATATAGGTCTCGTCTTAAACTCTAAAATGTGATACAAACCGTTCAACTTGTAAAATTCGCACATCAGTCCCGTAGAAAATAAAGTTGATTGGACAATGGAAATATAGTAAGAAAATCATGTACTTCTTGAATAAATGAATAACGAATGCAATTTTAAAAATATATAGCAAGATTATTTAATTCAATTAGTAATCTACCAAGGTCCAATTGAATTGATTTTTTTTTCAAGGTTGCTACTGGAATCTAACGCTAAACAGTCAACAGTTCAGATTAAGTTTTTAAACTTGGGAGTCGGGCAAAGGCCTAAATTGAAGCCTACGTTTCTTCTTGTAGGAATAAAAGAAAAATACATACAATGTAAAACAAATTGAAAAATCAAAAACATTTTTTTGTTTGAACCGAAAAAAAATTTCAATGCGAAACAATCTCACAAGTCACAACTAATAGTACCAAAAAAAACCTGTTAATTCAAACTCAATCAAATTGCCCAAAGGTTTGTAGAATCGCGCGCAGACCCTATAGCAAATTGCATTTGTTACTTTCATCTTTGTCTGTCTTCCATCTAGTCTTCAAAT
Source organism: Vaccinium myrtillus (assembly GCA_016920895.1). Lineage (NCBI taxonomy): Eukaryota > Viridiplantae > Streptophyta > Magnoliopsida > Ericales > Ericaceae > Vaccinium > Vaccinium myrtillus. Next base: position 3,934,737 of record CM029280.1, read on the forward strand.
GTTTCGTTAGAAGCGTTTTCTTCTTGGCATGACACATTGCTCCATGGCATTTCATGTGGCTTGTGTCTTGCTTTTGCTATCTTCTTAATGTACCCGTTATTGAGTTTAATATATATTATTTTGCTGACCAAAAAAGTTTATAATAGGAAAAAAAGTAAGTAACAAACAATCAAAAGACAATATTTGGCCATCAAGAAAAAGATCAAGGTACCGAAATTAAAAGTATGACTTATACCTAATTCCCAGCACTGGGACAAAAAAAAAAAAAAAAAAAAAGAAACTGAAAACTTACTTTAATAAGATACATTTGATAATACTTGTATCAACATCATGCATCAGGTGTTTTTCTTTTCTTTTTTGCTTTTTTCTTGACATATCTTGTTGAGTTATCATTATACTCAATAATTTTTGTCAATTAAAAGAAAAAGGCTTCTGAAAGAAGGAGAAAAATGTACTCCTTCCGCCCTAAAATGTTTATCTTGTGGTGGGCCACGGAGGCGGTGGCGACCACCACGAGGGCAAGGAGGATAGCGGAAGTATTGGCCATGGGATGAGGTTTTGGTTTTGGTTTGGGTTTCTTTTGTGGATGTGTTGGAGAATGCACGGGAAGGGACGTATTTATAAGGAATTTTTACATGTTTAGAGTGGTAAAATTATTTCCACTGCCGGTGGAAATAAAAATTTCCTCTAAATCGATTGCATTGCGCCACATGCCTATGTTCTACTATTTGGGACCACTGTTCAAATGTAATGATGGTAAGTTTGGCCGATTCTTTAGTTTTCCTCGGCTATTTTTGTATTGAAACGCCATTTTAAAGTACAATTTTTTTAAATTTTTTTTTCCTGTTTGTCTTTTTTTTTGTTGTTGAATATTTAGTAACCTCACGCGACGATATTAATCTACCAAGTAAAAAAGTTCATCTTTATAAAGAAGTCCACTAAAAAGAAAAAAAAAACTCCAAGATATTAGATGTTATATTTTGATATTTCTCAAACTTTGATCCATAATTTTTTATTTTTTAAAATTTTTCATTGAGACATAATTGATTAAATAATATCAGAAAAAGATTACGACACGTAAACATAAGTTAAAAATAGATGTGTTTAAAACCTCTTGGGTCCACACAAGAAATCATCAAAAAAAAAAAAATACTAGTAACTTGCAAAAGTGTTTAAAATTATTTATATATATTAACCGTACAATGTGTTTAAAATTATATATATTAAAAAAATTCGGCACAAATTGGTTTGTATTTAGTAACTTGTGAAGAAAATTAAAACAACAGCCTTCTGTTTTAGTTTTTATATTTTGCGTACAAAACAATCTTTTTGGAGATTTTGTGTATCATTTTCCATAGCAACAGTCAATGATAGAGAGGGGATGACATAACAGTAGGGCAGAAAGAACGGAGGAAAAATGAAGTTGCTCAAAGTATTACAATATGGCAGAGAGGATGACATAACAGATTAACGTGACCACATATATGACGTCTACGTCAATAATGTTAATAATCAAACTTAAAATTATTGGCAATTAGTCGTGTGATGTCCAGCCTCATATACTAGTTTGGTATTTATAACTAACCAATTTGGAATAAGCTCTAACACTCCCCGCATATGCAACTCCTGACCCACACGTAGAGAGATAAACAACGTATCCATATAATCTGTAAGACAAAAAACAATGAAACAAGGTGTAGTTCAACCACCTCTCATGGCCTATCCTTCCACAATCCTCCTCGCCCTCATTGTTGGGATCCACCCCATGTGGGTCGGATGGACTTAGGCACAAAGTTGTCTAGGGTTTCCTTAGATACCCCTAGGATTATAAATGCATTTGTACGTAGCTCGAAAGAATGTAATTGCTTGGCGCATGGATTTTCCCTTTTTTTTTTTTTTTTTATAAGAAAACTTTCTCCATGGAATCTCAATCTCCTGTTTCAATATTCACAGCCGAACTTCGAATTTTTTTTGCCTAAACAGAATTCCCAAAAAACAAAAATTATTAAAAACAAAACTTTATCGTATAAATTAAAGAACTTTCTGGTATACTTGCAAGAATCGTTAAAACACCAGCCTTTTGAAATTAAGATTTTGTATTTGCATACAAAACAATCTTTTTTGAGATTTTGTGTATTATTGACATGAATCCGACTATGTGTACGCATGATTGCGTACAAATCATGTACGTACACCACGCGGGGGCCCCACTGTGGGCCCCAAAAAAAATTCAAAAAAATACCATAAATTTTAAAATATTATTTTAGGGGGCCCCGTAAAAAATCAGCTCAATTGGATATCGGCAAGTATGTTTTCTAGATTCGCAGGGACGAAAATTTTTTTTGGGGCCCACAGTGGGGCCCCCGCGTGGTGTACGTACATGATTTGTACGAAATCATGCGTACACACAGTTTTTTCGTATTGACATAGCTACGTACAGTCAAAGATAGAGAAACATTTACAGTATGGCAGAGAAGCCGGATGATAAAAGAAGTTATTCAATCATTGAGTATGACATCTACGTACAGATTTTGTGTATTATTGACATTTACAGTGCTCATTTTTAATTGAATTATAATCAACCCACTTAATCTCTCTTGTGAAAATGTAAGGTAAGTTTTTATCAATTTCAACTAGTTTGTGTGGTCCTATACATTTATAAGAGTGTGTACATGCATGTGGATGTGAATTTTGTGTGGTCCTAAAAAAAAACCGGTTTTTAAGAAGGGACGAGTAATTTGGGATGAAGGGAGTATCAACAGATGAAATGAGCTTATGATTTCTCGTGAATAAGAAGAAGGGAGTGTGGTTTTACAAATTCATGTATCGGCCTGTTGTAATTTTTTTGGGAAAATTGCTTAAAAATGGCACTAGGGGCAAATAATTGCCAATAGATGAAACAGTTTTTGGAAATTGCTCCCAATATGAAATGGAAAAATTTAATTGCACATACATGGTACCAATTTTGGTGTGGACAGAAATAATCTTGTCTAAAAAACCCCCCCTAAACCAACCCCCTCACTATCCCTCCTCCTACGCCTGTGTTGCACCATTCACAGAATGTGATTGCAGTCTTCAAAAAATTAATTGCACACGTATTGGTCCAAACGGGGTTGTAGTGTGTTGTTAGGTCACACTTTTTGGAAATATATTCTTCCCCTTACACCGTTCCTACGTCTGTGTTGCACCATTCATGGAATTTGGATGCACTCTTCAAAAAATTAATTGAACCCGAGTTGGTCCAAACGGGGTTGCAGTGTGTTGTCAGGTCATACTTTCTGGAAATATATTCTTCTACTTGCACCGTTCCTACGTCTTTGTTGCACCATTCATAGAATGTGGTTGCACTTTTCAAAAAATTAATTGCACCCGAGTTGGTCCCTGTGAATGAGAATAAAATGCATCTTTTTTTTTTGCTCAGCAAAAGAGAAGAAGAAAATGCATCTTCATTGAGACATTTAACCAAACACCTTGTGTGCGTGATAAGTTTCATCTGTATTGCTACCACCTGCTGCAAAATGGACTTCCCATTTCTTTTCCTACAGATTCGCATATATTTTAACACACACACACACACAGGGTTCGATCTACAAGAGATAACGAATCACCTGTCAAGAACACTTGCGGCTTGATCGAATCTGACGTAGAAGTTGTCTGCGTCTTCTTCTTTGAACTTCCCCCTTACACTGACCCAGAGAGATGGGGAGGGAGATAGACACAGACGAGGAGAGAGATGGAGAAGGTGATAGAGAGAGAGGTGGGTTGTTTTTGTATAGAGAACCAAATTTTAGTCGAGGGTAATTTTGTCCTCGATCCATGCCATGTCTTTGCAATTGTTTTTCTTCTCACCATGTATCTCTAATTTGGGAAAGGTACACTATGTATTGGCAATTATTTGCCCCTAGTGCCATTTTTAAGCAATTTTCCCTAATTTTTTTCATTTTAATAATTTCTCCGCTTTGAGTGAAATTTGGAAATGCTTCTGAAAGTAAGGAAGAAAATGTGTCTTTTTAATATCTTATTATAAAAATTAAATTTTCAGTTTCGCTCGAATTTTTTTGTACTGGCTTGAATTTGCATGTCAAGCGCTTTGCTAGATCGGCTACGTTGTATAAAGGTGCTGTGTTAGGTTTTTTTTTTCCCTTATGGAAACTTTAAGGAAACCTTCCTTGGATTCGGTTTAACTAAAAGCTTCTGAAATTATTTGAATTATTATTTTTGAACATCAAGAAAGTATATTTACAAATCTGTGAAAATAAATTACAAAGGTAAAAAAAAAAAAATCTAAAGTTGTTTTCAAAGATTAAAAGAATCTAAAGCATGAGGCACCTCGACGGAGAAATTAAGAGGAAACCACAAAAATGGCAACCCTACCATCCAACAATCATATGCGCACCAAGACCCGAAAAGGAAATAACATGCATGATCTGAGGATTGGCTTTTCATAATCTTCGGCTCTATAATTATGATTTTGCTTAAAACTTCGTCATCATCTCCTATATAATCAATACCTATGATCTTGTTTTATTTGTATTATTGATTCACACTATGAAGAATTTATTTTATATTGTTCAACTAAGGAGGTGTTCCACTAAGGTGGTTTTTTGAAAAAATTGGTCTTTCACTGTTTTTTATGTGATGTATTGTGAGAGAATGATTTGTCTCGGTTTTTGAAAAAAAAAAGTTTTTTTGTTAGTGGAACACCCCCTAAGTCAGTCAAACTTAAGTTAATAATATAATTTAGTGGTTACTCCACATAGTGTCAATTAGTTTGAAATTGTGACCCTCAAGAAATTATATACACGTCAAAGCTAGATTCTGGGTGGCCCCACCTCACATATTTGTCTCTCTGACTGAGACAACTCTTTCACCTCTTTAATTCATATCTCCACGAGCTACGGGCGCTATATTTGAGGGGACTGTTAAACTTTATCTAACATCGCTTACTTAAGCCACTCAAACTTAATTAGTTGATACTTCCTCCCTACCATTTTGCTTGCCCATGTTTTTTTTTTGATAGGCAAAAGAAATTTGTTAATCAAATAAATGAAAAATTTACAATAATTAAAAGGCTTACGAAAAGGAAGCATCACAACCTAAACCACACATCTCAACTATGTTGGCACCCATGATAAGCACAATCATATGCAACCCAGAACTCTTGGGAAGGATAGGAAAAAGCCAACCTACACCCAAAAAAAGAGAAACAAAGGCAAGATACAGTGAAGCTGGAGATTCTAAATAAGGTTCCCTTTTGAAGCGGTCCAAGCCATCTAATAATATTTACTTTCATTTTTTGAAAATAATATCCGTAAGAGGGCCAAACTTCCAATTTTAGCTGTTAAACTTTTTATTGAGGTAAAAATAAACACTTTCGTTTTTCAGATTGGATATGCTATACACCTTTTTTTCTTTCCAAAGCTGGGATAATGCTATACACCTTTCGTGCAGAATTTATGTTGTCACTCCCCAACCGTTGGTGCGTATGATTAGAGTCCATCTGATCGTCTAGGTATTCGTTTGTTTTTTGTCATTAGCTATCAATTTTTCTATTTTTTGAGATGATAATTCTAGATACGAATTTTCGATAAACTGTGCAATAGGCGTGATGTCTGGCCGACTGGGTCGGGGTGAAAGATATCGGCTGGCTTTGTATTTTTCTTGTGTTACATTAATAGTTAGATGATTAGTTTGGCTTGGCAGCCAAATATGCTGATGCCGCTATGCCAAGTTTGTATGGTTGTTTCACTTGTTTGTGAAGTTCAATGATCTCCTCTGTTGATTGGGACTTCCAGTGAAGTTCAATTTTTCTACATTGAGCGTTTCGCTGAATGTTTTTTGTACCTGGCACTATACCTTACTCATGATTTCAAGTGGTTTGCGTTTGGCCTGATTTTTTTATTCTCAATGTACTCTTTTGTTGAGTTATAATGATTTTTATTTTGCCGATTCTAAAAAATAAAAAAAAATAAAAAAACAGATTTGAACACAGATCTTTTTTTTGAAAGAAAAAGAGAATTTTATTAATCCATGGAAACAAATTACAAGGATTAAAAGGGATCGAGGAAATATGGCATCACTACGAGCGGCAACATCCCAACTAGGTTGGCATCCAGCCGCACGACAATCACTTGCCACCAAGAACCCAAGAGGGAAATAACAAGCTGACAAGGAGTCAACATAGAAAAGAAATACAACTAATCCAGAAGATCCATATCAGAACATAAGTAACTCCCCATCTGATACATCCGACAAGCATAGCAGAGTAGAGCAAAGGCAGATTCCAGAACTCCCAAAATCAAGAGCACTACGGTCGTGAAATGCAGCAGAAACGCAGCAGCAGAAATATGAGGAATAGCAGCAGAATAGGATGTATAGTCAAACATCCCGAACATAGCAGCAGAGAATGAAGCACCCAGTTTGTGGCACAATAAAGCGACACCCCATAATTGATAAGTAGCAGCAGAGAGTGAAACACGGTCCATCACCAAAGATAACATTTAAATGGCAGCCAATATGCTTCCCAAGTTGTGAATAAAATCATCAATAGAGTACTTGTTGGGACCCCACTTAGTTTTGACCCAAAAGGCAACTCTGAGTTTGATTAACTCCAAAACCTCCACCCAATTAAGAGGGGCATTTTAAAAAATATGACTGTTTCTCATGTTCCAAATGGACCATATGACTGCCAAAGGAATGCAATTCCAAATAATTTTTTGGCTCGATTTGATTTTGCAATTCATCCACCAAATGAACAGGGCATTGACATTTTGGGGCACAACCCATTGAATATCCCACCACGACAACACTTCAGACCATAATTCCCACACAAATTGGCAGTGAAGAAGAAGACGGTCCAAGGATTCATGCTCAAGGTTACAGAATTTGCATGCAACATCCTCCAAGTTTTGAATAATCCCCAAATTATATAAGTAGAGACTAGTTTTGACTCTACCTAATTGTGTTAACCACCCAAAGCATTGAACTCTATGGGGAGCTACATTCTTCCAGATAAAATAAAAAACGATATTAGAAGAATCAAGGCCCTTTGAGAGATGGTACATAGAAGAAACGGTGTACCTGTTTGAATTACATGCAGCCCAAGTGAGTTGATCTACACCGCCATTTGCTATAGTAGCTCCCCTACGATCCAACATATCATACAATGCCATTAAAGTCACTTCTTCCCATTGGTAAAGCCTTCTTCTAAATTGAAAATCCCATTGCAAATACTCCTCTTTCCTTGCAAGAACCTCCCATAGAGTTTCATCTTTGCAATTGATTAGTCTGAAAATGGTAGGGTATAACACAGCAAGACAGGATTCGTTAAGCCAATTGTCCTTCCAAAAAAGTATGTTCATGCCATCACCCACTCTGAATTTGACATTCTCCACAAACTTAGAAAACATATTGGGCTGTCTCTCATGCACTAGAATGATGTCTTTCCATAGGATTGACATTTTGTTGTTGATTTCCCTGTTAAGAGACCAGCTTCCTTCCTCAAGTTTGTATTTGGCTACAATCACCTTTCGCCATAGGGCATCCTTCTCCATCCCAAACCTCCACCACCATTTTAGAAGAAGTGATTCATTCATCTCCTTCACACTTCTAATCCCCAATCCTCCTTGTTTTTTGTCTTGAGTTATATTTGCCCAACTTACCATGTGCAGTTTTCTCTTCAAATCTGCTCCCCCCCCACAGGAAATTGGCTTGAGTCATCTCAAATTCTTTGACAACCCCAGATGGTACTTTGAAGAGAGACATGTAATAGATTGGAAGGCTGTTGAGCACTGATTTGATTAGTGTCACTCTACCCCCAAATGAGATATATCTTCTTTTCCATGGTGCTAATCTTTTCTTGATCTTTTCCATAATGGGCTTCCAAGTAGCCGTGAGCCTTGGATTCATTCCCAAAGGCATTCCAAGATAGGTTATTGGTAGCTTGCTGGTTTTGCATCTAAGCACTTGAGCATAAGACTGTAATTCCCTATCATATACACCAATCCCACACAACACTGTTTTGTGGTAGTTTATCCTTAAGCCTGATCTCACTTCAAAGACTCTTAAAAGCCTTTTTATGAGCTGAATTTCCTCCAGATTTGCTTGGCTAAAAATGAGTGTATCGTCGGCAAACTGCAAGTGAGTCAAATTGGGTCCACCTAAACCCACTTCCATACCTCTGAATATGCCACACCCTTGAGCTTCCTTGAACAACCAATTGAGGCCCTCGGCTGCAATAATGAACAAGAATGGAGAGAGTGGGTCCCCTTGTCTAACCCCTTTTTGCATTTGGAAATAATCGGTTGAGGAACCATTTACCAAAACTGAAATCCATGCTGACTTCAGGCATTCCTCAATCCAAGCAACCCATTTATTAGGAAAGCCCATGAGCTCCATCATTCTTAGGATGTAATTCCAGTTTAAGTTGTCGAAAGCTTTCTCAAAATCAAGCTTGATTATGACACCTTTATGCTTAGACTTTTTCCAACTGTCCACCACTTCATTTGCAATTAAAATTCCATCTTGTATGTTTTTACCTCTAGAAAATGCAGATTGAACCTCACGAACAATGACTGGAATTGTTACCTTAATCCTTGCAGCAAACACAGATACGGATATATACAAACATGTGAAATATTAAGGAGAAGGCCGATGCAATAACCGACTTTCATATTCCTTTTTTTTCCCCCTATTTTTCTTGTGTTTTCTTCATTTTTTATTATACGTTTTGCTAATACTCATAGAAAGGGTCAAACTCGCTTTGGAACTTTTTGAAACACACAGGTACGTAGCGTCAGGACGAATGCAAGATTTGAAGGGTAATTTTCATATCTCGTCAACTTTGATAGAAAAATGCCCAAGTGGCGACAAATTAAATCTACTGAGCAAAAAAAAAAAAAAAAAACAGAGACAAATTAAATCTCATAAATAGAGAAATGTAATTGTTTCATAAAGTGATTTAATTGGTCCAAGAAATGGTTCAATACACATCCCATAATTTTGAAAATGTTTTTTTTTTATCGGCAATAAGAATTTTAAAATTTTTCTGTTAGGACCTGCTCTCTAATCTTCTGTTAGGACCTGCTCTCTAATCTCTTTCCCTTTCCTTTTCTCTTTCATTTTTAGCACTTAGCTGGAAATTTTGTCCTTCCTTACACATGTGTTTGGTTGTGGTTTTCTACCCTCGATGTACCCTTTGTCGAGTTTTTTTTACTTTTCAAAATGTTATGCCTATATATTTAGTCAATGATACGCCGACTTCGGTGAAATGTTATGGCTTTTATTTTTATTTTTAATGTAATGTCTTTTCAGGGTTAGAGATGCATATGGGCATAGCCTTTAGAGTTACACTTATTGGAAAAAAATAGTCTGTCTCTTTTTGATAAAATGTGCCTAAGCCTCTTTGTTGTGAGTGTTATGCCTATTTTTGATAAATTTTACGGGCATATCCTATATCCCAAAAAGAGGTGTCCAATATTAGCTTGAACCGTGAATCCAACTCTTGAATTATCGGTCACTTGATAATTCTCTGCCTTTGCCTATACATTTACTTATGTTATTTTTTTCGCGGCAAAACAAACTTTGTCAATTTTTGAAAAGGATATAAAGATTAAAAGGATGACAGGTACATCGATAATCGCCACCGAGAACTAACCCTTAAGGAATGCAAGATTCCAATCCAAACCCCACACTACACCGAGAGCCCAAAGACGAGAAATTTAGCGTATCCATGAAAAAAAATGAAACCGTAGAAATCATTTCCTTGCCATAACATGGCGAAGCACTTCCCTTAAAAATACTAATATGCAAGTGCAAAGGTAGACCAGCGGTAGACACCATACTCTCCAATGCATTTAACTGGGTCAAACTTTACTAATTTCATACATTTAATTAGGGTTCAAACCTTGGTAACTACAACCAATAATATTTATTTTTTCGGAGAAAATAAATTTGTTTGAGCATATCCTTGCACGATGCAGTTTCCCCAGTTCTTTTTTATTTATTTATTATACTATATTATTGATCCATGGCATTCTCCATTATATTGTACAAATCTTACAAGAGTCGAGAAAATTGCAAAACATACGAAAATATGATTTAACCTACAACTATTCATTTTCTTTACTGTATTATTATTTTTTTATCAGCAAAAGAAGAATTCTATAAATCCCAATAAGAGTACATCGAGGATAAAGAAAAGATGGATTGAATATAAGGTGCCAACATTTTTTTTCCTTTTTGGACAGCGAAAAAAAGGATTTTATTAAACAAATGTAAGTGATACAAATGATTCAAAGGACAAGAGAGACAGTATCACAACAAGATGGAAGTATCCCAACGAGGATAACACCAAACACTCTCGGCAATGAAATACTACTCAGAAGCCAAAGAAAAGGAAGAAGGCAGCAAATGGAAAATGGACATTTTATATGACAATTAAGTACATTAAGTGTCTATTAGTTTAAGTTTTTCTTGTTTTCCTTTGCAACAAGAAGGAAGAAAATATTAATTTATGCAAATTCTCAAAAGTCAGGGGTGGCCATGCCCGAGGGAACTTCCTTCATTGCATTACCGGTTAAGAGTTTTTCGATAAATGAAAAAAAAATTACAATAAATGGACAGTTCAAATTTGTAATGACAAGTCCAGTCCAAATGAAGCACTAGAAACCAAAATAAAGTAGGGGTGTGCAGCGTAAAAAAATATTCAACGGAAAATGCCTTTCTATAGGGCTCCGTTCATTTGTCAAGAATGTTACGCGAGAAAGTTAATCCTGAGAAAAGTGAAATGAAGTGAAGTAAAGGAAATAAAAATTTACTTTCCTGTGAGTGTTCACTTGTACAGTATTTTTCTAGGAAAGTGTAATTGGAAGGAACAAACTTCCCCGCAACACATAATTCCTTATTTCCATCCTTTTTGCAGGATGCATTTTCAGGGAAAGTAAATCCAAGTGGAAAAAATATTTTTGTGGGTCCCATTATTTTCCTGGTTACTGAACGCCGCAGAAGTTATGGGAAAGTTGATTTTCTCATCCTTCCCCAAATTTTCTTGACAACTGAACGAGGCCTAGGAGTATTGGTGGATTAGGGTGCGCCACCTAATAATTATACATAGATAGCATAGACGAGGCACCACATAATCCCTATTTGTGCCCACAAACTTTAAATAAATTAGAAAAGGGATGAAGATTTCCGTACTCTCTTTTTTTTACAAATGAGCTCCATTTTTTTTTGTCTTTTTTAGCGAAAGTTTTATGTATATAAAAGATGAGAAATTGAGTGTATTCATAAAAAAAAAAAATATGGAACCCTAGAAATCATTTTGTTGCAATAAAATGGTGAAGCACTTCCCTAAAAAATACTAATATGAAAGTGCAAAGATAGCCCAACAGTAGACATCATAGTCTCTCACGCATTTATCTGGCTCAAACTTTACTAATTTCATGCATTTAATTAGGCCTTTCTATAGACGAGGATTAGGGCTGCGCCACCTAATAACATATATTGGTATGGACGAGGCACCACCTAATAATTATACATATAGGTTATAGACGAGGCACCACCTAATAATTATAGAAGTCACACGTTAATTTCATGAACATTTTTTAGCTTTGCGTAAAACTTTGAGTTTTGGAGCTCTTGAAAATAGAACTATGAAAAAATATATAAAGATTGATCGAAACTTGAAAAAGCATTTAGGCAACTAAAAATAATTATGCAAAAAGTAATTACTGTGAATTATTTTTGTCTTTCTTATATATAAACCATGATCATAATTTTGTACTATCTAGTTGCCTTTCATCAATACGAATTAGGAAAGAAGAAAAAAAATGCAATATAGAATAAAAATTTTAAAAAATTAAGCTGAATATAATAACAGAGTCTGAAGGACTCCAAAGTATATACTGTATAGAAACAATAGATCAATGATGTAAGGAATAGCCAGCAATATTAATTGTGTAGAAATATGTAGAAATTTGAAATGACCTTCGAAGATAAAAACCCCAAAAGTCAAAACACCCAAGAATGTAAAGCAAATAGATGTGAGAAAATTGAATATTTTTTATTGAATATTTCCGTAGTTTTTTTTTGGTATTTTTGTTTTGTATTTTCAGAATTTTTGCTATACTCAAGTTTTTCTTTTTTTAGATTAATAATTTGTCTCGATTAGAAGTGTCTAAGGTACAAAAATGTGACCAAAATCCTACAATTCACAAAAATTATAATAAAAAGCTAAATTTGAACTTTTTCAACTTTGGTCCATATTGTCATTAATTGTTACCTTTAATTTATACCTTCTGCATCACTTTTTACTTCTAATTTCCAAAAATTATTTCACACTTTTACCCATCAAGTACTATTTACCCATTAATTTTTCAAAAAGGCAAATTAAGAATTGTACAAACTTTTACCCATTAAATATTCAAAGCAAACATTTATTAAAGGACAATCCAAAATGAAATATTATACTATAAAAAAGAGATGGTGAAAGTACTTTATATGCATTTTATATATTTATTTCAGTTTAATGTGATATGTACTTTACGCACCCAAAAGAAGGATGTATGTTGTACAATATCCCCACCAAAAAAAACCTATTTAAATTAGGGGTGCACAAGAAAACCGATATAACCGCCAAACCGATCCGATCCGGACCGAACCGGTCCATTTGGTTAGGTTCTATGGTTCATTGGTCTGGTTATGGTTCTAAAAATCTAAGAACCGGTAATTATGGTTCGGTTACTGGTTCTCAATTTAAGAACCACGGTTAGAACCGGTTAGAACCGAACCGGACCGTATAATATATATATATATATATATATATATATAATACATTTATACATATACAAAATTATGAATCTTAATAAAATCCTATAATTATTTATTTATTTTATGAGTTATTTCTGTGCTCTAAATTCTAAATAATCTTTCGAACTCATGTGTTGTGATAAAGTCTTTCTTAATCGGGTAGAACCGGAACCGAACGAAAACTGGTCCAGTCTTGAGGTTTTGGATCTGGACAGGTTCTTCATGTATATTGGTTAGGTTTTGGTTCTTAATTTTCTAGAACCGGTTGGAATGGTCCGGTTACTGGATTTGTAGAGAACCGGTCCAATCCGGACCGTGTGCACCCCTAATTTAAATTGTCAGCGGATAGTTGGAAACAGGGTGGCCCAATAATGGTATATATAGAGTGGTCTTGCCTTGAGACTAAGTGGTTTGCTCCCATTTATGCTTGGTCTTTCCTTCTAGGGCCCTGAAATTAGCCGAGGTACGCGTAAGCTGGCCCAATAATGGTGGAGAGTGGGTTTTTCCTTGAGACTAAGTGGTTTGCTCCCATTTATGCCCGGTCGTTCTTTCTAGGGCCCCGAAATTAGCCTAGGTACGCGTAAGTTGGCCCAAATACTCGATTATTAAAAAAATGATGGTGTAGACTGTAGAGCGTAGACATAGCACCACTTAAAGAATCTACAACTTCCATTTGCGTGTTTGCCCACGAAGGAAATTGGGTGTTTGCCCACGAAGGAAAAGGATCCAACGAGAAAATTTTGGGTACGGGGAGGGTACCACGTGGTACACTCTCGGCACATCTGGGCTGTCCAATGCATTCAACCAACGGTCCGGATTGAAAATGCCATCCGGATTTTTAAAAAATAGAAAATAAAATAAAAAGTGTGTTTTAATCCGAGCCGTCCGATGCATTTTTGGACGGCTCGGATGTGGCGAAGGGACACCACGTCACCCATACCCTATTTGCACCCAAAATTTTCTCGGATCCAACATTGTACGCATTTAATGTATGACTTCGATCTGTTTCATCGGCAAAGGAAGTACTCCATTTAATTTAATAAGGCCCAGTTTTGCAAAAGATTTTAGCACCCAGGTGCTAAAATCATGATATTTCAAATCAAAAAATGAAGTAGTTCGGTGTATCGTTTTTCTAATCATGATATTAGAAATGACGAATAAGAAAAACTTCAAAGTTCCATATAAATGCAACAGATGGACAATGCCTCTCTTTATTTTATTTTATTTTATTTTTTATTTTTTTTGAGAAAACTAAGTGTTTTTTATTTTGTATTTTTTCTCATTCGTCATTTCTAATCTATTACATGGGGGAGGAGGGAATGAGACTCGATCCCGAGATGCATTGTGGGACATCCAAGAGCTCTACAGCATGAGTTATCGCTTAAAACTCATAATTGAGATTACACAAAGCTAATGATCTTCGTCGCCTGCAACCCTCCGCCATGAATTCCTCCCTCTCCCGACAATTTTGAGAAATTGCTTTGAGGCTGTTAATACCAAAAAATTGTATTTTTTATTAAGCGGTCATGTGGCATAAAAAATACGAAACGGAAAATGCATTTTGCCAAGACGTTGGGATTTATTGGTGTAACCATTTATACCAAAAATTAACACTCAATGGAAATTTGTTACGCGCCGTTTATTTTGTTCGAACTTTGTTTGAAGTGCAACGCACCAAATAGTTTTTCCTTTATGGTGATTTATTCGGAGATGTGCACATATGGAAATGCTGGAGTAGCCGATTTTTTTTTTTTTTGGTCATACGTTATATATCAGCGCGGTTAGTGACGAAGTTAGTTAGTAGGTTAAATAGCCAAAAGCGGTTAGATGTCTCTCCATAGACTGAAACCAAAACCTTCCCCTTGACAAACAAAGGTGTACAACCAGATGAGTTATAAGTCTCATCTACCGACTACCGGAGTGTAACTTGGGCATGTTTATTTTTTTGCTACAAAAATGGAAGTGGTCCACCGGCACTACAAGAAATTTGAGATGCACCAGCGGCCAAAAGCATTGGTAAAGGTGCCTATAGACCTGTGAGGTCTATACCCGCGCTTGAAAAAGCCGCTGGCGTCTAGGCGCTGCAGTATCCCTTTACCAGCGCTTTTTAGCAAGCGTAGGTACAACATTTATTTTACCAGCGCTTTTGCAACCGCTGGTGTAGACTAAGTTTTACCAGTGCTTTAAAAACGCTGGAGTAGACTCAATTTTACCAACGCTTTTAGCCGCTGGTGTAGGCGGCTAAAAACGCTGCAACAAGATTTTTTTTTGTTTAAAAAAAAACTGATTAATAATTACCTTATTCACTTGCCCACACAAGATTTTTTTTACCAAGAACTAAAAAATATGAAAAAGTAACAGAATTCATTTTTCATTGGAAAAACTAATAATCCATACAAAATACCACAAGTAGATTGAAGGCATGTTCCATAACGTTGTGAACATACAAAGTAGATTAAATGTTCATTATGGTGCGGAAATACCATAATCAACAAGTCCGTAGGCTAAACTGAGTGGGAAAAAAATAAAAAAATAAAAAAGCTATCAAAAATTCACGATGCCATCCTTGATCTTCATGAAAGAGCTTTCAAAATGACGGGTTGAAAACACGCTTTTGACTGGATCGTCCTATTACCTGCAATAGAAAGGACGAAGAATAAGAACCGAGTCAATTTATCTTTTAACTCCCACGACATATGAAAAAGCACAACATATAGAAAAGCCTATTGCAAATAACTCTATTTGAATAGCAACATTGTTAGTTTTTGGCTTTACACGTTTATCTCCCACCCCTCATTTATACTTGGACACCAGTTGGGTGTTTGATCACAGAAATGGAGGCTAGGAACAACAAAAATAGAGAAGCACATTCTTGACCGAAGAAGTAACAAGTGTTCAAATGTAGTACTTGTCCAAAGCTAATAGTCCTAGAGTACTCCTAGCAAACAAAGCAGCATAGTTAAAAATAGCATTAGCTGCAAAACAGTATCCAGAACTTCCAACATAATGATGAAACGCAGCAGTAGAATAACAAAGTGCAGTAGAAAAATAATGATGAAACGCAGCAGAAACACAACAGAAACGCAGCATAAACATAACGAAAACGCAGCAGAACCAGTAGAATAATGATGAAACGCAGCAGCAGAATAATGAAATGCAACAACAACACAACAGAAACGCAGCAGAAACACAACAGAAACGCAGCAGAAACACAACAGAAACGCAGCAGCAGAAATATGATGAATAGAAGCTGTAACCAAGCAGCGATCAAACATCCCAGAAGTAATGAAGTGTGACAGTATTTTGTGTTAAGACAAGAGGAATTGAAAATCTCAGTGAATTATGAACCAACTGCTAGCTTAATTCCACAATCCTTTAAATGGTTTAAGAACAAAATTACTACTCTTGTTAGAAGTTTAGAATGACTAAGACCTTCAAATCTAAGTAAGGATGGAAATGAAAATATGAGTAAGTTACTTGTCGAAACGGCCACTGATGGATCCAGTGTTGCTTATGGATTTGCTTCGCTGTAGATACCTGACTGATACCATGCTTCTTACAGTTGCGCGTCGCTGCATGAGCACCAATATATAGGTAAGAAAACTAAAATTTTGTAGCTGAATCGGCCCGATAGTACAACAAAAATATACCTGAGAAATGTACTGATTGTTGGTCTTCCCATTTCATTTATACATGTGATAGTACAGCATACGAATCTCATCCTAGTCTCATCATTTTCTAAACCATAACAAATCAAAAGAGCCTTCAAGTATAAGTAGTTGAATATTTTCCTAGTAACAAATATGACCAAATTGAGAACAAACTTGCTGCGATAGCCGTTTATGCATGAAGTTTTCCAGCTCCTTAGCCATTGAGATTAGAGTGGAAATTGTTTTGAGGTCATTCATTTCAGAGTGGAAATTGTTTCTGAGTACTCAAAATACATATATACTGCAAATTGGTGGGAGTGAATCTAAAAATAGAGAAGCCAGATACTATGCTGGATGGGTGGGAGGAGTGAATCTAAAAATAGAGAAGCTAGATACTATCCAAATAGTGAGAAGAAAAACCTGGTATGAAAAAAAGCAGCCATCGATTTTGCTTCCATTGTAGCAGACGAGATAATCAAACGCAGTTCAGGTTGACGTCGTTGGATCTATAATATCATCAGTTAGTTCAAAAAAAACACAAATGTTTGATAAATACAATAGCTAAAGTTTTCTGCATTGAACGCAATCATGATACATTGGCAACGCTTTGGTAGGGGAGAAGGGATACCTTTTTCAGGAGACCCAATAACACATCGGCCGAAATAGACCTCTCATGAGCTTCATCAACCATTATAACATTGGATGAATATGGAACAAGTTGGGACCAGGATAAGATACATAAGAATGATACCAGAACAAGTTATTGTTAGACTAAGTTAGCTGAGACATGCTCAAGAGTCGAGAAATGCTCAATAGTCGGAAAAGGAAAGGAAAATCAAATGTTTAATACAGTGGTTAAAGGATTGGTCAACTACAATCAAAGGCAGACCCAAATAAGACTTGCTCAAAGGAGCAATTGTGCAAAGATTTTAGGACTGGTTTATGTGAAATCGAACAAACAAGCTCAAAATCCAGCAACCAAAGGTTTAAGTAAACTTCATTAATCTGAAATTTCAACTACAAGAAAACCTTCAAAGGAGTAATAAAAACTCAAAAGTACTATATCTAAGTAGCTACGGAGATATGTAGTAAGGATCAACTAAAAGTTCAGTTCCAAAACTTCATATCGATCAAGAAAAACTGAACAAATGCAACATAATTTTCCATGATACACTCTCAGCTTGTTCTAAGATGAAGGGTTGCTACCACCCACGCAATGTAAATATTGAATGGATGATAACTCTATTCATTGTTGGGTAAAGCAACTATGTTTTGAGATTATTTGATGGCCAAAAATATTCGTTTGAATCGTCTGACTCGTTTGAATCGTCTGACTCGTCCTTGTCTTTTCTTCTTCCGTCGAACGCCTCTCTCTCTCCCCCTCTGTGATGGCATTCGTAAGAAGTAAATAGCAATATAGAAAGATTGATGACTGAAGCCCTAGATTGAGATACAGGGAGGAATTCAATGACGAGATTTTTCTTTTCAGGAAGAAGGAAGATGAGAAGAATCGAGTTAATTTGGGGATTTTAGGTCAGGAGTGGTGTGGAGGGAGAAGATTTGGGGATTTTGGTTCATGGAGGGAATTTTAATTTTTCACGTGAAAAGTTTGGGGAATGGAGGGAGTAGACCGTAAGGTACTCCATATTTCAAATTGCCTATGCACCCAACTTTAAAATTGCCGTAAAATTGTATTACTCGAGGGTCGTCAGAGTATTTTTTTTCAAATCAGAACCGTCTACGTTTTACGTGGGAGTGACTATATCCTCCATGCAAAAAATGAAGTAAATTAATTATCATTAGGTACTTGATCGAAGGAGGCAAATTTTTGGTTTATAATGAATCAACGTCCCGATGAAAGGGCCACTACAACAATTTACACCATTCCCGACTAAAATCGCCGACTAAATAATGTTTAGTCGGAAATTGTTGTTCATTCAACGACTAAATAAACTTTGGTCGGAAAATATCACTTAAATTTCCGACTAAATAATTTTAGTCGGAAATTAGTATAATCACTGACTAAATTTTTTTTTGTCGGAAAATATTCAAAGCTTTGGCCGACTAAAATGATTTTAGTCGGTGCTTCTTATATCAATCACCGACTAAATCTATTTTAGTCGGAAATTATAAACTAATCGCCGACCAAAAAATTTTAGTCGGGAAAATTTAGTATTTTCCGACCAAACTTTTAGTCGGGAAATTTACAAATAATTCACCGACCAAATATTTAGTCGGAGAAAAATAAATAATTCACCGACCAAATATTTAGTCGGAGAATATCACTTAAATTTCCGACTAAATAATTTTAGTCGGGAAAAAATCATTTACCGACCAAATAATCTAGTCGGAAAAAACAAATAATTCACCGACCAAATATTTAGTCGGAGAAAAATAAATAATTCACCGACCAAATATTTAGTCGGAGAATATCACTTAAATTTCCGACTAAATAATTAGTCGGAGAAAAACAAATAATTCACAGACCAAATATTTAGTCGGAAAAAAACAAATAAATCACCGACCAAATATTTAGTCGGGGAATATCACTTAAATTTCCGACTAAATAATTTTAGTCGGGGAATAATAGTTTTCCGCCAATTCAACGATTTCCAAAAATTTCGGCGGGAATTTTTATATTTTCCGACTAAATATTTAGTCAGCAATTCATTTTTTTAGCAAAATGATAATAAAACGAAAAAGAAACAAAAGGGAAAAAAGAAGTTACATTTCTTTTTTTTCTTTTTTTTTTTTTTTTGAGAGAGATAGAGAGAGTCAAAGAAGAAATGAACAAAAAAAATAAAATTTAATGGTAACGGTTCGTATGTTTGGCGGTTTTTTTTTGTGTGCAGTTGAAAATTTAATGGGTTTTAGGCCAATGATCGATACTCTCGATTATATTGCATTCAAGTTGTTTGTGAAAATGCATCATAGAAATCAAATTTGATGAAGGCCATGTTATTTAAGGAGGACAGCAACAGACTCAAACAAAAAAGAAGTTATAGGCTTCAAGAAGTATAAAAAACCAAAGCTATATACGTTGGATCTCAAACCTCTCTCTCCACCTCAATAACCACTACTACAAAAATAGATAAAGATCTCGGTTATTTAGTGTGATCTTTTACTTTTAGTCTCGCATTCAAAACCGTGATCTATCAAGGTGTAACTAAAAGTCCAAAACTTTCAGCCACAAGACAAAACCGTGATGAAAACCAAAAAAACTGAGATGGAAGTCAAAAAACCGTGATTATAAGTTACGTAATGTCTCGGTTTTTCTCAAAACCGTGGTTATTGTAAGACAATTGATCTCAGTTTTCTCCAAAAACGTGATCTTTCCTTGCATGTTTAATCTCACTCCACTGGAAAACTGTGACCAGTTGGTTTCTTCACAAGGGCATTTGACCGCAATAATTTTTTTTATTTTTATGAAGCTCTAATGTACCTAGAACCCAATACTACTTTCCATTCAACAAATTAAATACAGTATCAGCTGCTTTCAATCAACAACAATTGAAATTGAATTTAAAAACCATTTATTAACTCACAAAGAAAGTAATTGAACTGCAAAAGCAAGTACAAAATTCTAATATCAAATAACTAATTCACAATAATTAACTAAAATGTTCCTCTAACTATTAGCTTAGCCCCTTCTTCCCTCAAGCAAACAAGTTTGAATCGCTCTAGTCCCGGCGTTTGACCAAACAAGTTTGCAATGCTCTAGTTCCGACATGCACTTCTTGAGGAATTCCATCTACCATTGTCACTTGTACAATGCAGCGTATCATGTTAAGTTATGACCTGTATAGAGAAACAGAAATACACCAACACTTAGATTATATAGAAGAAAATGCGTCTCAATAAGAAGGAATGTCACAGATTGATCCTTTTTTTTTATCCACTTCCGCGCACATAAATAAATTGAGTTCAAACTGACTAATCATTTGCATTTCTAGAGGCAAAAGATGTTAATCCTTAGGCTGCCACACTTACCCTGTGTCAAGGTATATGAAAGAGATGAGGAGTAATCAACTTACATGTTAGTGTTGCTCCAGAAATTTGTAGGACATAATCGATCCACTCATTCGAACACCATCGAGCTCTATAAGTCCCTTTTTCTCATAATAATGAACTGTAAGGGAACATTAACATATTGTTAGGATTCATAGGAATGAAGAGGTAAATCCATTAGTTACACCAGTAGAGCAATAGGTACTAATGAAACACACCTTTCATGTCTATGGGCTACTGCGGGAACTACATATAAAAGTATTTTCAGATGTAATCAGAAACTACATAGAAGGATTATGGGCACAAATAAGGATACACAGCTAAAGCGCATTGATTATTAGCTCACCTCAATATCAGCTCTGCCACTCTGCAGAACTTCTTATTAGTCTGCATATAAAAAGTTTGTGTCAACAAAAACCGAGCTAGTTAGCATGGATCTATAATGAATCCAATTGACAAATTTGAAACCAAAAAGTCAATTCAAGCAACTATGTAAAAAACTTACACATTTAGATGGAAAATGAGGATTACCACAAAAAATGCTTTTGACAGGACAATCCACGAGCAATGAACAGTTGCAAAATGATGATAACCACAAATATGCAAATAGAAGCATTAAAATACACACATCAATGATCCAACCAAACGTCAATCCTGAAATTCTATTTCATCACCCTAACCAACTCAAAATCGATTACAAACATCAACGAAATTTAGTGTATCTCCAAATTGGGGCTACAGGGGTGGAGATGGCTCATACCGTTCTCCGAAATGAATCAAGATGCAAAAATCAATGACATCAAAGCAACCTGATGCCCTAGCATCTACTAGGACTAGTAGGATAGGCATGTTTGCACTTATGCTAGTGCCTAAAGGCATGCACTGTCATCGGTTGCCTAGCGGTTCCCTTGCTGCATGGGAATTGCATGTGCAGCTAAATAATAGTAAATGCAATTCCCAACATGAAATGTTGTCAAGCTCAAGATGGCGATAAACTTCTCTGATTTTGCGTTTAGATTCAAGAAACGTAATGCCAAACTTTCTGTTAGATCTAAAAAATAAGAGTACTTTCTGGAAACAAACTACCTTTGGAGACATGGAATTGGAACTAAGGAAGAAGACACTTACATCTATTCCAAGGACTTTCTTAACACCATACATATGGTGGAGGGATTGAGAGAGCCTCGAAGAATGAAATAAACTCTTCTACGACTCTACTAGCAATTTCTTAACCTATCTCCCCACCTCTCGTCGTTTTTTTAAAGCAAAAACAACAAGGAAAAGAATAACTAGTTAGCAAAAAGCAAACATTACAAAATGTTGTAGCCACAAACACGAGCATTCAATGGAAGCCCCAGTCCAATATTAAACACTAAAAGTCTAAGAAAGCTGTTTGGTAGCAACTAGGATAATAACAGATGGCAAAAGATAGATAAAACTAACCTGAAGATCAAATACACATAAGAGAGAAGTAGGAAACAAAACATGACAACAAAATGCTAAGATGCAATCAAAATGCTATAACCTTAACCAGCTTTACAATTAATCTTAGTATCTATACAATGCTCACAAATCTCTTTACAAAACACATACTTAATGTAACAACCATGATCTTCAAAACTAACCTAATCATAGAACTCCTCCAGGTACTTAATTTAGAAAAAAAAAATACCTCGAGGCCGCAGCATTCGAAACAATTTTGGTAGCCTCAATTCTTGTTGATCTTAGTAAACGAGTTGTGGCTGAAACAATTTTAGGCTTAACAAATTGGTGATTTATACACACACCCCAGTACACATGTATCCAGATCTAGAAAGAATGAGAGGGGAATATACCTGGTCGAGTAAACCATACTCAATACGCTGATGCCACAAACTTAGGGTTTTGGTTTGTTGATTTTTTGGTTCATTGTGGATTATTACTTCAGGGCCTCTATCAAGCCAACAAAAAGGGCACTTAGTTATACACAACATGAGATAGGATTGCTTGAAAACAAAATACAACATTATTTTTCCTCATCCCAAACTATATAACGTCTTTCACCACAGATGCTCCCAGAAAATGAACTGAGAAAAGAAAAATCGCAACATAACGTCCTATATGCAGAGTGATGAACGCCACATGATTGTTCAAATGCCGCTGTAAAAGTTTACTTACAACGAAAAGAGAATGTTTATAGTTCGTGAGACATACCGAAGCAGAGATGCTGCGAGAGTAGAAGGAGCCGCCGCACGCAGAAATCGTTCTAGCTAGGGTTGTAGAATGGTAGAGAGTTAGATCTGAAGGAGGGAAGGGATTAGTCGTGAAAATTTTCGAGGGAATTTTGGGTGGATTATTCGTGAAATGGAATCGATTTTGGGGGAAATTGAAAATCATGTACGTCTCTCTCTCTCTCTCTCTCTCACAGAAACACAATAATGGGCATCCACTTTCCGGACCAAATTTCGACGATCGGAACCGTTGGATGTGTTTAAAACGTGTTTTCAGCGTCCTACGCGAGGATTTTGCAAAAACTAATACCCGGAAGTTGTTGATCGGAGTAGGTTTTCGTAAAACTACTATTCGAAAACATGGCCCGATCAAGCCCTTTTGGGTATTTTCTTTTTCCAAATCTTTGCATAGGTCCTTAAAAACATGCTTTAAACACATCTAACGGTTCAAATTTTTAAAAAATTGATTAGGTGGCCTTGAAGTGGTGCATTATAGTACTGAAATTCCATTAGAAGCACTGAATGTGTTTCGATCGTGTTGTTACCGATATCGGATGATCATCAATTTGGGGGAGAATGATAGAATTGATGAGATACTAAATCGTAACGGTTCAGATCGAACATTCAGAAAACGAGTCTGCACCTACCTTGCAATTCTATACATTAAACTTACTTCTATATGAGCCAAGCTACTATGTTATAGTATAACGTACGATAACCACACAATTGCAACACAACTATGACGATCCACACCGTTCACTTTGTTTGTGTTGATGATTTAATGACTCTCGCCAATTTTTTCGTCTATCGGATTTTGAAAGGTCCTTCATCGCAACACAATTACAACGATCTTCATTGTTCATTACAAAAATGGCTTTTGGGTCCCATTTTTTGGACCCGCATGAGTAATCCGAACCGTTAGATAATTTCGACATAATGTTTTGTATGTCTTTGCAAAAAATCAGGTCAATTGGATATGCGTAACTCGTCGATCCAAGGTACGCACATCCAATTGATTTCAACACGGCACGGCACAACACGAGTAAGTCAACGGCACGACACGACACGATATGACACGATATAAATTAAATTATTTTGCACTATGATGAAGTAAATCAAATATCGTTAGATATTTGATTAGTTGGGAAAAAATATCATTTAGTTGGTAAACTAGAGGCCTTGTAGATAAAAATAAAAATAAAAAATGGAGGCCGATTAAAAGTTTACACTGTTTGTGTTTGGTTCGATTTCCAAAAAATTTCCAAAAAGATTCTCTCTTATCTGTCAATCAAATAATTATTTTTAAGATTTTCTCCAATCATTAATTCTCATTTAACTATCTCTCTCCAATCATTACACATCTCTCTAATTATTACTTTTTCCAAAAACTCATCCAAACACTATCTCAAAAAATTTCTCAAAAAATTTCTTCTCAAAACTCTAAACCAAACACAGTGTTAGTCGGTGAAGAGCATTTTTTTGCGCCTAAACTCAAAAATTCGCGAAAATGTTGGCGGGATATAGGTAATTCCCGACTACTTTTTTAGTCGGTAGTTGTTTTCCGTCCATTGAAACGGTATCGTATCAAGGCACCTAAACTAAACCCACTCTCACATTACCTTACCCACCTCATTCTTACTAACGTGCTTACTCTCTCTCTCTCTCTCTGACTTTCGATTCTCTCTCACAAATTCAAACCCTAGCCTTTCCAGGGGAGGCCGTGTGGCTCTTGCCGGATTTTGATGCCAGCCTCCCCTGCTCTCCTCTCATCTGCCCCTTAGCTTTACTCTTAGGGATCGAATAATCCCCCCTTCCCTCTGCCTACCACCGTCACTGTGCCCCTACCGATCAGCCATGGCGATTCCACTGTCAATGACGCATGCGGCGTTTATTTGGGTGATCGGATATTGGGTCCACACTGCCGCTTATGGATGTTGGGCCGTTTCAACCCGACGCTGCCGGAGTAGGATTTCCTGTTCACGATGCCACTGGGTGTGGGTGCTCTGTCCTTTTCAGATCTAGAGATGGGTTTAGTTCTTCCTACGGGGATTATTGTTTGAAACCCAGTTCTGCTGGTATGGTTGCTTACCCTCAATCACCCACCTACGTTTTCTGCTTTTTTGGACGAATTAAAGGTTTGAGTTTTAGAAGATCTTTTGTATCAATTGCTAGTTCATTGAAATTTCATCAAGGACTTTGTTTGCTGGCGGGAGTGGTACATAGAAAACCTTGATTTCAAGAAAACTAGCAGAAAACAGGTTTAGAAAATCGTTAACCAAACAAGTAATACTAGTGAGATTTTCTTTGCAAAATGATTTCAAGAAAACTAATTCTTGAAAACTGCAGCCACAGAAGAGTAGTTGTTTTGATGTTGTTTTGAGACAATATGACTTCCTCTCTTATTGTGATTGTGCATTTGGGCAGCAACAAGCCACTAGGTACGAAAAAGCAGTGTTTGATGCTAACAATTATTTAATTTCTGAGGACAGGGATGATGACGTCGTTATTGAGTTGTTCTCCAAGGTGACGTCTGCTTGATTCGGTATGGATTTATATTTTCTGGTCCGGTATGGATTTATATTTTCTGATTCGGTATTTTATGTGCTTACTTACAAAAGGAGTTTCAAGGTTTTGTCAGAGATGGTTTTGTCGGAAACACTTTAGAGGGCTCGAGTCTAGTCCTTCTCCTGCTAGGAATTTCATTAGATTAGTTGAACGTTGAAATGATAAGAAGAATAAACTTATGAATTTTTTTCCTTTATGATTACATTGGCTGTGTTTGGAACTTGGATTTGTGAAGGAAAAGAAAGTGTATAGGAAAAGATGTTAAAGCACATTAAAATCTTTCCTATCTTGTCCCATTGACAAATCACTTTGCCAACCTAAGATACGAACACTGCCACAAACATTGACACAATAGCCCTAATTGGCGACCCTAAGTTGGTCATTTTAGATGAAACGGTACAAATATTAAAACCTCTTTGTTCTACATAGTACATACAAGTTCATTTACTTGATCTAGCTATGGAAAATTCCAACTTTGATGTGCAGATAACCGGTATGGATCCAATTACTCGAAGGCATGTGTGGGACATAATTGAGGATGCCAAAAAAGGGAGAGCCATTACCCTAACAACACATTCAATGGAAGAAGCTGACATTTTAAGCGATCGTATAGGAATTGTGGCAAAGGGTACACTTTGGGTGTGGTTTAATAATTAATGTAAGCTTCTCCGAGACCAATATGGATGCTGCTGAATCAGAATCACGTCGTCGGGCTTTGAGAAACTTCTTTAAGCAAGTAAGATAGAGCTTGTTTATTTTATTACCTTCTGATATTTTTTGCAAAGCCCATGCACTAAAAACTAGCAGAAAAGATTAAACTCAAAATTCAACTCTAATAGTGCTGAATTAACTTCTTAACTACTTTGACATCATTTGAATGTGGTGCCAAAGGAGGAGACCAAGTACTTTGCTTTCTTCCAAAACTATGAGCATAATGGATGGTGTTTCTATCCATGTGATGGATGGAATCACATACATATTTACTCACCAAATACTATATGCTAGTATAGTATTGCCCTTGCCACTCCTTCCTATGTTCTCTCTCTCTCTCTCTCTCTCTCTCTCTCTCTCTCTCTCTCTTTGCCTTTTTGTTTGTGGCTGTCTATTCTCATTCTTGTGTAGGAAATAATAAAATGTGGTCGTGAGCAAAAAAGAAAAGAGAACAGAAGGTTGTGGCTTATAATAGGTAGTCATTTTAGTGAACTAGAAGGTACTGTACTTTATATCTTAAGAATATTGGTATAGATCTATATCACTAATCATTCACAATTTTGATTCTTACTTAAACAAGAAACTTCTTGACAGTACTTAGGAAATAAAATAATATACAGTGGTGTTCTATTGTCATAGCCTAATTAAATATGAAGTTTAAAGGAGCTGATATTGGAGTTTGGTGCTAGAAATATGAAGTTTAGGTGCTGAAACTAAGTGTTGAGTGCTGTAAACTGCAGTTTGATTGCTGGAAGAACCTCTAAAACTGCTGGAAATCATTGTTAAGTGCAGAAACTGTGTGATACTTGTAGGAAACTGACTTTATGAGCTGAAAACAGTCTCTGCAGTTGCTGCAAGTGTTTGTGTAGTGCTGAATCTGTTGCCTTTCTACTTGCTCCCACAGTTCCACTTGTTCTTTGCGGCCTCTGTAATTCCCTGTGGCATCTTTAATTTGGACGAAGAGTGAAAATTTCTTCAAGAGCTGAGAGCCTAAGAACTCAATGCTAACATTCAATTGTTTTCTTTCTGCTTTTTCGATGCTTCTAGCTGATTCATTTCAGAAAAAAAATATTGTCAAAAACTGAGGAAGTCTTCATTAATAGCATATACTGCTGCAATATTCATGCTTGTGTTGTTCATTGAAAGCAAGGTTCATGATATTCTCCTCTTAGATTTTGATGAAGAATGCTTGCAAGAGAGTCATAGGACAAAAGGAGGCTATGATTAACGTTGATGTTTATGCTGTCCAATGCTTCCGTTTCTCTCAAGAAATTGCCCTAAACTCTGTTTCTTGTCGGTTTGTATCTCGTTAGTACTTCTTTTTCCCGTAGTGACCAGCGACGTCGTTTTATAAGTACGAAGACTGTTACTACTAGTACTAATTCTCAAAACGGTGTCGTGTAGTTATGGACCATCTATCATCATTGCCCACGTCATAGTGGTATGGGGCTCCTAACTCCTGCGATCCACACTAGAGAAAAGCTCTGAGAGTTTTTGTACAGTGGTGGTGGTGATAACTAGATCAGCTCAATCACAATACACGTGTCCACATCACAGCTAATCAACCATTGGTGTAGGTCCCACAATAAACTCATAGTACTAAGTTCTGATATGTTTGCTTGATGCCTGCCCTAGTCTGAGGAAACAAAACGTTCGTTGTTTTCATTTCCATATTGACATATCGCTGATAAAAAAAAGTAGTTTTATTGTCATGCGATTGCAGTAATTGTGGACAGGAAATGTGTAGAGTTCTTGGACTCGTTCAGTTTCCCTTTTAGAAGTATGTGAAATAGTTCTAAAGAAATGAACAAATGGCCCTAGCAAGATAAAGCTCCTAAATGGCTAGCGACTTAGGATGAAATTTTTAGTGGTGGATCTGGAGCCACTTATGCATGGGAGAAGCATAATCTTGTCACTTGCGTGGTGTTAGACTAATCATCTGATTTGTTCCCTTTAATCCGGTTGTGTTAAGCTATAATTAGTTTAATGGTTAATTTTTTTGGACAGTTTGCTTGGAGTATTTAGACAATACAACATTGTAATTGAGAACATAAGGTCAAGCAGACATAGGTGGCATCTATCATAGAACAAATCTAGTAACCCAGTAATTATTTTACTTCAAACAGAATGATTTTCTCCTTCATATACTCAAGCTATTCTAATTAGCTAAGAACAAACTTAAACAAACCTAAAGCACTCCTTCACTGAAGCTATTGGACTGTCCTAGTTCAGTTTTCTCTGTCTTTGTCCTGTTGTTGCCTTTTTTACCTAATTGCTACTGCTCATGGTAGTATCTGGAGGTGCTCTACTGGATCTTTTATCTTGTTGCTGCTATAAATTGATGTTTTCACTGCTTACTATGTTGCTACTACTCTATATTACTCATCACCACAGTATTTGTATTAATTTTGACTTACGTGCTTGATAACATGTTAAGTAATTGCATTTTTTTTGGCGATTTTGTCCAGGTAAGTAACGAGGTGGAGTTACTTTTTGGCAGTTAACGAAGATGGTGTTGAAGGCTTTTTGGTAGTTTACCAGCATGTTTTGAGTTCTTTTTGTCATTCGACACCATGTGTTGTTGTTTTGTACTTTCGGTAATACTTGTAAATTTGAAGGATTATAATTGTTGGAGAATGAATTTTATGAAGTTGGATACGATGAATGTTGACTTGTTGGATATTCGGTTTGTATGATATTTTGCTTCTTCGCAGTTTTATTTTTGCTATCGGTTGGATTATAAGATATAAGTATTTGAAACTGTGCAAGTAGGTGGAATATGAAAATATTTAGTAGGAGAAAAATAAATATTTCACCGACTAAATATTTAGTCGGTAAAAACAAAACTTTTTCCGACCAAATATTTAGTCGGAGAAATATTAAATATTCACCGACCAAATATTTAGTCGGAGAAAAATAAATATTCACCGACTAAATATTTAGTGGAGAAAAATAAATATTTCACCGACTAAATATTTAGTCGGTAAAATCATAACTTTTTTTTCCGACCAAATATTTAGTCGGAGAAATATTAAATATTCACCGACCAAATATTTAGTCGGAGAAAAATAAATATTTCAAATACTAAATATTTAGTCGGTAAAAACAAAACTTTTTTTCGACCAAATATTTAGTCGGAGAAATATTAAATATTCACCACCAAATATTTAGTCGGAGAAAAATAAACATTTCACCGACTAAATATTTAGTCGGTAAAAACAAACCTTTTTCCGACCAAATATTTAGTCGGAGAAATATTAAATATTCACATACGATAGACCAAATTTTAGTCGGAGAAAAATAAACATTTCACCGCAAATATTTAGTCAAACAAAGTTTTGGTCGAAATTACAATTTGGATCGTCAAATTTTTGGTCGGAATTACTGTTGCCGACTAAATTACGACATTTTCCGTAAAATTTTAGTGGCAATGGGGAAAATTGTTGTAGTGGGCTTTCACATAGACTTTAAATTTGGCCTATGAGCATTTGGAATAGTTTGTTACGTTCTAACGTACATTATCCTATAGCATAATAGTTTGGTTCATAACCAAGTAAGTTCGATGTATAGAATTAAAAGGCAGGTGCATACTTGATTTCTCGAATGTTCGATCTAAACCGTTATGATTTCTTATCTTATCAACTCTATCACTTTCCCCAAAGACGGTAGTGATCAAATGTTGGCAACCACTTGATCGGATCACATTCGGTGCATCTAAGAGCAATAATGTCCTATAATGCATGACTCGACGGCCATCAGAGCAGTTTTTTTCGAATCGGAACCGTCTAGATTGTAAGTGGGAGTGATTATATCCCCCATGCAAAAAATGAAATGATTTAACTATCGTTATGTACTTGATCGAATGAGACAAATTGTTGGTTGATAATGAATCAACGTCCCCGATGAAAGGGCTTTCAATACCCGATGGACTTCAAATTTGGAGAAAGTGATTAAAATAGCAAGACAAACAAAGTGAATGGTGTAGATCATCATAATTGTGTTGCGATAGTGTGGCTAGCGCATAATATAATCAACATTTTGTACATATTATGTAATTACAAAAAATCAATGTTGACCTATCAATTCAAAAATCAAAATTTTCATTTATATTATTCAAAAATTCATTTTTTATTTTCCCTCATTTTTTAAATAAAATTAAATTTATTTTATAAAAATGTATTTTTGACTTATTAAGTTGAAATTTCAAAATTTATATTTTTTGTTATCAAAATTTAATTCCCCCTAACTTTTTTCATTTTTCATTTTAAATTTCTCTATTTTTTTCCTTATTATGGAATTTAGCAACTCAATTTATTTAATAAAAAAGTTTTTTTGATTTATTTATTTATTTATGGGAAGTGATAGGCACGCAATATCATAGATATAAGTGCCTAAAGAGGGGAGTTCTAACACGGTTTTATCTTATTTATTCCCTATTTTCCAATTGATGCGTTGTTTTGGTATGCTTTTGTGTTTTTGTTAATTCTTAGGAAAATAAGGTTGTTTTAGCGCCAAGATTGGATTGCAGAGACTTGAAGGCCGTGATAGAGCTTGAGGGCATGGAAGGCTGTTGAGACCAAGTGGTGAAGTTAATTTCTCGAGGGAAGCATTTCGAATCGTTGGGAGCGATACAAGGATTTTGGTGGAGCGCTCAAAAGTGGCAAAACAGGGCTCAGAAAGTGAACAGAAGCTTGGCGAGCGCTACACCAAAAGAGGTGTAGCGCTACCAAATGATTAGAAGGTCAACCGGTCAAAGGGCGGTCAACGGTCAAATTGAGAGTTAATGGGTTAGGTAGCGCTACACCAAAAGTGGTGTAGTGCTACCGCGGGCTTAACTTTGCCTTGTAACGGTGGGGGAGGGCTACACCATTTTTGGTGTAGCCCTACCGAGAGCTTATCTTGGCTTTGAAACGGCGGCGTTTTGAGTCGTATGCGGGTCCAATTCCGATTTGTTTTAGGATTTTAATTGTAAATTAGAGGGGATTACTATAAATACCCCGTTATAACTCGAAATTAGGGATCCATCCATTGATTCATAACTTAGGTTTTATTTTTCTTAACTTTGGCTGCTGTTTTCAGGATTATTTTTCAGATTCAAGTTTAATTCAAGTTCTTCAGGATTTCCAGTTTTGATTTCTTGTTCTTCGCATCCGTTCTCTCGCTGCAAATATTTGGTATCGTGTTTTATTTATTTCAATTGTTTGAAGCATGTTTAGATCTAGGGTTAATATTATTGTTGTGTTTAATAGAATCATGAGCGAGTAGTCGTTTCGAGTGCGGCTGTGGGGCGAAGGCGCTCCGTGGCTAGTTTGATTAATGTTCTACCTCGGGATCGAATTAATGTAATTTTTGAGCAATTTTAGAAGACGAAAACTCTTCTAACAAACAAAACCCAGGCATCGCCGGAATTCGAATGCGCACGGGATCTGGTGACAGGTGGTGCGCATTTGTTAGGGATCCTCTTTCTTATTCTAAAATCAATAAAGTGAATAATTGTGGCCCGAGTAAACATTGGTCAGGCTAGTTGCGGACGCTGGGTTCCCACGGCTGTACTCTTCTTTTTAATCCATATTCAGTTAAATTAGTTTGGTAATTTAATCTCATTGAACAAGGGGTGGCTACCTAAGAGCCAAGATAAACTAGAACCCGTCATCTTTGAGTTATTTAATTCAAAATTATTCACTCCGGTAAATTTATTTTTATTTTCCTATTTTATTTTTAGTCACCTGGTCGGTCAAGCAGGAAGTCCATTTATTTAATTCAAAATTATTCATAAATTTATTTTTATTTTCCCTCATTTTTACCTTATTATATCAAATTCATTTATTTAATTCTAATTCTTATTCATAAGTTTATTTTTATTTTCCCTCATTATGACAAGTGAAAATTCAATATTTTAAATTTTCTCTCTCTCTCGCTTCGTGATATACTGATTTAGGGGGGAAGAAATGGAGGGAAACATAGTATAATTGGGCGGGAAACAAATGGCATTACATGTATGTTGTATGCAAAATGGAGGGAAACAAAAAGCTAAGGTTTTATTATGTAATTACAAAAATTCAATTTTCACCTAACAATTAAAAAATCAAAATTTTCATTTTTATTATTCAAAAATTCATTTTTTATTTTTCATCATTTTTGAAATAAAATTAATTTTTTTGGGTAATCGGAACGGCCAATTGTTTCCCGGGTTTAATTTATTGGGGCTATGCCAACGCCTTATTGAACCGCTGGAAAATTGAGGTCTGGCCGCTGGGAAATTGAGGTCTATGCCAGCGCCTTAAAGTGTGCCGCTGGGAAATTGAAGAATTTGCCAGCGGTTCATAATATCCGCTGGTAATGACCCGTTTCTAGAAACGGTTTTCCAAGGCGCTACTATATGCCTTCAATTCCACCGTTTTTTGGAGGCGTTGGTAGGAAAAGCGCTGGGGTATCTTAGATTTCTTGTAGTGCGGTAGCAGTCGGGATACTTCAAAATTTGCTTGCATTAACTCCGAGCCATGCATTATCGTAATGGACAGCCGGATCCCCGCACTACACGGTGCTGAGGAACCCTTGATTCCTTTCGAAGCAATAGTGGACACATGGCAAGTTTTGGGGATTGGAAAAATGAAGCTTATGCCCAGGGCTGGCCTAAGGTATTTGTGTGTTCTAGGCCCAATCGTCGCGTGGTGTCCTGTATATTTTGCTGGGATGTGTATTTTTCAAAGTGTTTTCAAAAGCATCTCCTATTATTTTGTCGCACATTTGTTAAACACAAAACTTTTAAGCTCATTATATGTAACAACACTATGCCATTAAATGTGGCTAGACCCAAGGAGAGGACTTGTGTGCTTAGGAAAATGGGCTGAGGTCCAAGGCAATTTGAGAAACTGGGTGCGCATTACGAACCTCCCGCGCAGGGGTGTGCAAATCTCTGAATTTGAGCCTCGAGCACCTACAACAATTAGCGTCGCGTTTTGCATAAAGATTGAAATTCTTTTACTTTTTAAAACCCCATGTAGGTCTTTATTTGGACCATGTTTAAAAAAGCTTGGGCCTTTTACTTTTACTTTTTAAAACTCATGGAGCTCTTTATTTGGGCCTCTATAAAAATAAATAGATTGAGCATTTTTATTTTTTTTATTGGGCTAAAACAATGTCGACCAGGTATATTGCTACAATGCCTCGGTATTTATAGCGTGACACTGTAGCTTAGGTATTAGATTAAAAAATAATATTTTCTCTCTCTCCTCTACCCAATGTCAGTCATGTTCTGCCCATCTCTCTCTCTCCTATACGTCTATATATCATAAAGTAGTCTTTGTAGAAATTAAAATATATAGATATATATATATATATAGGATCTATCAAGATCTCTTGTCCGGGACCCTTAGGTCAGGAACTCATAATTCCGGATCAAATTTTCATGATCCGAACCGTCCAATGTGTTCAAAAGGTGTTTTCCAAGGTCCACGCGGAAAATCTTCAAAAAAAAATACCGGGAAGAGCTTGATCCACGCAATTTTGTAAATATGCAGTTTTTGCGAAAAATTGCGTGGATCAAGCCCTTCCCGGTATTTTTTTTTTAAGATTTCCCACGTGGACCTTGGAAAACACCTTTTGAACACATTGGACGGCTCGGATCATGCAAAAATATCTTCTAAAACCTTCAAAACGCTTCAATCCGGGATTTCCGGGATCCTTGACAGGATCTCTGGCGTATATGTATATATATATATACCCCAATCTTCTAGTCCACACCTCCCGTTAATAAGAAAAAAAAGGTTTTTTTGTGTTGCAAATTATTTTTGGAAAATCTTCGTCAATGTGTTGAAAGGTGTTTTCAAGGGTCCACGCGGAAATCTTCAAAAAAAAAAATACCGGGAAGGGCTTGATCAAAGCAATTTTCGCAAAAAACGTATATATATATTTTTTTGCGAAAACGCTGCCTTGATCAAGCCCTTCCCGAACACATTTTGAAGATTTCCCGCGTGACCCTTGAAAACACCTTCCGAACACATTGACGGATCGATCGCCAAAAAAATTTTGGATCACCGAGGTCCTAAGTTCTGAGTCCGCACTAGAGTGCCTTGTGTATATATATATATATTTTTAGAAGTGAACCGAAAGCTGTTGGAGGAGATGTCTAGCTAAAATAAAACAATAACCTTTTGTCTCTCTATTTTACATGATTTTACCTTTTTTTTTTTTTTCACTACATGACTTTACCTCACACTACTGCTTTTGCTCTTAGGATTTGGGATTTGGAGAGTTTTATAAGCAAAACACATTGCTATAGGGTATTGATATAGATGATAGATAGATAGATAGATAGACGGCACAAGAAATGTAAGAAACCATTTTTTTGTCTTGAGGAAAAAAAAAGCCTTTTTAGTCCGTGTTTCTCCAGGGAGTGAAGAGACACAATACTGTAATGAGTCATGAACAAAACAAGATACATCTTGCATAGGATTTCTGACCTTCTACCCCATAAGAAAATTTAATTAAAAAGAAGCTAGAGGAAGTGATACCACATGCATAAGTTTTCTTCCCAGCATCGATGATTATGGGGTTTCTGACCTTCTACCCCATAGGATCGTTTATAGGTGCCGAAATGGTAGTTGCTCGGTGGTCGGTTATCAGGGATATTGGACGGCGACGCGATCGGTATTGGCGCCGGTAAGGTTATTGGTATCTCTTCTTCTTCCCTCTCCTCTCTCTTTTTTTCCAACCCCCTCCTCTGCTTCTATGTGTTGTCCTCAGTTTCTCCATTAGTCCCTTTTCTCATTATTGTGTCTCAATTCCGGTTTGTCCCTGTCCGATCTTCTTTTGAGTTACCTGTTTGGGGCTTAATTGCCAGGGTTCTTGCGGTGGTGGACAGCTTGAGCGGCCTGGTAACCCGCTGTCTTCACTGTTGGGTGTTCACAGTTCTTGCCCAACGGCTAGGGGAGCATCCGCGACAGCTTGGGGATTTTCTACCGTCAGTTTCGCCTATCAATGGGGTTGGCCAGTGGTGGCTCGGGTGGTTATGTTAGTGGCGTTCTGATGGTTGTGGTGGTGGCTGCCTAATTTGGTGGTGGTGGTAGTGCCATTCCGATTAGGTTTTAGGGTTTTCTTTGGGTTGAGCTATTATTGTTTGATTTGGGCATTGTTGGCCCACATGTGTTATTGTGCATGTATTGTCTTATTTGGGCTTTTAGGTCACAGGTGTTTTTGGGCTTTGTCCCACAGGTGTTTCTTCCAACTTTTGGTTGGAATCCCCTCCTCCTTACTTGATGTACCCCTACTAAGTTCCTTAATAAAATGTTACTTTTGCCAATCAACAAGTTTAAAAGGAAGAAGCTAGAGGAAGTGGTACTACACGCATAATTTGGTATGAGTATTTTTCTTTTTGGCATACATGAGCATTTGGGTCAGTTTATCTGCAATTCAACTAATCGCTTATCCGGCCTGGTCAAAGGCAGAAATTACTCTTGTAACGACCAACTCCCGCCTTGCACAATATTGTCTGCTTTGGTCGCCCAAACTCCAAAGACTTCCCAGTAGGTCACCCATCCTTGGATTGCTCCAGGGTGAGCACGCTTAACTGTGAAATACCAACGAGCCTTGACGCCCACACGGCTTTAAAAGGCCTTGTGCAAGTTAAGGCATGATCTATTCTCTGATATCATAGAACTTCGTTGCATCCAGGCGGGTCCTGGGCTGTCACATTCTCCCCAACTTAGGATGCAACGTCCTCGTTGCATATTGGCCCAGCGACCTTCCCCCGGGAGGTATATCACTTAGTTCTACATAGCACTTTGTTCCCATTCTAAGATTCAAGAGGTGGCTCCTGCAGATTCTAGAGGTGGCTCCTACCCCATAGTCCAGGGTTGTGCTTCGATACCAACTGCAAGTCTAAGCCTAAAGTAAAGATGTTATGGAGTTGCATTCCTTTTGCAGCTTTGTGGTCCATTTGGAAAATGAGAAATGAGTTTTTATTTAAAAACAAGGCACTTAATTGGGAGGAATTGGTGGAGTTAATAAAGCTAAGAGTAGCCTTTTGGGTCAAATCTAAAGGAGAGCTTGGGGACTTTTCAATCAATGACTTTCTCTTTAATCTAAAGAGCATCTTGAAAGCTGTTTAATGGTTGTGATATTCTCAGGGATCCATGGGGGGTGGGTTTTTGGTTGGGGCTTTTGGTCTTTTCGTCTAGGTGATTTGGATGTGCCTTTTATGTGGGTTCGTGTCCCTGATTAGGGTCTTTGTGGGTCTGGGGTTTCTCTTTCTTCCTCTCTTTCTTTGCCTGGCTCTTTCTTGTGTCTTTGGGCTGGTTTGTTGTTTTTTTTGGGTCTGTCTATTCTCTTTCTGGTAGTTGAGTTGCTTAGGGTGCTTTTTTTTCCTGTGTCTTTGTTTTTTGTACTTGAGTTGGGTCTGTGTCGTCAGTCTGCTACATCTATTCTGCTGAACCTTCATTACCTTTCTGGCACTACATGCACAATGTGGAGGGGCATTTCTCAACTAATGATCCGTGAGAGGGGGCACTACTACCACTTTTATGTGTCCTCTCTAGCTTGCTAATGTTCTGGGTTGCTCTACGTTGAGATGATCTTATGCGTTGATCAAGCTTCAACTTTACTAATTTCATGCATTTAATTAGGGTTCAAACCTTGCTAACTACAACCAATAATATTTATTTTTTCGGAGAAAATTAATTTTTTTTAGCATATCCTTGCGCGATGCAGTTTCCCCAGTTCTTTTTTTATTATTTATTATGCTATAGTATTGATCCAAGGTATCGTCTATTATATTGTACAAATCTTACAAGAGTCGAGAAAATTGCAAAACATACGAAAATATGATTTAACCTACAACTATTCATTCTGTTTACTGTATTATTATTATTATTATTATTATTATTATATCAGCAGAAGAAGAATTCTATAAATCCTGATAAGAGTACATTGAAGATAAAGAAAAGATGGATTGAATATAAGGTGCCAACTTTTTTTTTTGACAGCGAAAAAATGGATTTTATTAAATAAACGTAAGCGATACAAAAGATTCAAAGGACAAGAGAGACGGCATCACAACAAGATCGAAGTATCCCAACGAGGCTAACACCCAACACTCTCGACAATCATATATACTCAAGAGGCCAAAGAAAAGGAGGGGGCAGCAAATGGAAAATGGACATTTTATATGACAATTAAGTACATTAAGTGTCTATTAGTTTAAGTTTTATACATTTATATGGTATAGACGAGGCACCACAAAATAATTATAGAATACACACATTTGATGAATAACCTTAAAACTCACGGTTACAAAGAAAAAAAAATGAAAATGTTATTTTTCGAAATATTTTTTTGAATGGCATTGTAAAAAATCTGCTCGATTGAATATTTATAAGTGCTTTGCCCAAGCTACATTCGGAATGAAAATTAATTTTAAAGAATTGGATTACACCAAATTGACTTGTTATTTTGCAGGGTCACTTTAAAAGATATTTTAAAACTATTAAAAGCTCGGATCATTATTGTGGAAATAATTTGTACTCTTTGGATCGGTACCCGCAATAGATCCCAAAACAATGCCCCATCTAAAATCATCCCATCCCCAATTAGGCAAACCGGCCACTACCCCAAAAATAGCTAACCCCACTTGCCGACGATGGCCACAAAAATGCTGAGATTTCGGTTGCCGAAAAATGTTGAGTTTAAACAAAATGAGTAATCACCCTTTTTTTAGCTTTCGTAAAAATTTGAGTTTTGGATCTCTTGAAAAGAGAAATATAAAATAATAATTCAAAAAGTATTTACTATGAATTATATATTTCTGTCTTTCTTATATATATACGTATACGTAAACTATGATCATATTTTTACACTATCTAGTTTTCTTTCATCAATAAGAATTAGATGTTGTAGTACGCAAAGATTTGAGTATACTAGGTTTAAGCGATGAAGAAGTACTTGACAGAGCTCAATGGAGTCATGTTGCCGACCCCAGTTGATTGGGACATAAGACTCGGTTTGGTTTGGTTTGGTTTGGTTTTGTAATAAGAATTAGGAAAAGAAAAAAATGCAATATCAAATAAAAATTTAAAACACAATTAAGATGATCATTTTTGCTGAGCCAATGTTGGTATGGTGTCAGGTTTTTTGGGTATTGTTGTCCATATTTTCCTTTTTTGGGTGCGGTTGATTCCTTATCGACCCTCTTTGCTCCTGTTTTTATTGTACTCGTATCGTCCTCGTTTTATCTATATATAAATTTCTTTTGCCGATTAAAAAAAAAAAAAAAAAAAGGAATAGCCAGCAATAACTGTGTAGGAATATGTAGAAATTTTTAGTGACATTCGAAGACAAGATCCCCAAAAGTAAAAACACCCAAGAACGTAAAGCAATGAGAAAATACTTTTTAAATACTATTGAATATTCTTTGTTGAATATTTCCGTAGCTTTTGTTTTGGAATTTTTGTTTGTCTTAATTTTCAGAATTTTTGTTATACTCAAGTTTTTTTTAGATTATTAATTTGTCTCGATTAGAGGTGTCTAAAGTGCAAAATGTGACCAAAATCCAACAAACAATTCACAAAAATTACAACAAAAAGCCAAATTTGAACTTTTTTCAACTTTGATCCATATTGTCATACTTTTCCGATGTCTCTCGTCAAGATAAATGATAATCCCAAAAATTACAACAAAACACTAAATTAAAAATTTTGAAAAGTAAAAAAATACAAAAAAAATACCAGACCAAAAAGTTAGGGGTTACTCACCCTTTACTTATATTTGAAGAATTACTAGGCCCACACATATAAAAACAACTTTTAAAAATTAAAAAAAAAAAACACTTAAAGGGTAGAGAATAAAATGTAGAGTAAAAAGTCTTCATTATTTTTGGCTGTGATGGATCCATATAAAAGCACATGGTTGATATGAATAATTTACGTAGCGATAAAAATTAATATTCAGAAAATATATCATTAATTATTACTCTTTTTCCATCAATTATTGCCTTCACTTTGTACATTCCACAGCACTTTTGACCTCTGCATTTCTAAATTATTTTACACTTTTCAACAATAACACTTCACCCATTAGCTTCTCAAAAAAGAAAAATAAAAAAATTGTACAAACTTTTACCCATTAAATAATCAAATCACACATTTATTGAGAAACAGTCCAAAATAAAATATTATATACTGTAAAAAAGGGATGGAGGGAGTACTTTATATGGAACCGAAAGAGGATGTACGTTGTAGAATATCCCCACTAAAAAACCTACCTAAATTGTCAGAGGATAGTAGGAAACAGGGTGGCCCAATAATGGTGTAGAGTAGTTTTGCCTTGAGACTAAGAGATTTGCTCACATTTATGCTTGGTCGTTCCCTCTTGGGGTCCGGAATTAGTCGAGGTACGCGTAAGTTGGCTCAGATACTCGATTATTAAAAAGAAAATGATGGTGTAGACTGTAGACTAGGGATGACAATCTCGACCGAGCCAATGGGTACCCGAACCGTAACCGGTTTTTTCCCCCGAACCATAACCGAAATATTTCCTGTGGATGCGGGTATGGTATGGAATGTGAGTTAACCGAACGGGTTCGGTTCGGTTCTGGTTTGAGCAGATAACCGAACCGGATGTGTTAAATTACAAAAGTACCCTTAAAATGTAGAAGTTTATCCTATGTATAGCTTCAATGCATTGAATTTCTACATAGATGTATATATTAATTTTGCATTTAAAATATCTAGATGCATATCTGCATATCATTTTAATTGATGGATCTGTGGCATTTCCAGTTTAACTGATTTTTATATTTGAATTTTTTATTCATAATTATTTTTTTTTCTAATTTAATAGGGAGTACCCGAACCGAACCGATCCCTGATTGGTTCAGTTATGGTTTCAATTAATTTCCCCAACCTGTTCGGGTTTTGGTCATTGGCTAGCTTGTAGCTTGGTGGTGATCGTTTTGTGGCGAGGCGCTATTCCTTGGTGGTGATCCTTCTCAGCTCGATCCCTCATGATATTGAGCTCTCCTTGGCGGTGTTGAATCCCTGTCCATCTTATGTTGTCTCGGTGTTATTATTTGTGATTCTCCTCATCGTTTTGGTGATCTGCTGATGCTTTTGGATTTTGGTTTGAGGAGTCTTTTAGTTTTGGATTTTGTTTCCTCGTTGATGCCCTCACTGTTTTGGGGTATTTTGCTGTGTTTCGAGTCATTTTCGGATTGTCCTTACCCCTTTCTTTGTCTTTGGGTTTGGCTTGTGGCTGTATGCCCCCTTCTCGATACATTGTTGTCCGCTATTCATATTTATATATGTTTTTGCCGATAAAAAAAAAAAGAAAGAAAGAAGATTTTTGGGCCGGAATTGGACTCTCATTTGTCTTATCCCCAAAGTGAAGCACCGGGAAACCGGTCCACTGGCTACGTCTTATTAGCTTGTGCAAGTGGTGGCTAGCTCATGCTCATGTGGAGAGTCTTGGATGTCCTACACTGCATTCTAGGATCGAGTCTCATCCCCCATGTAATAGATTAAGAATAACGAATGCTTAAAAAAAAACCTCCTCATTAAGCAATTGAGACCTTTCCCATAAATTGAGAAATGTAATTCTTTCACTCCCCAACCGTTGGTGCGTATGATTAGAGTCCATCTGATCGTCTAGGTATTCGTTTGTTTTTTGTCATTAGCTATCAATTTTTCTATTTTTTGAGATGATAATTCTAGATAAGAATTTCCAATAAACTGTGCAATAGGCGTGATGTCTAGCCGACTGGGTCGGGGTGGAAAAAAAAAACAGAGACAAATTAAATCTCATAAATAGAGAAATGTAATTGTTTCATAAAGTGATTTAATTGGTCCAGGAAATGGTTCAATACACATCCCATAATTTTGAAAATGTTTTTTTTTTTATCGGCAATAAGAATTTTAAAATTTTTCTGTTAGGACCTGCTCTCTAATCTTCTGTTAGGACCTGCTCTCTAATCTCTTTCCCTTTCCTTTTCTCTTTTATTTTTAGCACTTCGCTGGAAATTTTGTCCTTCCTTACACATGTGTTTGGTTGTGGTTTTCTACCCTCGATGTACCCTTTGTCGAGTTTTTTTTACTTTTCAAAATGTTATGCCTATATATTTAGTCAATGATACGCCGACTTCGGTGAAATGTTATGGCTTTTATTTTTATTTTTAATGTAATGTCTTTTCAGGGTTAGAGATGCATATGGGCATAGCCTTTAGAGTTACACTTATTGGAATAAAATAGTCTGTCTCTTTTTGATAAAATGTGCCTAAGCCTCTTTGTTGTGAGTGTTATGCCTATTTTTGATAAATTTTACGGGCATATCCTATATCCCAAAAAGAGGTGTCCAATATTAGCTTGAACCGTGAATCCACCTCTTGAATTATCGGTCACTTGATAATTCTCTGCCTTTGCCTATACATATACTTATGTTATTTTTTTAGTGGCAAAACAAACTTCGTCAATTTTTGAAAAGGATATAAAGATTAAAAGGATGATAGGTACATCGATAAATGCCACCAAGAACTAACCCTTAAGGAATGCAAGATTCCAATCCAAACCCCACACTACACCGAGAGCCCCAAAATCGCAAAACTAACCCAGACAATCTCAAAATAAACTAAAGCCACAAAAAATTACAAAGCTAGCGAAATCCAAAAGAAATAAACTGAAGGACCGAACGAAAACTAATAGGACAAAACCAAAAACCGCCACACATGAGAATTTAGATTCTAGAGAAATGAGGCACTTTTCTCAAAATCTTCAACTTTCTCTTTTTCAAGATATTTCTTTAAATTATAGCTTCCCCTTATCAATTTAACGTGTAAATTGAAGTGGCCCCTATATCTATATCAACTGACTTACGAACATTTTATTTACTTATATTTTTATGTGAATGAATAATCCAAATGATTTCACAAGCTTTCAAGTTAATAACCCGAATCCAAGGTTGGTTTGAAAAAAAAAAAAGAACCAAACCAAAAAGAGAAAAAAAGAATATAAATGAGTATATTGGTTTTGAGTTGTTTGGCAATGCGCTTCACAAGCAAATTAAAGCCAGTAAAAAAAA
The DNA here is from genome assembly GCA_016920895.1 of Vaccinium myrtillus. Taxonomy (NCBI): domain Eukaryota; kingdom Viridiplantae; phylum Streptophyta; class Magnoliopsida; order Ericales; family Ericaceae; genus Vaccinium; species Vaccinium myrtillus. The sequence goes on from CM029280.1 coordinate 3,976,750, forward strand.
TTCCCAGCACTGACAAAAGGAAATTGAGAACTCACTGCAATAAAATAAGTAAAAAGCACACAATTTTCTCCTTCCTTAAATAAGCCATTACAAAGGTCATTACAATGGCCTGCGAAGAAATTATTCAAAGAAAAGAAATTACAACATGACAATACATAATATAAACTGATAAAACCACACTAACAGGCTCCCGTCTCCTTATTTCACAACACCATCACAAGTAATTCATCTCATCTCATATGTATGAAATGAACACTTTTATTCAAAATAAAAATAACACACATAGACGATCGGAGACGTTTACTGTTAACACTCCCAGTACGTAAAAAAAAAACATCAAGGTCATACGCTGATAAGAGCATTGACGATCAAACCCAAACCGGGAATCGTTACGGCACTGGTGACGGTAAGATTCCCTAGTATGGGCACAGTTGGCACAGTTGGCACAGTAACGACGGAAGTTGGGATCACTACCTTGACAATGCATTGTTGTATGTTGATGACGGTGGAGGCCGGTAAGTTGACATTGATGGCGATGCCACCTCCGCTGCCCACCGTGACTTGGGCGAGGGTGGTGTTGTTGCACGTCAGGGAAGCGTTAACCCCGGTGAGGCCCACAGGGACAGGGTTTACGGTCACCAAGGAGTTCACATTGCCGGTGATGTTGAGGTTGGCCGCAATGATGCCGTTGACCGTCAAGGAGGCGGTGGGGACCGCCATGAGGGCGGTGGCGACCACCATGAGGGCAAGGAGGATAGCGGAAGTATTGGCCATGGGATGAGTTTTTGGAATGGGTTTGGGTTTCTTCGGTGGATGTGGTGGGGAATGCATGGGAAGGGACATATTTATAGGGTAATTTTTACCTGTTTACAATGGTAGATTAGTAAGTTCATCCCTCAAAAGTAACCCTAGATCAGTTTATTTGTGGCTTCTTTAGTTTTCCTCGGCTATTCTTGTAATAGAACGTTGTAATAAAATACAATTATTTTTTAGAGTATTTACTAATCTCGATGATATGAATCTAACAAGTAAAAAAGTATATCTTAATTTTTAGATTTTATATTTTGACATTTGTTAAAGTATTCCTAATTTTTTATCTTTTGAATTTTTTTTTAAACAAATACTCATTAATTAAATAATACTAGAAAAGGATTATTACATCTCACAACACGTGAACAAAAGTCAAAAAACAATAAATTAGGTGAAAAACAAAGACAGGAAATGTGAATGTAATGCCATATTCATATAAATTCTGCTTTGGAATAGAGTGGAATAAAAATATGATTTTTGATGACATATTAAATCAAACGACGTTCCCGCTTCCTAGACTAAGGGAAAAACTGATCCATCCTCTCTTCTTCTTTTTTCTTTTTTTTTTTCATCGGCAAAATTATTCAATAGATAAAAATGCTGCCATCGGCCAGATCCCACCACCACCACCCAAACCAACCCAACAAACGCTGCTATGTCCAATACCACTCCTGCCGCCTTCAGCCAATGCCGAACAAGGGTGAAAAGAGAGAAGGAGAAAAGGAAATTTGGTGTATCCATGAAAAAGGAAATTTGGTGTATCCATACTAATCCCTATTTGTGCCCACAAACTTTAAATAATTAGAAAAGGCAAGAAGATTTCCGCACTCTCTTTTTTACAAATGCGCTCCAATTTTTGTTTTTTAGCGAAAGTTTTATGTATATAAAAGACGAGAAATTTAGCGTATCCATGAAAAAAAATGGAACCGTAGAAATCATTTCCTTGCCATAACATGGCGAAGCACTTCCCTTAAAAATACTAATATGCAAGGGCAAAGGTAGACCAGCGGTAGACACCATACTCTCTCATGCATTTAACTGGGTCAAACTTTACTAATTTCATACATTTAATTAGGGTTCAAACCAATAATATTTATTTTTTCGGAGAAAATAAATTTGTTTGAGCATATCCTTGCACGATGCAGTTTCCCCAGTTCTTTTTTTATTTATTTATTATACTATATTATTGATCCATGGCATTCTCCATTATATTGTACAAATCTTACAAGAGTCGAGAAAATTGCAAAACATACGAAAATATGATTTAACCTACAACTATTCATTTTCTTTACTGTATTATTATTTTTTTATCAGCAAAAGAAGAATTCTATAAATCCCAATAAGAGTACATCGAGGATAAAGAAAAGATGGATTGAATATAAGGTGCCAACATTTTTTTTTCTTTTTTGACAGCGAAAAAATGGATTTTATTAAACAAATGTAAGCGATACAAATGATTCAAAGGACAAGAGAGACAGTATCACAACAAGATGGAAGTATCCCAACGAGGATAACACCAAACACTCTCGGCAATGAAATACTACTCAGAAGGCAAAGAAAAGGAAGAAGGCAGCAAATGGAAAATGGACATTTTATATGACAATTAAGTACATTAAGTGTCTATTAGTTTAAGTTTTTTCTTGTTTTCCTTTGCAACAAGAAGGAAGAAAATATTAATTTATGCAAATTCTCAAAAGTCAGGGGTGGCCATGCCCGAGGGAACTTCCTTCATTGCATTACCGGTTAAGAGTTTTTCGATAAATGAAAAAAAAATTACAATAAATGGACGGTTCAAATTTGTAATGACAAGTCCAGTCCAAATGAAGCACCAGAAACCAAAATAAAGTAGGGGTGTGCAGCGTAAAAAAAAATTCAACGGAAAATGCCTTTCTATAGGGCTCCGTTCATTTGTCAAGAATGTTACGCGAGAAAGTTAATCCTGAGAAAAGTGAAATGAAGTGAAGTAAAGGAAATGAAAATTTACTTTCCTGTGAGTGTTCACTTGTACAGTATTTTTCTAGGAAAGTGTAATTGGAAGGAACAAACTTCCCCGCAACACATAATTCCTTATTTCCATCCTTTTTGCAGGATGCATTTTCAGGGAAAGTAAATCCTAGTGGAAAAAATATTTTTTTGGGTCCCATTGTTTTCCTGGTTACTGAACGCCGCAGAAGTTATGGGAAAGTTGATTTTCTCATCCTTCCCCAAATTTTCTTGACAACTGAACGAGGCCTAGGAGTATTAGTGGATTAGGGCTGCGCCACCTAATAATTATACATAGATAGCATAGACGAGGCACCACATAATCCCTATTTGTGCCCACAAACTTTAAATAAATTAGAAAAGGGATGAAGATTTCCGTACTCTCTTTTTTTTACAAATGAGCTCCATTTTTTTTTGTCTTTTTTAGCAAAAGTTTTATGTATATAAAAGATGAGAAATTGAGTGTATTCATAAAAAAAAATATGGAACCCTAGAAATCATTTCGTTGCAATAAAATGGTGAAGCACTTCCCTAAAAAATACTAATATGAACGTGCAAAGATAGCCCAACAGTAGACATCATAGTCTCTCACGCATTTATCTGGCTCAAACTTTACTAATTTCATGCATTTAATTAGGCCTTTCTATAGACGAGGATTAGGGCTGCGCCACCTAATTATAACATATATTGGTATAGACGAGGCACCACCTAATAATTATACATATAGGTTATAGACGAGGCACCACCTAATAATTATAGAAGTCACACGTTAATTTGATGAACATTTTTTAGCTTTGCGTAAAAATTTGAGTTTTGGATCTCTTGAAAATAGAACTATGAAAAAATATATAAAGATTGATCGAAACTTGAAAAAGCATTTAGGCAACTAAAAATAATTATGCAAAAAGTAATTACTGTGAATTATTTTTGTCTTTCTTATATATAAACCATGATCATAATTTTGGACTATCTAGTTGCCTTTCATCAATACGAATTAGGAAAGAAGAAAAAAAATGCAATATAGAATAAAAATTTTAAAAAATTAAGCTGAATATAATAACAGAGAGTCTGAAGGACTCCAAAGTATATACTGTATAGAAACAATAGATCAATGATGTAAGGAATAGCCAGCAATATTAATTGTGTAGAAATATGTAGAAATTTGAAATGACCTTCGAAGATAAAAACCCCAAAAGTCAAAACACCCAAGAATGTAAAGCAAATAGATGTGAGAAAATTGAATATTTTTTATTGAATATTTCCGTAGTTTTTTTTTGGTATTTTTGTTTTGTATTTTCAGAATTTTTGTTATTCAAGTTTTTCTTTTTTTAGATTAATAATTTGTCTCGATTAGAAGTGTCTAAGGTACAAAAATGTGACCAAAATCCTACAATTCACAAAAATTATAATAAAAAGCTAAATTTGAACTTTTTTAACTTTGGTCCATCTTTTCATTAATTGTTACCTTTAATTTATACCTTCTGCATCACTTTTTACTTCTAATTTCCAAAAATTATTTTACACCTTTACCCATCAAGTACTATTTACCCATTAATTTTTCAAAAAGGCAAATTAAGAATTGTACAAACTTTTACCCATTAAATATTCAAAGCAAACATTTATTAAAGGACAATCCAAAATGAAATATTATACTATAAAAAAGAGATGGTGAAATTACTTTATATGCATTTTATATATTTATTTCAGTTTAATGTGATATGTACTTTACGCACCCAAAAGAAGGATGTATGTTGTACAATATCCCCACCAAAAAAAACCTATTTAAATTGTCAGCGGATAGTTGGAAACAGGGTGGCCCAATAATGGTATATATAGAGTGGTCTTGCCTTGAGACTAAGTGGTTTGCTCCCATTTATGCTTGGTCTTTCCTTCTAGGGCCCTGAAATTAGCCGAGGTACGCGTAAGCTGGCCCAATAATGGTGGAGAGTGGGTTTTTCCTTGAGACTAAGTGGTTTGCTCCCATTTATGCCCGGTCGTTCTTTCCAGGGCCCCGAAATTAGCCTAGGTACGCGTAAGCTGGCCCAAATACTCGATTATTAAAAAAATGATGGTGTAGACTATAGAGCGTAGACATAGCACCACTTAAAGAATCTACAACTTCCATTTGCGTGTTTGCCCACGAAGGAAATTGGGTGTTTGCCCACGAAGGAAAAGGATCCAACGAGAAAATTTTGGGTACGGGGAGGGTACCACGTGGTACACTCTCGGCACATCTGGGCTGTCCAATGCATTCAACCAACGGTCCGGATTGAAAATGCCATCCGGATTTTTAAAAAATAGAAAATAAAATAAAAAGTGTGTTTTAATCCGAGCCGTCCGATGCATTTTTGGACGGCTCGGATGTGGCGAAGGGACACCACATCACCCATACCCTATTTGCACCCAAAATTTTCTCGGATCCAACATTGTACGCATTTAATGTATGACTTCGATCTGTTTCATCGGCAAAGGAAGTACTCCATTTAATTTAATAAGGCCCAGTTTTGCAAAAGATTTTAGCACCCAGGTGCTAAAATCATGATATTTCAAATCAAAAAATGAAGTAGTTCGGTGTATCGTTTTTCTAATCATGATATTAGAAATGACGAATAAGAAAAACTTCAAAGTTCCATATAAATGCAACAGATGGACAATGCCTCTCTTTATTTTATTTTATTTTATTTTTTATTTTTTTTGAGAAAACTAAGTGTTTTTTATTTTGTATTTTTTCTCATTCGTCATTTCTAATCTATTACATGGGGAGGAGGGAATGAGACTCGATCCCGAGATGCATTGTGGGACATCCAAGAGCTCTACAGCATGAGTTATCGCTTAAAACTCATAATTGAGATTACACAAAGCTAATGATCTTCGTCGCCTGCAACCCTCCGCCATGAATTCCTCCCTCTCCCGACAATTTTGAGAAATTGCTTTGAGGCTGTTAATACCAAAAAATTGTATTTTTTATTAAGCGGTCATGTGGCATAAAAAATACGAAACGGAAAATGCATTTTGCCAAGACGTTGGGATTTATTGGTGTAACCATTTATACCAAAAATTAACACTCAATGGAAATTTGTTACGCGACGTTTATTTTGTTCGAACTTTGTTTGAAGTGCAACGCACCAAATAGTTTTTCCTTTATGGTGATTTATTCGGAGATGTGCACATATGGAAATGCTGGAGTAGCTGATTTTTTTTTTTTTTGGTCATACGTTATATATCAGCGCGGTTAGTGACGAAGTTAGTTAGTAGGTTAAATAGCCAAAAGCGGTTAGATGTCTCTCCATAGACTGAAACCAAAACCTTCCCCTTGACAAACAAAGGTGTACAACCAGATGAGTTATAAGTCTCATCTACCGACTACCGGAGTGTAACTTGGGCATGTTTATTTTTTTGCTACAAAAATGGAAGTGGTCCACCGGCACTACAAGAAATTTGAGATGCACCAGCGGCCAAAAGCATTGGTAAAGGTGCCTATAGACCTGTGAGGTCTATACCCGCGCTTGAAAAAGCCGCTGGCGTCTAGGCGCTGCAGTATCCCTTTACCAGCGCTTTTTAGCAAGCGTAGGTACAACATTTATTTTACCAGCGCTTTTGCAACCGCTGGTGTAGACTAAGTTTTACCAGTGCTTTAAAAACGCTGGAGTAGACTCAATTTTACCAACGCTTTTAGCCGCTGGTGTAGGCGGCTAAAAACGCTGCAACAAGATTTTTTTTTGTTTAAAAAAAACTGATTAATAATTACCTTATTCACTTGCCCACACAAGATTTTTTTTACCAAGAACTAAAAAATATGAAAAAGTAACAGAATTCATTTTTCATTGGAAAAACTAATAATCCATACAAAATACCACAAGTAGATTGAAGGCATGTTCCATAACGTTGTGAACATACAAAGTAGATTAAATGTTCATTATGGTGCGGAAATACCATAATCAACAAGTCCGTAGGCTAAACTGAGTGGGAAAAAAATAAAAAAATAAAAAAGCTATCAAAAATTCACGATGCCATCCTTGATCTTCATGAAAGAGCTTTCAAAATGACGGGTTGAAAACACGCTTTTGACTGGACCGTCCTATTACCTGCAATAGAAAGGACGAAGAATAAGAACCGAGTCAATTTATCTTTTAACTCCCACGACATATGAAAAAGCACAACATATAGAAAAGCCTATTGCAAATAACTTTATTTGAATAGCAACATTGTTAGTTTTTGGCTTTACACGTTTATCTCCCACCCCTCATTTATACTTGGACACCAGTTGGGTGTTTGATCACAGAAATGGAGGCTAGGAACAACAAAAATAGAGAAGCACATTCTTGACCGAAGAAGTAACAAGTGTTCAAATGTAGTACTTGTCCAAAGCTAATAGTCCTAGAGTACTCCTAGCAAACAAAGCAGCATAGTTAAAAATAGCATTAGCTGCAAAACAGTATCCAGAACTTCCAACATAATGATGAAACGCAGCAGTAGAATAACAAAGTGCAGTAGAAAAATAATGATGAAACGCAGCAGAAACACAACAGAAACGCAGCATAAACACAACGAAAACGCAGCAGAACCAGTAGAATAATGATGAAACGCAGCAGCAGAATAATGAAATGCAACAACAACACAACAGAAACGCAGCAGAAACACAACAGAAACGCAGCAGCAGAAATATGATGAATAGAAGCTGTAACCAAGCAGCGATCAAACATCCCAGAAGTAATGAAGTGTGACAGTATTTTGTGTTAAGACAAGAGGAATTGAAAATCTCAGTGAATTATGAACCAACTGCTAGCTTAATTCCACAATCCTTTAAATGGTTTAAGAACAAAATTACTACTCTTGTTAGAAGTTTAGAATGACTAAGACCTTCAAATCTAAGTAAGGATGGAAATGAAAATATGAGTAAGTTACTTGTCGAAACGGCCACTGATGGATCCAGTGTTGCTTATGGATTTGCTTCGCTGTAGATACCTGACTGATACCATGCTTCTTACAGTTGCGCGTCGCTGCATGAGCACCAATATATAGGTAAGAAAACTAAAATTTTGTAGCTGAATCGGCCCGATAGTACAACAAAAATATACCTGAGAAATGTACTGATTGTTGGTCTTCCCATTTCATTTATACATGTGATAGTACAGCATACGAATCTCATCCTAGTCTCATCATTTTCTAAACCATAACAAATCAAAAGAGCCTTCAAGTATAAGTAGTTGAATATTTTCCTAGTAACAAATATGACCAAATTGAGAACAAACTTGCTGCGATAGCCGTTTATGCATGAAGTTTTCCAGCTCCTTAGCCATTGAGATTAGAGTGGAAATTGTTTTGAGGTCATTCATTTCAGAGTGGAAATTGTTTCTGAGTACTCAAAATACATATATACTGCAAATTGGTGGGAGTGAATCTAAAAATAGAGAAGCCAGATACTATGTCGGATGGGTGGGAGGAGTGAATCTAAAAATAGAGAAGCTAGATACTATCCAAATAGTGAGAAGAAAAACCTGGTATGAAAAAAAGCAGCCATCGATTTTGCTTCCATTGTAGCAGACGAGATAATCAAACGCAGTTCAGGTTGACGTCGTTGGATCTATAATATCATCAGTTAGTTCAAAAAAAACACAAATGTTTGATAATTACAATAGCTAAAGTTTTCTGCATTGAACGCAATCATGATACATTGGCAACGCTTTGGTAGGGGAGAAGGGATACCTTTTTCAGGAGACCCAATAACACATCGGTCGAAATAGACCTCTCATGAGCTTCATCAACCATTATGACACTGGATGAATATGGAACAAGTTGGGACCAGGATAAGATACATAAGAATGATACCAGAACAAGTTATTGTTAGACTAAGTTAGCTGAGACATGCTCAAGAGTCGAGAAATGCTCAATAGTCGGAAAAGGAAAGGAAAATCAAATGTTTAATACAGTGGTTAAAGGTTTGGTCAACTACAATCAAAGGCAGACCCAAATAAGACTTGCTCAAAGGAGCAATTGTGCAAAGATTTTAGGACGGGTTTATGTGAAATCCAACAAACAAGCTCAAAATCCAGCAACCAAAGGTTTAAGTAAACTTCCTTAATCTGAAATTTCAACTACAAGAAAACCTTCAAAGAAGTAATAAAAACTCAAAAGTACTATATCTAAGTAGCTACGGAGATATGTAGTAAGGATCAACTAAAAGTTCAGTTCCAAAACTTCATATCGATCAAGAAAAACTGAACAAATGCAACATAATTTTCCATGATACACTCTCAGCTTGTTCTAAGATGAAGGGTTGCTACCACCCACGCAATGTAAATATTGAATGGATGATAACTCTATTCATTGTTGGGTAGATAAAGCAACTATGTTTTGAGATTATTTGATGGCCAAAAATATTCGTTTGAATCGTCTGACTCGTCCTTGTCTTTTCTTCTTCCGTCGAACGCCTCTCTCTCTCTCCCCCTCTGTGATGGCATTCGTAAGAAGTAAATAGCAATATAGAAAGATTGATGACTGAAGCCCTAGATTTAGATACAGGGAGGAATTCAATGACGAGATTTTTCTTTTCAGGAAGAAGGAAGATGAGAAGAATCGAGTTAATTTGGGGATTTTAGGTCAGGAGTGGTGTGGAGGGAGAAGATTTGGGGATTTTGGTTCATGGAGGGAATTTTAATTTTTCACGTGAAAAGTTTGGGGAATGGAGTGAGTAGACCGTAAGGTACTCCATATTTCAAATTGCCTATGCACCCAACTTTAAAATTGCCGTAAAATTGTATTACTAGAGGGTCGTCAGAGTATTTTGTTTCAAATCAGAACCGTCTACGTTTTACGTGGGAGTGACTATATCCTCCATGCAAAAAATGAAGTAAATTAATTATCATTAGGTACTTGATCGAATGAGGCAAATTTTTGGTTTATAATGAATCAACGTCCCGATGAAAGGGCTTTCAATACGCGATAGACTTTAAATTTGGCGAGAGTGATTAAAATAGCAATACAAACAAAGTGAACGATTTGGATCGTCATAATTGTGTTACGATCGTGTGGCTAACGTACATTATCCTATAGCATAATAGTTTGGTTCATAACCAAGTAAGTTCGATGTATAGAATTAAAAGGCAGGTGCATACTTGATTTCTCGAATGTTCGATCTAAACCGTTATGATTTCTTATCTTATATCAACTCTATCACTTTCCCCAAAGACGGTAGTGATCAAATGTCGGCAACCACTTGATCGGATCACATTCGGTGCATCTAAGAGCAATAATGTCCTATAATGCATGACTCGACGGCCATCAGAGCAGTTTTTTTCGAATCGGAACCGTCTAGATTGTAAGTGGGAGTGATTATATCCCCCATGCAAAAAATGAAATGATTTAACTATTGTTATGTACTTGATCGAAGGAGACAAATTGTTGGTTGATAATGAATCAACGTCCCCGATGAAAGGGCTTTCAATACCCGATGGACTTCAAATTTGGAGAAAGTGATTAAAATAGCAAGACAAACAAAGTGAATGGTGTAGATCGTCATAATTGTGTTGCGATAGTGTGGCTAGCGCATAATATAATCAACATTTTGTACATATTATGTAATTACAAAAAATCAATGTTGACCTATCAATTCAAAAATCAAAATTTTCATTTATATTATTCAAAAATTCATTTTTTATTTTCCCTCATCTTTTAAATAAAATTAAATTTATTTTATAAAAATGTATTTTTGACTTATTAAGTTGAAATTTCAAAATTTATATTTTTTGTTATCAAAATTTAATATTTAATTCCCCCTAACTTTTTTCATTTTTGTTATTCATAAATTCATTTTAAATTTCTCTATTTTTTTTCCTTATTATGGAATTTAGCAACTCAATTTATTTAATAAAAAAGTTTTTTTGATTTATTTATTTATTTATGGGAAGTCCATTTATTTAATTCAAAATTATTCATAAATTTATTTTTATTTTCCCTCATTTTTACCTTAGTATATCAAATTCATTTATTTAATTCTAATTCTTATTCAAAAATTTATTTTTATTTTCCCTCATTATGACAAGTGAAAATTCAATATTTTTAATTTTCTCTTTCTCTCGCTTCGTGATATACTGATTTAGGGGGGAAGAAATGGAGGGAAACATAGTATAATTGGGCGGGAAACAAATGGCATTACATGTATGTTGTATGCAAAATGGAGGGAAACAAAAAGCTAAGGTTTTATTATGTAATTACAAAAATTCAATCTTCACCTAACAATTAAAAAATCAAAATTTTCATTTTTATTATTCAAAAATTTATTTTTTATTTTTCATCATTTTTGAAATAAAATTAATTTTTTTGGGTAATCGGAACGGCCAATTGTTTCCCGGGTTTAATTTATTGGGGCTATGCCAACGCCTTATTGAACCGCTGGAAAATTGAGGTCTGGCCGCTGGGAAATTGAGGTCTGTGCCAGCGCCTTAAAGTGTGCCGCTGGGAAATTGAAGAATTTGCCAGCGGTTCATAATATCCGCTGGTAATGACCCGTTTCTAGAAACGGTTTTCCAAGGCGCTACTATATGCCTTCAATTCCACCGATTTTTGGAGGCGTTGGTAGGAAAAGCGCTGGGGTATCTTAGATTTCTTGTAGTGCGGTAGCAGTCGGGATACTTCAAAATTTGCTTGCATTAACTCCGAGCCATGCATTATCGTAATGGACAGCCGGATCCCCGCACTACACGGTGCTGAGGAACCCTTGATTCCTTTCGAAGCAATAGTGGACACATGGAAAGTTTTGGGGATTGGAAAAATGAAGCTTATGCCCAGGGCTGGCCTAAGGTATTTGTGTGTTCTAGGCCCAATCGTCGCGTGGTGTCCTGTATATTTTGCTGGGATGTGTATTTTTCAAAGTGTTTTCAAAAGCATCTCCTATTATTTTGTCGCACATTTGTTAAACACAAAACTTTTAAGCTCATTATATGTAACAACACTATGCCATTAAATGTGGCTAGACCCAAGGAGAGGACTTGTGTGCTTAGGAAAATGGGCTGAGGTCCAAGGCAATTTGAGAAACTGGGTGCGCATTACGAACCTCCCGCGCAGGGGTGTGCAAATCTCTGAATTTGAGCCTCGAGCACCTACAACAATTAGCGTCGCGTTTTGCATAAAGATTGAAATTCTTTTACTTTTTAAAACCCCATGTAGGTCTTTATTTGGACCATGTTTAAAAAAGCTTGGGCCTTTTACTTTTACTTTTTAAAACTCATGGAGCTCTTTATTTGGGCCTCTATAAAAATAAATAGATTGAGCATTTTTATTTTTTTTATTGGGCTAAAACAATGTCGACCAGGTATATTGCTACAATGCCTCGGTATTTATAGCGTGACACTTACGTCTCTCTCTCTCCTAGCTTAGGTATTAGATTAAAAAATATATTTTCTCTCTCTCCTCTACCCAATGTCACATGTTCAAAAGGTGTTTTCCAAGGCCCATCTCTCTCTCTCCACGCTATACGTCTATATATCATAAAGTAGTCTTTGTAGAAATTAAAATATATAGATATATATATATATATAGAGGAACTCTCTTGTCCGGGACCCTTAGGTCAGGAACTCATAATTCCGGATCAAATTTTCATGATCCGAACCGTCCAATGTGTTCAAAAGGTGTTTTCCAAGGTCCACGCGGAAAATCTTCAAAAAGAGCTTGATCCACGCAATTTTGTAAATATGCAGTTTTTGCGAAAAATTGCGTGGATCAAGCCCTTCCCGGTATTTTTTTTTAAGATTTCCCACGTGGACCTTGGAAAACACCTTTTGAACACATTGGACGGCTCGGATCATGCAAAAATATCTTCTAAAACCTTCAAAACGCTTCAATCCGGGATTTCCGGGATCCTTGACAGGATCTCTGGCGTATATGTATATATATATATACCCCAATCTTCTAGTCCACACCTCCCGTTAATAAGAAAAAAAAGGTTTTTTTTTGTGTTGCAAATTATTTTTGGAAAATCCGAGTCGTCCAATGTGTTCAGAAGGTGTTTTCAAGGGTCCACGCGAAATCTTCAAAAAAAAATACCGGGAAGGGCTTGATCCAAGCAATTTTCGCAAAAACTGTATATATATATTTTTGCGAAAACTGCTATGATCAAGCCCTTCCCGGTATTTTGTTTTGAAGATTTCCCGCGTGGACCCTTGAAAACACCTTCTGAACACATTGGACGGATCGGATCGTCAAAAAAAATTTTGGATTACCGAGGTCCGGAAGTCTGGAGTCCGCACTAGAAGTGCCTTGTGTATATATATATATATTTTAGAGAAGTGAACCGAAAGCTGTTGGAGGAGATGTCTAGCTAAAATAAAACAATAACCTTTTGTCTCTCTATTTTACATGATTTTACCTTCTTTTTTTTTATCACTACATGACTTTACCTCACACTACTGCTTTTGCTCTTAGGATTTGGGATTTGGAGAGTTTTATAAGCAAAACACATTGCTATAGGGTATTGATATAGATGATAGATAGATAGATAGACGGCACAAGAAATGTAAGAAACCATTTTTTTGTCTTGAGGAAAAAAAAAGCCTTTTTAGTCCGTGTTTCTCCAGGGAGTGAAGAGACACAATACTGTAATGAGTCATGAACAAAACAAGATACATCTTGCATAGGATTTCTGACCTTCTACCCCATAAGAAAATTTAATTAAAAAGAAGCTAGAGGAAGTGATACCACATGCATAAGTTTTCTTCCCAGCATCGATGATTATGGGGTTTCTGACCTTCTACCCCATAGGATCGTTTATAGGTGCCGAAATGGTAGTTGCTCGGTGGTCGGTTATCAGGGATATTGGACGGCGACGCGATCGGTATCGGCGCCGGTAAGGTTATTGGTATCTCTTCTTCTTCCCTTATTGGGTCAAATCTAAAGGAGAGCTTTTTTCAATCAATGACTTTCTTTTAATCTAAAGAGCATCTTGAAAGTCCCTTTTCTCAATGGTTGTGATATTCTCGGTTTGTCCATGGGGGTGGGTTTTTTTGGTTACTTGGCTTTTGGTCTTTTCGTCTAGGTGATTTGGATGTGTCTTTTATGTGGGTTTGTGTCCCTGATTAGGGTCTTTGTGGGTCTGGGGTTTCTCTTTCTTCCTCTCTTTCTTTGCCTGGCTCTTTCTTGTGTCTTTGGGCCGGTTTGTTGTTTTTTTTTGGGTCTTTCTCTTCTCTTGGTAGTTGAGTTGCTTAGGGTGCTTTTTTTTCCTGTGTCTTTGTTTTTGTACTTGAGTTGGTGGTGCCCTAATTTGGTGAACCTTCATTACCTTTCCGACTACATGCACAATGTGGAGGGGCATTTCTCAACTAATGATCCGTTTGATTTGGGCACTTGTTACCACTTTTATGTGTCCTCTAGCTTGTCTTATTTGGGCTTGCTCTACGTTGAGATGATCTTTGGGCTTTGATCAAGCTTCAACTTTACTAATTTCATGCATTTAATTAGGGTTCAAACCTTGCTAACTTCCAACCAATAAAATTTATTTTTGCCAATCAAGTTTAAAAGGAAGCATATCCTTGAGGAAGTGGTACTTCCCGCATAATTTGGTAGTTTCCCATTTTCTTTTTTTATTATTTATTATGCTATAGTATTGATCCAAGGTATCGTCTATTATATTGTACAAATCTTACAGAGTCGAGAAAATTGCAAAACATACCCGAAAATATGATTTAACCTACAACTATTCATTCTCCAAAGACTTATTATTATTATTATTATTATTATTGGATTGCTCCGGGGTGAAGAATTCTATAAATCTGATAAGAGTACATTGAAGATAAAGAAAAGATGGATTGAATATAAGGTGCCAACTTTTTTTTTTTGACAGCGAAAAAATGGATTTTATTAAATAAACGTTTCGTTGCATACAAAAGATTCAAAGGACAAGAGAGACGGCATCACAACAAGATGCAACGTATCCCAACGAGGCTAACGCCCAACACTCTCGACAATCATATATACTCAAGAGGCCAAAGAAAAGATTCAGCAAATGGAAAATGGACATTTTATATGACAATTAAGTACATTAAGTGTCTATTAGTTTAAGTTTTATACATTTATATGGTATAGACGAGGCACCACAAAATAATTATAGAATACACACATTTGATGAATAACCTTAAAACTCACGGTTTTGGAAAAAAAAATGAAAATGTTATATTTTTAAAATTTTTTTGAATGGCATTGTAAAAAATCTGAATTGATTGAATATTTATAAGTGCTTTGCCCAAGCCTTTTCGGTGAAAATTAATTTTAAAAAGACTTTTACAATCAAATTGACTTTTATTTTAAAGGCACTTTAAAAGATATTTTAAAACTATTAAAAGCTCGGATCATTATTGTGGGTTTTAATTTGTACTTTTGGATCGGTACCCGGTGATCCCAAAACAATGCCTTTTATCTAAAATCATCCCATCCCCAATTAGGGTCTTTGTGGGTCCGGCCACTACCCTCTTTCTTAGCTAACCCCACTTGCCGACGATGGCCACAAAAATGCTGAGATTTCGGTTGCCGAAAAATGTTGAGTTTAAACAAAATGAGTAATGACCCTTTTTTTAGCTTTCGTAAAAATTTGAGTTTTGGATCTCTTGAAAAGAGAAATATAAAATAATAATTCAAAAAGCAATTACTATGAATTATATATTTCTGTCTTTCTTATATATATACGTATACGTAAACTATGATCATATTTTTGCACTATCTAGTTGATGTAGGCTAATATTCTTATTCTACAGATATAGGAATTATATTTTATTAGTAGCACCATTTTATTTTAATCAAGATTTTCTAGAAATATTTAGTTTCCTAATTTGTTTTAATCTAGTATTCCTTATTATAAGTTGCTTGGTTAAAAAGAATTAGGATTTCTTTTTGTTATTTGTTTCCTAGTTGGGTTAGGATTTCTTTTTGTTATTTGTTTCCTAGTTGGATTAGGATTCTTAGCACTATAAGTATCATTGTAAGCCTAATGGCAGCAGTTAGTTAGTTGTTATTGAATGAAAGAACGAGTTTTACTCAAAACTTGATCGTTTAAAGAGGGAGTTTAACCTACAACTTTCATTGTTTTCGTGTTTCTCTTATTATTATTATTATTTATTATTATTCCATAGGAAAGAATTCTATAAATCGGTTGGTAAGAGTACATTGAAGATAAAGAAAAGATGGATTGAATATAAGGTGCCAACTTTTTTTTTTTGACAGCGAAATCTATGGATTTTATTAAATGAACGTAAAGCGATGCAAAAGATTCAGGAGGACAAGCTAAACTCATCACCATGTTTGGGAATATCCCAACGATGGATGCTTTAGAGATCCCAACAACTCGCGACAATCATATATACCTAACCCAAAGAAAAGGATGGTTTTTCAGCAAATGGAAAATGGAACCTTTTATATGAAACAATTAGAGTACATTAAGTGTCTATTACCCGTTTAAGTTTTATAATTTATATGAAAATTGAGATTCCAAAAAATAATTATAGAATACACACATTTGATGAAGAAAAAAGAGGTTATAGAAGAAATTTTAGTTGAGGGAGACGCAGGAGATTCTATCGACGATGTATTAGAGGAAGAGTCCGATAAAATATTTTTGGACATTCATTCATTTTAAAAGTTGTTACAAAATTCATTGGCATTCACCTCCAAAATTTGATGAGTACACTTTAAAGAAAATTTCAAAACGTGATTAAAATATGAATGATGAATTTGTGGAAATTGAAAGAAGTTTGTTGCTATCCTTGACAAAGTTGATGGTTTGGAATCAATCGATCGTCTTGAATGTGGGAAAAAGGGCGATCAACGTATGCCCATCGTTAGGATTCGAAGTATCACAATTTATCGATCCTTTTTGGGAATTTATTGAAGACTTTGCCGAAAAATGTGTTTCAACCTAACAATGGAAATTGTTCCTCTAATTTTGAAGATTTCCTTTTGGAATTTGGCTTGGAAAAATCAATTTGAAGTACAAGATGGAAAATAATAAGGTTCAAAATTAATTACTATAAACTCGAGGACGAGTTTCTTCAAGCGAGGAGAATGATGTAGGCTAATATTCTTATTCTACAAATATAGGAATTATATTTTATTAGTAGCACCATTTTATTTTAATCAAGATTTTCTAGAAATATTTAGTTTCCTAATTTGTTTTAATCTAGTATTCCTTATTATAAGTTGCTTGGTTAAAAAGAATTAGGATTTCTTTTTGTTATTTGTTTCCTAGTTGGGTTAGGATTTCTTTTTGTTATTTGTTTCCTAGTTGGATTAGGATTCTTAGCACTATAAGTATCAAAAAAAAAAATGCAATATCAAATAAAAATTTAAAACACAATGTTATTGAATGAAAGAACGAGTTTTACTCATATCTTGATCGTTTAAAGAGGGAGTACCTCTGGGTCGATCTTATTGTTCGTGTTTCTCTTGCACGACTGATTCTGTTCCATAGGCTGCGCTGCATCACTAGTTTTCTTTCATCAATAAGAATTAGATGTTGTAGTACGCAAAGATTTGAGTATACTAGGTTTAAGCGATGAAGAAGTACTTGACAGAGCTCAATGGAGTCATGTTGCCGAAAAAAAAAAAAAAAAATAGCTAGGAATGATTGGGACATAAGACTCGGTTTGGTTTGGTTTTGGTTTTTAGTGACATTTGTAATAAGAATTAGGAAAAGAAAAAAAGAATATCAAATAAAATATTTTTAAATACTATTGAATATTTTTGTTGAGCCAATGTTGGTATGGTGTCAGGTTTTTTGGGTATTGTTGTCCATATTTTCCTTTTTTGGGTGCGGTTGATTCCTTATCGACCCTCTTTGCTCCTGTTTTTTTTGTTATACTCAAGTTTTTTTTAGATTATTAATTTGTCTCGATTAGAGGTGTCTAAAGTGCAAAATGTGACCAAAATCCAACAAACAATTCACAAAAATTACAACAAAAAGCCAAATTTGAACTTTTTTCAACTTTGATCCATATTGTCATACTTTTCCGATGTCTCTCGTCAAGATAAATGATAATCCCAAAAATTACAACAAAACACTAAATTAAAAATTTTGAAAAGTAAAAAAATACAAAAAAAATACCAGACCAAAAAGTTAGGGGTTACTCACCCTTTACTTATATTTGAAGAATTACTAGGCCCACACATATAAAAACAACTTTTAAAAATTAAAAAAAAAAAAACACTTAAAGGGTAGAGAATAAAATGTAGAGTAAAAAGTCTTCATTATTTTTGGCTGTGATGGATCCATATAAAAGCACATGGTTGATATGAATAATTTACGTAGCGATAAAAATTAATATTCAGAAAATATATCATTAATTATTACTCTTTTTCCATCAATTATTGCCTTCACTTTGTACATTCCACAGCACTTTTGACCTCTGCATTTCTAAATTATTTTACACTTTTCAACAATAACACTTCACCCATTAGCTTCTCAAAAAAGAAAAATAAAAAAATTGTACAAACTTTACCCATTAAATAATCAAATCACACATTTATTGAGAAACAGTCCAAAATAAAATATTATATACTGTAAAAAAGGGATGGAGGGAGTACTTTATATGGAACCGAAAGAGGATGTACGTTGTAGAATATCCCCACTAAAAAACCTACCTAAATTGTCAGAGGATAGTAGGAAACAGGGTGGCCCAATAATGGTGTAGAGTAGTTTTGCCTTGAGACTAAGAGATTTGCTCACATTTATGCTTGGTCGTTCCCTCTTGGGGTCCGGAATTAGTCGAGGTACGCGTAAGTTGGCTCAGATACTCGATTATTAAAAAGAAAATGATGGTGTAGACTGTAGACTAGGGATGACAATCTCGACCGAGCCAATGGGTACCCGAACCGTAACCGGTTTTTTCCCCCGAACCATAACCGAAATATTTCCTGTGGATGCGGGTATGGTATGGAATGTGAGTTAACCGAACGGGTTCGGTTCGGTTCTGGTTTGAGCAGATAACCGAACCGGATGTGTTAAATTACAAAAGTACCCTTAAAATGTAGAAGTTTATCCTATGTATAGCTTCAATGCATTGAATTTCTACATAGATGTATATATTAATTTTGCATTTAAAATATCTAGATGCATATCTGCATATCATTTTAATTGATGGATCTGTGGCATTTCCAGTTTAACTGATTTTTATATTTGAATTTTTTATTCATAATTATTTTTTTTTCTAATTTAATAGGGAGTACCCGAACCGAACCGATCCCTGATTGGTTCAGTTATGGTTTCAATTAATTTCCCCAACCTGTTCGGGTTTTGGTCATTGGCTAGCTTGTAGCTTGGTGGTGATCGTTTTGTGGCGAGGCGCTATTCCTTGGTGGTGATCCTTCTCAGCTCGATCCCTCATGATATTGAGCTCTCCTTGGCGGTGTTGAATCCCTGTCCATCTTATGTTGTCTCGGTGTTATTATTTGTGATTCTCCTCATCGTTTTGGTGATCTGCTGATGCTTTTGGATTTTGGTTTGAGGAGTCTTTTAGTTTTGGATTTTGTTTCCTCGTTGATGCCCTCACTGTTTTGGGGTATTTTGCTGTGTTTCGAGTCATTTTCGGATTGTCCTTACCCCTTTCTTTGTCTTTGGGTTTGGCTTGTGGCTGTATGCCCCCTTCTCGATACATTGTTGTCCGCTATTCATATTTATATATGTTTTTGCCGATAAAAAAAAAAAGAAAGAAAGAAGATTTTTGGGCCGGAATTGGACTCTCATTTGTCATATCCCCAAAGTGAAGCACCGGGAAACCGGTCCACTGGCTACGTCTTATTAGCTTGTGCAAGTGGTGGCTAGCTCATGTGGTAGAGCTCTTGGATGTCCTACACTGCATTCTAGGATCGAGTCTCATCCCCCATGTAATAGATTAAGAATAACGAATGCTTAAAAAGAAACCTCCTCGTTAAGCAATAGAGACCTTTCCCATAAATTGAGAAATGTAATTCTTTCACTCCCCAACCGTTGGTGCGTATGATTAGAGTCCATCTGATCGCCTAGGTATTCGTTTGTTTTTTGTCATTAGCTATCAATTTTTCTATTTTTTGAGATGATAATTCTAGATAAGAATTTCCAATAAACTGTGCAATAGGCGTGATGTCTAGCCGACTGGGTCGGGGTGGAAAAAAAAAACAGAGACAAATTAAATCTCATAAATAGAGAAATGTAATTGTTTCATAAAGTGATTTAATTGGTCCAGGAAATGGTTCAATACACATCCCATAATTTTGAAAATGTTTTTTTTCTTTATCGGCAATAAGAATTTTAAAATTTTTCTGTTAGGACCTGCTCTCTAATCTTCTGTTTGGACCTGCTCTCTAATCTCTTTCCCTTTCCTTTTCTCTTTCTTTTTTAGCACTTCGCTGGAAATTTTGTCCTTCCTTACACATGTGTTTGGTTGTGGTTTTCTACCCTCGATGTACCCTTTGTCGAGTTTTTTTTACTTTTCAAAATGTTATGCCTATATATTTAGTCAATGATACGCCGACTTCGGTGAAATGTTATGGCTTTTATTTTTATTTTTAATGTTATGTCTTTTCAGGGTTAGAGATGCATATGGGCATAGCCTTTAGAGTTACACTTATTGGAATAAAATAGTCTGTCTCTTTTTGATAAAATGTGCCTAAGCCTCTTGGTTGTGAGTGTTATGCCTATTTTTGATAAATTTTACGGGCATATCCTATATCCCAAAAAGAGGTGTCCAATATTAGCTTGAACCGTGAATCCACCTCTAGAATTATCGGTCACTTGATAATTCTCTGCCTTTGCCTATACATACTTATGTTATTTTTTTAGTGGCAAAACAAACTTCGTCAATTTTTGAAAAGGATATAAAGATTAAAAGGATGATAGGTACATCGATAAATGCCACCAAGAACTAACCCTTAAGGAATGCAAGATTCCAATCCAAACCCCACACTACACCGAGAGCCCCAAAATCGCAAAACTAACCCAGACAATCTCAAAATAAACTAAAGCCACAAAAAATTACAAAGCTAGCGAAATCCAAAAGAAATAAACTGAAGGACCGAACGAAAACTAATAGGACAAAACCAAAAACCGCCAAACATGAGAATTTAGATTCTAGAGAAATGAGGCACTCTTCTCAAAATCTTCAACTTTCTCTTTTTCAAGATATTTCTTTAAATTATAGCTTCCCCTTATCAATTTAACGTGTAAATTGAAGTGGCCCCTATATCTATATCAACTGACTTACGAACATTTTATTTACTTATATTTTTATGTGAATGAATAATCCAAATGATTTCACAAGCTTTCAAGTTAATAACCCGAATCCAAGGTTGGTTTGAAAAAAAAAAAGAACCAAACCAAAAAGAGAAAAAAAGAATATAAATGAGTATATTGGTTTTGAGTTGTTTGGCAATGCGCTTCACAAGCAAATTAAAGCCAGTAAAAAAAAATCCCAGCACTGACAAAAGGAAATTGAGAACTCAATGCAATAAAATAAGTAAAAAGCACACAATTTTCTCCTTCCTTAAATAAGCCATTACAAAGGTCATTACAATGGCCTGCGAAGAAATTATTCAAAGAAAAGAAATTACAACATGACAATACATAATATAAACTGATAAAACCACACTAACAGCTCCCGTCTCCTTATTTCACAACACCATCACAAGTAATTCATCTCATCTCATATGTATGAAATGAACACTTTTATTCAAAATAAAAATAACACACATAGACGATCGGAGACGTTTACTGTTAACACTCCCAGTACGTAAAAAAAAGACATCAAGGTCATGCGATTATTATACCCGTATTGAGGATCAAACCCACACCGGGAATCGTTACGGCACCGGTGACGGTAAGATTCCCTAGTATGGGCACAGTTGGCAGAGTAACGGCGGAAGTTGGGATCACTACCTGGACAATGCATTGTTGTATGTTGATGACGGTGGAGGCCGGTAAGTTGACATTGATGGCGATGCCACCTCCGCTGCCCACCGTGACTTGGGCGAGGGTGGTGTTGTTGCACGTCAGGGAAGCGTTAACCCCGGTGAGGCCCACAGGGACAGGGTTTACGGTCACCAAGGAGTTCACATTGCCGGTGATGTTGAGGTTGGCCGCAATGATGCCGTTGACCGTCAAGGAGGCGGTGGGGACCGCCATGAGGGCGGTGGCGACCACCATGAGGGCAAGGAGGATAGCGGAAGTATTGGCCATGGGATGAGTTTTTGGAATGGGTTTGGGTTTCTTCGGTGGATGTGGTGGGGAATGCATGGGAAGGGACATATTTATAGGGTAATTTTTACCTGTTTACAATGGTAGATTAGTAAGTTCATCCCTCAAAAGTAACCCTAGATCAGTTTATTTGTGGCTTCTTTAGTTTTCCTCGGCTATTCTTGTAATAGAACGTTGTAATAAAATACAATTATTTTTTAGAGTATTTACTAATCTCGATGATATGAATCTAGCAAGTAAAAAAGTATATCTTAATTTTTAGATTTTATATTTTGACATTTGTTAAAGTATTCCTAATTTTTTATCTTTTGAATTTTTTTTTAAACAAATACTCATTAATTAAATAATACTAGAAAAGGATTATTACATCTCACAACACGTGAACAAAAGTCAAAAAACAATAAATTAGGTGAAAAACAAAGACAGGAAATGTGAATGTAATGCCATATTCATATAAATTCTGCTTTGGAATAGAGTGGAATAAAAATATGATTTTTGATGACATATTAAATCAAACGACGTTCCCGCTTCCTAGACTAAGGGAAAAACTGATCCATCCTCTCTTCTTCTTTTTTCTTTTTTTTTTTCATCGGCAAAATTATTCAATAGATAAAAATGCTGCCATCGGCCAGATCCCACCACCACCACCCAAACCAACCCAACAAACGCTGCTATGTCCAATACCACTCCTGCCGCCTTCAGCCAATGCCGAACAAGGGTGAAAAGAGAGAAGGAGAAAAGGAAATTTGGTGTATCCATGAAAAAGGAAATTTGGTGTATCCATACTAATCCCTATTTGTGCCCACAAACTTAAAATAATTAGAAAAGGCAAGAAGATTTCCGCACTCTCTTTTTTACAAATGTGCTCCAATTTTTGTTTTTTAGCGAAAGTTTTATGTATATAAAAGACGAGAAATTTAGTGTATCAATGAAATAAAATGGAACCGTAGAAATCATTTCCTTGCCATAACATGGCGAAGCACTTCCCTTAAAAATACTAATATGCAAGGGCAAAGGTAGACCAGCGGTAGACACCATACTCTCTCATGCATTTAACTGGGTCAAACTTTACTAATTTCATACATTTAATTAGGGTTCAAACCAATAATATTTATTTTTTCGGAGAAAATAAATTTGTTTGAGCATATCCTTGCACGATGCAGTTTCCCCAGTTCTTTTTTATTTATTTATTATACTATATTATTGATCCATGGCATTCTCCATTATATTGTACAAATCTTACAAGAGTCGAGAAAATTGCAAAACATACGAAAATATGATTTAACCTACAACTATTCATTTTCTTTACTGTATTATTATTTTTTTATCAGCAAAAGAAGAATTCTATAAATCCCAATAAGAGTACATCGAGGATAAAGAAAAGATGGATTGAATATAAGGTGCCAACATTTTTTTTTTTTTTTTGACAGCGAAAAAATGGATTTTATTAAACAAATGTAAGCGATACAAATGATTCAAAGGACAAGAGAGACACTATCACAACAAGATGGAAGTATCCCAACGAGGATAACACCAAACACTCTCGGCAATGAAATACTACTCAGAAGGCAAAGAAAAGGAAGAAGGCAGCAAATGGAAAATGGACATTTTATATGACAATTAAGTACATTAAGTGTCTATTAGTTTAAGTTTTTCTTGTTTTCCTTTGCAACAAGAAGGAAGAAAATATTAATTTATGCAAATTCTCAAAAGTCAGGGGTGGCCATGCCCGAGGGAACTTCCTTCATTGCATTACCGGTTAAGAGTTTTTCGATAAATGAAAAAAAAATTACAATAAATGGACGGTTCAAATTTGTAATGACAAGTCCAGTCCAAATGAAGCACCGTAAACCAAAATAAAGTAGGGGCCTGTGTCAAGAATGTAAAAAAAAAAAATTCAACGAAAATGCCTTTCTATAGGGCTCCGTTCATTTGTCAAGAATGTTACGCGAGAAAGTTAATCTTGAGAAAAGTGAAATGAAGTGAAGTAAAGGAAAGGAAAATTTACTTTCCTGTGAGTGTTCACTTGTACAGTATTTTTCTAGGAAAGTGTAATTGGAAGGAACAAACTTCCCCGCAACACATAATTCCTTATTTCCTTCCTTTTTGCAGGATGCATTTTGAGGGAAACTAAATCTTAGTGGAACAAATATTTTTGTGGGTCCCATTATTTTCCCATTATTTTCTCGAACAACACATAAAAGTTATGAGAAAGTTGATTTTCTCATCCTTTCCCAAATTTTCTTGACAACTGAACGAGGCCAAGGAGTATTAGTGGATTAGGGCTGCGCCACCTAATAATTAATACATAGATAGCATAGACGAGGCCCACATAATCCCTATTTGTGCCCACAAACTATAAATAAATTAGAAAAGGGATGAAGATTTCCGTACTCTCTTTTTTTTACAAATGAGCTCCATTTTTTTTTGTCTTTTTTAGCGAAAGTTTTATGTATATAAAAGATGAGAAATTGAGTGTATTCATAAAAAAAAAAATGGAACCCTAGAAATCATTTCGTTGCAATAAAATGGTGAAGCACTTCCCTAAAAAATACTAATATGAACGTGCAAAGATAGCCCAACAGTAGACATCATAGTCTCTCAAACTTTATTTATCATGGCTCAAACTTTACTAATTTCATGCATTTAATTAGGCCTTTCTATAGACGAGGATTAGGGCTGCGCCACCTAATAACATATATTGGTATAGACGAGGCACCACCTAATAATTATACATATAGGTTATAGACGAGGCACCACCTAATAATTATAGAAATCACACGTTAATTTGATGAACATTTTTTAGCTTTGCGTAAAAATTTGAGTTTTGGATCTCTTGAAAATAGAACTATGAAAAAATATATAAAGATTGATCGAAACTTGAAAAAGCATTTAGGCAACTAAAAATAATTATGCAAAAAGTAATTACTGTGAATTATTTTTGTCTTTCTTATATATAAACCATGATCATAATTTTGTACTATCTAGTTGCCTTTCATCAATACGAATTAGGAAAGAAAAAAAATACAATATCAAATAAAAATTTTAAAAAATTAAGCTGAATATAATAACAGAGTCCGAAGGACTCCAAAGTATATATTGTACAGAAACAATAGATCAATGATGTAAGGAATAGCCAGCAATAATTGTTTAGAAATATGTAGAAATTTGAAATGACCTTCGAAGATAAGAACCCCAAAAGTCCAAACACCCAAGAATGTAAAGCAAATAGATGTGAGAAAATTGAATATTTTTTGTTGAATATTTCGGTAGTTTTTTTTTGGTATTTTTGTTTTTTATTTTCAGAATTTTTGTTATACTCAAGTTTTTTTTTTTTTAGATTAATAATTTGTCTCGATTAGAAGTGTCTAATGTACAAAAATGTGACCAAAATCCTACAATTCACAAAAATTACAACAAAAAGCTAAATTTGAACTTTTTTTTTTTTGATTAATAATTTGTCTCGATTAGAAGTGTCTAAGGTACAAAAATGTGACCAAAATCCTATAATTCACAAAAATTACAACAAAAAGCTAAATTTGAACTTTTTCAACTTTGGTCCATATTGTCATACTTTTCCGATGTCTCTCATCAAGATAAATGATAATCCCAAAAGTTACAACAAAAAGCTAAATAAAAAATTTTAAAAAGTAAAAAATACAAAAAAAATAAATATATACTAGACCAAAACGTTAGGGAAAACTCACCCTTTACTTCTCTTTGAAGAATAACTTGGCCCACACATATAAAATCAAAAAAAAAAAAACTCAACAAAAAAATAATCCGGCACCAGCAAAACCCACACTTAAAGTGTAGAGAATAAAATGTAGAGTAAAAAATCTTCATTATTTTTGGATGTGATGGATCCATATAAAAGCACATGGTTGACATGGGTAATTCACGTAACAATAAAAATTAATATTCAAAAAATATATCATTAATTGCTACCTTTAATTTATACCTTCTGCATCACTTTTTACTTCTACTTTCCAAAAATTATTTTACACTTTTACCCATCAAGTACTATTTATCCATTAATTTTTCAAAAAGGCAAATTAAGAATTGTACAAACTTTTACCCATTAAATATTCAAAGCAAACATTTATTAAAGGACAATCCAAAATGAAAGGGATGGTGAGAGTACTTTATATGCATTTTATATATTTATTTCAGTTTAATGTGATATGTACTTTACGCACCCAAAAGAAGGAGGTATGTTGTACAATATCCCCACTAAAAAAAACCTATTTAAATTGTCAGCGGATAGTTGGAAACAGGGTCGCCCAATAATGGTGTAGAGTGGTCTTGCCTTGAGACTAAGTGGTTTGCTCCCATTTATGTTTGGTCGTTCCTTCTAGGGCCCTGAAATTAGCCGAGGTACGCGTAAACTGGCCCAATAATGGTGTAGAGTGGTTTTTCCTTTAGACTAAGTGGTTTGCTCCCATTTATGCCCGTCGTTCTTTCCAGGGCCCCGAAATTAACCGAGGTACGCGTAAGCTGACCCAAATACTCGATTATTAAAAAAAATGATGGTGTAGACTATAGAGCGTAGACATAACATATGGACATTCGACAAAATCATGGGGCTTAGCTATGATGGGGATGAAAATGAGGTAATCAGTAAGATAGCAGAGATGGAAGCCCTTAACAAGCAAAGGGCTATCTGTCAATCTTAACTCTTTTTTTTTTGGGGGGGTGGAGGTGTTATCTGTCAATCTTCTGTGGTGTTTTCTGCATCTGTTTTTGGTATCCCTTAGTAATGTGGTGGTGTTTTGGCTTGGGATTGTCTGGGGTCTTATCTTGTGCCTTATGTGGTGGGTGGTTTCGTCTTTTGGGGTTTTCTGTCTGGTTTTTTCTTGCTGTTGAGATCCCTGTCTGTATCTGCTGCTCCTTATTTTGCTTGTCATTTGGTTCTGGGGGAGATGCGTGCCTTTGTTGCTGCCCTATTCTATCAATTGCTGCGCTTCAATTTGATGCATATGCTCATTTGGTTATGCTGGAGTTGCTCTCCTTTGGTGTAATTATTCTGGAGTTTCGTATGCTGCTGCTCATTATGTATGCTTGTTTTTGGCCCTGCTGGAGATGCTTGTCTTTTGGTTCTGATGGAGATTCATTCCCATGTTGTGGTTCTACTGGAGGTTCTACGGGTGTTCTTCTGGAGGTGCTACGGCTGATGCATTCCCTTGATTTGGTTATTCTGGAGTTCGTTTTGTAGTGAAGATGTTTGGTTCTTCTGGAATTTCTCATGGAGTGTAGAGGATGCATGTGAAAAGCAGCAGTCAAGGTGTTGGAGTTGGAGGCGCTCAAGATAAGGAGTTGGAGATGCTGAATCAATCAGGTGCATAATGTGGGAGAGGCAAACTCTCCTCAAATTCAAAGATCTTGTTTGGTCTTTCTTTGGGGGATTAATACACAAGTCTGTTGCACTTGGGTAGGGTTACTCTACAGCAACCTCTATTATGCTCTGTACCCTTTGGTCTTGGAATTGCTATGGAGTAGGTGGTTTCATAATGAAGGATCGTAGTTATTGCTGGGTCTTGCATATTCAGTATCTCTGCCTCGTGTTGCTTCATTGGTGATGCCTTGGTGCGGTCGAATTGGTGATTGTTTAGGCTAATTTTGCCTTGTTGCTGTTGAATCTTGGAGGGTGTTTTGTCTGTCAGTCTTTTGGCTTCTTCATTGTCATTGCGGTCCCAAGGTAGTATGTTCACATTCAAGTTCCATATGGAAATCTTTATTCTCTGGAGGCTGATGTAGGTGGGTTCATTTGAAGGTTTGTGGAGAAAGATTATCTACCATGGAGTTCTCCTGTAGGGATGATCTCTCCAGCTGGGTTCCAGATGATTCTCTCTTGATATATTTTTTCTGCTTATGCGGTAATAGCTTGTTTTAGTGTTTGGGCTGTATAAGTTTTGCGGGTTGACCTCTGGTTAATCTTGTTATTCCCCGTTGGGTCTATGGAAGAATTTGATTGTCGCTTAGAGGGGTGCCAACCTTGTTGGTTTGTCTCTTTTGCGTCGTGATGCCATTTTTTCTTCGGTTCCCTTTAATCTTTGTAATCTGTTTTCAAAGATTAATAAAATCTTTTTTGCCGTGCAAAAAAAAACACCACTTAAAGAATCTACAACTTGCAGTTGGGTGTTTGCCCACGAAGGAAAAGGATCCAACGAGAAAATTTTGGGTACGGGGAGGGTACCACGTTGTACCCTCTCAGCACATCTGGGCCGTCAAATGCATTCAACCAACGGTCCGGATTGAAAGTGCCGTCCGGATTTTAAAAAAATATAAAATAAAATAAAAAATATGTTTTAATCCGAGCCGTCCGATGCATTTTTGGACGGCTCGGATGTGCCGAAGGGGCACCATGTCACCCATACCCTATTTGCACCCAAAATTTTCTCCGATCCAACATTGTACGCATTTAATGTATGACTTCGATCTGTTTCATCGGCAAAGGAAGTACTCCATTTAATTTAATATTAGGCCCAGTTTTCCAAAAGATTTTAGCACCCAGGTGCTAAAATCATGATATTTCAAATCAAAAAATGAAGTAGTTCGGTGTATCGTTTTTCGAATCATGATATTAGAAATGACGAATAAGAAAAACTTCAAAGTTCCATATAAATGCAACAGATGGACAATGCCTCTCTTTATTTTATAATCGTAAAAAATATATCAAAAAAAATATTTTGGAAATAATATTTAAAAAAATTATTTTTTCAAAAATGTTTTTTTTCAAAAAAGTTTTGGCCATCTATTTTGGGACAAAGTGAGTATTTTTTAAAGAAGTAATAAAATTTAAAAAAACTACCAATGTTGCACATGCATAACTTATGTTTCCTATACGAGTTGACCAGACATGATTTTGGAAAATCATACATCTGTTACTGAGTAGAAAATTCGAAAGAATCAAATCTAATCTTTAAGAAAACACAAGTACGGGCAATAGGTTGGCATCGCCGGCATTGTATCGTGTCGTGTTCAAGTTGTGTTGTTTCGGATTAACATATCGACGCATAAAATTAAACAGTTCTTTGTGTCTTATCTAGCTTAGTCTAATATGTATTGGTCATTTTCATGTTAGTGTGTCACATAACATTCGTGTTTGTATCAAAAGTCGTTAACCCGATCCCTCTAAATTCGAGTCATGTCCAGAATTTCCACTCCTAAGGGGACAACCCAAAATCTAACCACTTTTGGGGACGCTAATTTTCACACCCCATTTTCTTGTAAATGCACTCTCTTTTTTAATGACCAAACTACACAGAGAAATTGGCTACAAGAGAAGAAGGGAAAAAAAAAAAAAAAAAGGAGTGCATTTATAAGAAAATGAGTGTGTGAAAATTAAGGATTGTTTCACAAAACTGACTTATAGCGCTTTGAGTGGCAGGTAACTCTCTCACAACATATTAATGCGATTTCACTTAATAAGCCCCCACTGAGTCTATTTGTGGAACACTCCTTTCTTCTTCTTCTTTTTCTGGGTCAAATTATAGGATGTTATTATAAGTTAAATTATAATATGGGTAAGCTTTCATTCAAAGAAGTCGAACCCGAGACCTTACATCCTAAAAGAGCGCTACACAAGTAGTAACACAATTATTGGACCAAACCCAAAGGTTACACTAACCAAACCAATTCCTACCGGAAACAATCAGCCGAATAATTAGAAGTCCAATTGTCACCGAACATCATATTTTAACATAATTCCGGGTCAGTAACCTGCCAAAGGATGATAAAAAGAAAAATCGGAAATGATTTGGGTACACCAACAATTGTACCCCAATTGCACCCCACCTCATCGGGACCGTCCAGATTTAAAGTGTTTTATGATCGGTCATACTTTTATGACCAAACACTTTTTTGGGCGGTCCAGATTTAAAGTGTTTTATGATCGGTCATACTTTTATGACCGATCATAAAGCACTTTAAATCTGAACCGCCTAAAAAAATGTTTGGTCAGCCCCAATGAGGTGGGGTGCAATTGGGTACCTATATATGGGGTACCCATAGCACGATTCAAGAAAACTAGAGTAGTAATCATCCAAATAAATGTGTGCTGTTTTCTTCTTGGGAGCTGGGTCCTATTGTGCCTTCCATGAGGGGATATTTTTCAATGCCATTGGCATGGTTGAAGTGCATTCTGAACCACACAATCATGTGAGGTCACTCCCAAGTATGTAAACTCCACATGTTTGTGTTGTTCAAAATCGTGCTCAATCATGTCCGAGTGGCATTGAAAACTTTTTCCATCCACGTTGCCTCGTCCTGAGTTCTAAAGAGTGAAACAAATTGTTCAACTTGTAGCTAGAACCTAATGCGTACATTAGCCCCATAGAAAATTAAGTTAAATCGGACCACGTCAAAAATCTAGTAAGAAAATCATCTTTTTTCTTCAATAAATGAACAGCAATGTACAATTTTCAAAATACTACACTGCAAGATTATTTGATTCAATTACTACAACAACAGAAACATCAAATCGAAAAGAAAACGTCAAGGGTAACGAGAATTTCGTTGTTTAAATTTCGAGCCAAAAAGATAACGAAAAAAAATACAAATTAAAAATTTTAAAAAATTTATTTGGCAGTACTAATCAGACAACAGTGAGCTCAGTGTATCTAGGCCTTGTTCTATCTGGAGAAAGCACATCATCCCTAGCCTTCCTCTTGTTATTGTTGGATTGTTGTTGAACCTCTGCTGTTTCTTGATTTTGATGGTTCTTGTATTTGGTTTTCATCAAATGGGGTTTAAGCTTATTAACATCTGCTAATCTCACTGGTTTGAGGAAAAATTCTTCTGCACCTTCTTCTAAGCATCTGCAAATATAATCAATATCTGTAAAATATCCAATGTTTATAGCAAAAGTTTTACTTAAACGTGCGATATTTTCTCTCATTAAAAATTTACCTGCTTATTCTTGAAGGAACATTCTCAGATGACATAATGACCACGGGTATATTTCTCAGAGATGTTGATTCCTGCAACATGGAACAGCAATTCCTATTTATTGTTGACTGCATATGTTTGTTTTCATTGAAAACAGAGGGGGAAAAAAACATTCACTTAAATAACACTCATTTCTTGACAAAATTAAACATGTACAAATGTATCTATAGAATGTGCACACTTGGCTGATAAAATCATACACGGCGCACACGTCCCTGCGGCCTATGCCATGCCATAAAATGGTTTTACAGATAAGCACCGTGTAAGGTTCCATTAACCATGTTGGAACTTGTGGCTCATATGAAGAGATAACAAAGAGTTCTGATGAAAGGTCAGATGCCGAGCAGAACGGAGCGGAGCGGAGTGGAATAATTAGGGTTGAAATAGAGTAGGGCTATATATACTCTTTAATGTAAAAACCCTAGCCGATTTTGATAATAATAAACTGACTCGCTCTCGCTTCCGTAGAGGTACCCGATTTTGGGGAACCACGTAAATTCCTATGTTCGATTCTTTACTGTTTTTCGTATTCTATTATTGTGTGTGTATGAGTGCAAATTCTAATGTAACTAGATTGACCACAAGGACAAAATTGATTTCCGAAAGTAAGTTTGTACTTTGTACAACCGAATCATAAAATTTGACAGGGACGAAACTAAAACTACCTGTGTTCATAAGACTTGATATCATTAAGACTAAAAAGTTAGTACCTTAATTTTCTTGAGCAAATCATATCCTGTCATTCCAGGCATACAATAGTCTGTAATAATCATATTCACCTCCATTTCCTGTAAAAATCCACCAAATCAAAAAACATAACATATGATTCAGACAACCCAGCAAGAAAAACACCTGAATTTCCGAAGAAAACTACCAAAAACCCAGATTTTTTTTTATGATAATGAAGAGTGTTCCGATGAACTAGACTAATCTAAATTCCGTACCTGCTTAATGTTTGGACGAACAGAAAGTTGATTCGGGTTGCTCAGATCATCATCGTCATTCAAACCCAGAAATTTTAAAGCCTTGGTGCCAGAATCCACTGTAGTTACTGCCATTCAAAAAAAACAGAACACCCAAATTAATCCACTCTGTTTTCATCTATTTTTTTCATTCTCTCTGTTTGGTAGCCAAGAAAATACCTTGATATGAAGAGGTCTTGAGGAGCCTCTCAATGAGTTTTCTGTCTATGATGCTATCATCAACAGCCAAAACATGAAATTGTGACTCTGTGGCCAAACCCATTTCTCCAATTCCCTCAATCCAATCTCAAAATCTTAATACAAACTTAAAGAAAAAGAATTGGACTTCTTGTGAGTTTCTTTTCCTTCTTGGTATATGTATAGACCTTGTTTGGTTTGAGGTTTTTATGGGGTGAGTGGAAAAGAGAGTTTTTTGTATTGAAATATATAAGAAGAGTCACCAAAATCTACAAAGCAAGATCTGACCAGATTTCATCCAAATTTCAAAGATCTTACCGAATTTTCCTAAGTTGATTTTGATTTAGTACAAGACAAGAAATGAAAAGTGATAGCAACAAAGAAACAAAGAGAGAATCACCACCTAATAAAATATCCAAATCTACAAGAAAACAACTTGTGAGAATCCATTATTGTGTTTGATTTTAGGGGTTGGGTATTTATACGCAAGTGGGAGGAGATATACTCGTAGAAAATATTGGTTTGGATACATGTGTCACGACACACATTCGGAACCGGGGGAGGTGCTGCGCAGCCCCGTGCTGCGCAGCGTGCTGTGCAGTCCATTTCGGTGCCGTTCTGGCACTGTTTCGACGATCGGAGACGTCCACCGTGTAGAGCTCGTCGAGTACTACAAATGTATCAAAAATAAAGTCGATCGGATATCGTTAAGTGCCTCATCAGAACACAAATAAGTTGTAAAAAATTGGAACACACATGTCTTGAAACATTAAATGAAAACCATTGAAATCATTTTTTTCAACATATTTGTGTTCCGATGAGGCACTTAACGATATCGGATTGAGTTGATTTTTGGGTACATTTATAGTACTCAACGAGCTCTACGCGGTGGACGACTCCGATTGTCGGAACGGTAACGGAGCAGTGCCCGAAAGGGCCCGCACAGCACGCTGCGCAGCACCCCTCTGTTTTGCACAGATTCGGACATAAATATGTCTCAAAATATTTGATACATGTGGGTCTTGGTGCATGGCAAGAAGTTTACGTGCATCGAATTATTCCAAACACATCTACTAGGATTTGCATTTTTTTTTTCTTTCTAATATTGCGAAAATAAAATAAAAACCTTTTGTTATGAAAGCAAAAAAGCAGGGTTGTCAATTCAGGGGTTTGTCGCAACGGTTAATCTACTGGCCATGTCAAGACTTATCACTCCAAGATCGTAGTGTCAATTCACCTAGCCAACGATTTGCTCTTGCATCCACATCATTTTACGCAAACGCGTGAAAATAAATGCTAGAGGAGATAAACAGATTAGTCTGATTTATCGAGACAAATTTAAGAAGGAAAAAAGTGTGAGTGCTCTTTTGGTTTGAGGTGGGACCCGAAAAAATCCTCCAAGAGATACATGTGATGTCGGGCATTGGGGCCCTCTTTCACTGTGCAAAACCATGCGCACTTACCATAATCTTAAGCAGGTGGGGGTGGGGTGCAAAGTGATGGAAATTTCTTTTGATTCCCTTTCAAGATTTGCTCCCCATGGCCATTCATTGTGTGCCGCATACATCCAAGATACATGTATCATAAGATTATCTCCAAATCCTTTTTTTTTTTTTCAGGGTATTTGGGTCTGGTTACGTTCACCTCCATTACTCTCTTTACCGATCCGATCATAGGCAGAAAATCCATGCAGAGACTAGCTAGAGATTTTTCTCTCCTGCAACCTGAGCCTGGTCTACAAAAATTGTCAACTTTCGAACTCAGTATGTCTAGGTTTAAAGTTCATCTCTGTTACCTCTTAAACTACCCTTTGGGTTTATCTCTAAAAAGAGATTATATGCTTGCGCTACAGATTTAACTAGTTTTTTTCAAAAATTAGTTTTTCTCAAAAATCAAGACATGTCATTCTCTCACAATACATCACATAAAAAAGTGTGAACACAAAAAACCAAGACAGTTTTAAAACAAAACTCCCTCGGTGGAACACCCCTTTAATAGTAATTTAAGTTCCCATAAAAATGGAAAAGTTATAGTTAACATATAATCTAGTACAATCTCGTATAAATCACCTAAATTTGTATTCGATTCGTTTCTAAGATAATGTTTGTCAAGCTTATGTGTCATGTGTCAAATCGTTTTTTCACTTTCGCTTTTATTTCTACCTAAAACTTTTTATAAACTTTTTAGTATCGTCTATTTTTTTATATCGTTTTCTCTTAATTTTTAGGAACGACTTGCCTCAAAACTCATGCAACCAAATGGTTTATTAGTCCATTTAGCACATTTGGGAGATAATAAAGGAAATTCAATCTAACTAATTCAAATATCAGTCTACATCTATTCATTAAGTTTTTGTCCATGAAATGCAAAATCAAAATCGATCAAGCCCTTATTGATATCTGAATGACTGATTTTTTACAACAATTCTTACAATATGTTTTAAACAAATTCAATGGCTATA
Organism: Vaccinium myrtillus; assembly: GCA_016920895.1. NCBI lineage: Eukaryota > Viridiplantae > Streptophyta > Magnoliopsida > Ericales > Ericaceae > Vaccinium > Vaccinium myrtillus. The sequence goes on from CM029280.1 coordinate 4,011,317, forward strand.
GCATTTGTGTGGGATCCCAAATTAAGTCTCACACAATCCTTTGTATATTCAGTATCACTACAAATTCAATGTTTGAACTCTTACATGAAAGAGTTTTAATTCTATATAAGAAAATGGCTTTAATTAGGTGTCAAATCAACTTCATCGCACTCCATTGCTTGTTTTTTAGTGAAAAAAATTACAAATAAAAAGTGCACTAAAAGACAACAACTATTGTGCATTTATCAAAATGAAAAATCTACCGTCAACCCAATGAGCAGACGGTAAGGTGTATGAAATTAAAACTCTTCCATAAAGAGTTTGCTTTACCGTTAGTTCAGTGAACTAACAATAGAAGGACAGTTATCGAAAAAAGAAAGTTTGAAAATCATTTTCCAAATAAAAAAAAAGGCGGCCTGCTGTAAACTAACTACCGCTAGACGTGCTCATTACTAGTTTTGATGTTACAGGTGACCAACTGTAATTTATTTATGACATGTACCTAGCTACAAATCTTTGTTTCATTATCCATGAGTAATTTAACTTCCCTAGAAAATTACTGTAATAAGATTCGGACGTGACATAAAGATTTCATTTGTCTAATGCATGCACTAATATTTACGCTCCATACAGATCTTAATTGTAGGTTCTTTCCTTTTTCCTTATCTTTTTTTTTTTTTTGCGTTTCGGAAAACAACTAAATTACGAGATATGGGTACTGAACAAAGGGTACCGAGAATGAACCGATCGCACACGGGGACCAAGTGCATTAGATCATGTAGCCCATTTACCTCATTAAACAATAAAGAAAATTCAGCGTTGGAAAAAATTTCAATAGGGTTTTAGTTTGACATTTTGCCCTTGACAGCCATTAATTTATTGGTTTGAACTGTAGTACATATCCATACTTGGGGAAAAAAAAACCAGTGGCCAACTTATGCCACTTTTTGGCTTATTTGGATGAATTTGCCCCTCGATTGGAGGGCACTCTGTGTTTGGTAGCTGGGCATTTAGGACTTTTCACTATATGTTGTGTTCCCATCCTCTAGGGGGATTAAACTAGGAAAGTGTTGGGAACATGAAAAAAAAAACATGAAATTGAACATGAAAATGCATATGATGGATGAGATTCACCCGGTACACTGTTTTTATAGTGTACTGCGTGAATCTCATCCGTTGGATGTATTTTCATGTTTTCTTTTCACGTACGTACCCTACCAAACCTCATTAAACTAACACCTGTCCAAAGACAAGTTAAATGTAAATGCAAGCCTACAAAGGCCCTGTTTGGGAGCTCGATTATACATTCTCCTTGTTCTTTTTCCCATTTTCTTTGTTTAGGAGCCTAATTCTCGGGTAATGCATTCTCAAAATCACACAATGAAAACTATATTTAATAATCAGTCCTGGAGACACTTTTGGATTCTCTTGTTGCATTCTAGCTTTACCATCCAGATGGAATGACCACGCTACGTTGCCGTTGATCGATTTTATTATATTATAATAAAAATTGATAAAATACAAAATCTATTCAAAATCTTATAATTAATAATTGCAAAATCTATATATAGCAAAATCTTTTTGAAATAATTAATAATAGCAAGCGAAATTTGCATGTTTCACAAAGGCTACGAGATCTGTACTTAATAGATATTTCAGTATGTCGATATGTTCATTTTCTACGGAGATAGAGACTTTATCGTTATACCCTAAGTCCTTAATCGAACTTAGCAAAAAGTCCAAGCGGTTAATCTTAGGAGCCACAATAACTAATAATTACAAAATATATATATTGCAAATCTTTTTAGAAAATGATTTTCACACCTCCTTTTATCCCAAAATACTTCCTTTTTTTTTGTCTTTTATTCACTTGAGATTACCAAATTGCCCTTCATACGGAAAAAGTGACTTATGAAGTAATGGTAATTTGGTAATTTCAAGGTAAATAAAAACAAAAAATGAGTTTTTGGGGATAAAAGGTGTGTGAAAATTATTTATTGCTAGCGGTAATAATAATGGAAGCGGGGGAGGTGTTGTGCACAGCCGTGTTGTGCATAGTGTTGTGCACCCTTCGGCTGTTGGATCGAGTTTTGGTCGGTTCGGATGTGTTTTAATTTTTTACCGGTAAAAAAAATCAAAATTTAAAAAAAAATTGTCAAACGCATCCGAGCCATCCAAAACTCGATCCAACGGCCGAGGGGTGCACAACACCGTGCACAGCATGGTTGTGCACAGCACCTCCCCCGAGTCCAATAATAATACATGAATGCTACATACACTTCTGGGTTGCACTCCCGGGTGCACTTCCGGGTATTTTGGATCCAAAACAACGTCGTTTCGGATTTCTCCCATTCAATTCAATACAGAGAAGAACAGAAGCGTAAGAGGGAGAGAGAGAGACCACGATCCAGCGACCACGATCCCCACCACCACCGCCGGGCTACCACGATCTCCACCACCGCCGTCAACCACACTCTCCACCTCCGGCGAGAGAAGACAGCTTCGAATCGCCCCGACAAACTTCGAATCGCGAGTAGGAGCTTCGAAATCGAAGGTCTATCTCTCTCTCTCTCTCTCTCACGCTGCTCTCTTCTCCTCCTTGGTGGTTTTTGCACAACTGAGTTTCTGGGTTCGAAAAGAAAACCCTGATTCGAAAAATTGAAGTTTTTTTTTTTTTAATCTCAGAAGTGGGATACAAGATTTGTTGTCTTGACTTCATCATTTGACGTTGAATCTGGTGTCTTTTCTATGTCTACATTCTCATATGTAACTTCGAAACGGCCCTTTAGTTGAACAACTGGCTTTGCCTTCTCTCATCACTGTTTGCTGTTATGACAAATCAGAATTAGGTAGAAGGCACAAAATGTATCTGGCACCAAAATAGGATTTGCTAGTTGAATAAGACATACGGCACAATTGAAAACCAAAACTAAACAAGAATCAGTTTTGCTAGTTGAATAAATGGGAGGTATAGCATTTCCAGATTCTCTGTTGAAATGTGAACATGTATTTAGATTAAGTATTAGAGATGTACAAGCACATGTATATTGAAAATTCATTTGTGATTACCGACATACGAAAGACTCAGTATTGAATTTTAACTAGACTAGTACATTGGTTTTTGACTCACAAATGGTAGAAGGGAATTGAGTGAGATGAACCTTAGGGGCAATCATACATTACCATCAGGATAGGTTTTTACTAACATGTTCAATGTCCAGTTGTTTCTGGCAACAAAAAGACCAAAGAAAAGTTGATCCTCATGTAGTATAAGTAATGGACTGATTCATATTACCAACTATTTCATTTTGCCTCTTCATCAAACAAAACAAATAAAATTTGATTCTTTGGTAAAAAAAAATTTGAGGAAAAGAAAAGCTCTTTTCTTATGAGCTCATTTCCTAATTGTTAGTTTTTTTAAATGGTGGTTTTTTTACTGATGGCTAATGGCTTCTGCAGTTTTGTCATCCCTTATCTCTAAGACTCGTGCCTAAGTGGGGGTTGATTGACTCCACCACCAAAAGCGTCAAAAAGGAAATATAACATGCAAAAACCCTTTATAAAATCACGTAGGACAACAAATCCAAAACAAGTGGATTTCAAGAAAACCAAATCCGGCGAAAACGATCTCCAAACAAATTACTGGAAACTAACTTTGTACCACGCGACTCTCAAAGTACCAAGTCAATGGAGTTTTTTGGTCCTAATCTGAGTATGTTTTCCCTTCCCAACCTGCATTTTACTCGCAACGAACCCTAAACATCACAAAGGAATTCCAACCACTAGACCAAAAACCCAGAGACAAATTTTGAGAGCAAAACACAAACAACGAAAACCATATCAATTACGCCATCTACTTAGCCAGCAACGCATGCAAAGAACATGAAACAGAACAGGGAAATCAGACAATACGAGAACCACCTCCACCAAATCAAACACCCAAAACACCCCAAAAGAGGCGAAAAACAAACAATCAACAAAAACTTGTAACACCGACAAATCGTTTACCAATGACTACAGATGGCCAAATGCAGCAATAAAATACGAAGTGCAAACTATTTTAGGCAAAAACTAAATCCACAAGTTAGCCCTAAAAACTATTTCGAGATCCATCAATGAAAAATTCCAAACTCAACCAAACAAATCAAAGTAATTGAAATCGCAAGACTTGATTGTATTCTCTTACCTGTATATGAACACGAGGGCGGTGATCAGCCGCGTCCGGCGAGACAACACTGGTCAATCAGAATCCATCGTCCATCGATGAGGAGTTTGGGTAAGAAGTGTGGTGGCGTTCGGTGATTGGGAAGAAGAGTGGTGGCGTGAAATATATAGATTACGTTATTGGGTGAAAATCAAAGAGAGAAGGTTGCCTTTTCTGTTAATGACTTAGCTTTTGAGCTGCAAAATGTGTTTGGAAATTTTTAACAAATGGTGGAGAAACAATGACATGTAGAAAAGCTGCGAAGATGTGTACAACTAGAGCTACTTTAGTGTAAAGTAAGATTAGGTTGCCTGAACATTGCGACAAGGTTAGCTTTCTGCTTTCCTTTGAATTAAACTGTCATTGTTTAGCTGCCATCGTTCTTCTTTTTGTCTTGGTTTTTAGAAATTTGCTAGAAAAATATGCTATGATCAGTTCAGAAGACTTTGCATCCTTGCATAAAAGAAAACTACATCAGATTCTGGCACTGTTTTATTATGCATCGCAATAGGTATTGTTTATGTTTTCCACCTGCTTGAAATGCTTTGTTGTCCGTGTTCTGTATATGACAGAGTTTTGCATTCCCCAATGGAAAATAGGCCAGACATAAACGAGGATACCAACAAACCTACATCTTTGGACAATCTTCGTCAATGGAATGAATGGCAATTGCTTGATTCCATTCTCCCAACAGGTGGCTTTGCTCATTCTTTTGGTCTTGAGGCAGCAGTTCAAGCTCGTCTAGTTTCTAATCTTGACGATCTTCGGATTTTCGTGATCCATGTGTTGGATAATACAGGGAGTCTCATTCTTCCGTTTGTTTATTCTTCAACCATCTCCCCCGACATGCAAACGTGGCATATGCTCGACAGAATTTTGGATGCGACACTAACAAATGAAGTTGGTCGTAAGGCATCAATTTCACAAGGATCAGCACTTATGAGGGTGGCTGCATCTGTATTTTCAGAAGTCCCTTCTTTGAAGACGATGAGAGATGCATCTTTGGCTAGTGGCGGAATTGCTTTTCATCATGCTCCTATTTTTGGGCTGATATGTGGACTTCTTGGGTTTGATTTCGAAAAATCTCAGAGGGCATATATGTTCATAACGATGAGGGATATAATCTCTGCTGCGACTAGGTTAAATTTGGTAGGCCCCATAGGTGCTGCCTCATTGCAGCATCAGATTGCTGCTGTTGCTGAAGGTTTGTCAAACAGGTGGATGAACCGTAAGGCTGAAGACGCCTGCCAAACGGCTCCTCTACTAGATACAGTGCAGGGTTGCCATGGCTACTTGTTTTCTCGATTGTTCTGTTCCTGAATATGGATTAAGGTTTTAAGCAATTTCCATCATTTGAATTGAATTGTCAGGGCCTTTCAGATATATAGGGCATGTGGATCATAACTGGTAGTGAACTTCTCTTTTAACAATTGAAGGAATTTTTGTTTGTCCCTGTGGATATGTATTCTTTTTTTCTTGAATTTATTTCGATGAGATGGAAGGGAGATGGTTTGCAACTATGAACTGAAACCATAACATATTGGTCTGTTCCATTTTGCTATGTCTCGTTGGACTCCGAACCACATGGTCATGTGATTTGTAAAATTCAAGCTACTCAAGATCGCTTTCAATTAGTTCAAATAAAATTCATTTGAGATTTGTTCAATAGATAAAAAAGTTAAAATTTGATCACATTTTTAAAGCTTGTTAATTTTTCCAAGCAAATTTGAACAATTATTGCTCGCTTCATTTGACTCGTTCACCAAATTTATCCTTGAACTAACGGATTTCCGGGTCTGCCAGATAATAGTTTTTTTTTCCTTCATTCTCGCTTAGATTAAGAAATACTAAAAATTAAGATGATACAAAAATAAAAACGAAATATTTACCCTATTTCTACTATCTACCCTATTTCTAAGCTCTTGTAGTCTATAAAAACGAAATAAAAAAATAAATAAACAAAATTAAAAGTCTATCCGAATCCCATGTTTGATTTGTGGATTGAAATAGATGGGATAATAATTTTGGAATGGGTGGTCCTCGACTATTTGTCTTAGTATTTATTTCATCCCTACTTCATCCCAATCCCATGTTTGATTTGCGTTTGATTATTAATGAGATATTTTTTTTTATCAAAAAAAGAAGGTAAATAATTAGACAAGAAAAATATTTTTTTTTTTAAAAAACATTTTTAAATAATTGTTAAAAATACTTTTTCAGAACAATAACTAGGAGTTTTTTTTTTTAAAGCTTTTGAAAATAATTTTTTTCTAAAAAAACATACTTAATTTACAGAATATTTTTTAACAAAATAAAGTTTTTTAAAAATATTATTTCCAAAATAATTTTGAGATATATTTTTCTTTTTGCAAAATATTTTTTGAAAACAATTTTAAAAAGAGATAATTTTTTTTGTTCGAAAAATAAATATTTCCAAAAAAAACTTTTGTAGATATTTTTTTGAAAAACATTTTTTGAAACATTTTTTTTAAAAAAAATAAAAGTTTCTTACAAAAATGTTATTTCCAAAATATTTGTTTTATGGGAAAAATTTTGAAATTTAAAATAAAAAAAAAATTTGAAAAAAATTTTGAATCAAAAAATTTTGAAAAATAAAAACAATTTTGAAAATACTTTTTAAGAACAATTTCAATATCCAAATATTTTCGAAAACAATCTCATCTTTGTTAATCATATTCAACGCCACTTCCTTTCAGGAATTATTTGGTATTCTACATATTATATAAGGATAAAAATGATAGCTGGATTAATAATCTCGAAAATCATTCGGGAACCAAACGAGAAGGAATTGATTTTAGCACTTCTCCTTTGTTTAAGTGCACTCCAACTTTTATCTTATTCCATAATCACATAAAATATGGACAAAAAGATGAGTGCATTTGGATACGTAAAATGATACATACACAAGTACACAGCCAAAAAATCACAACTCAATTCACAACTCTTCACATACATGTTAGACTCACAAACAATTACGATATAGTGTGTGGGTCCCATCTACATGTGAGGAGTTGTGAATTGGCTGTGTTTTTTCGTTGGGATAAAAGGCTTATATAAAAACAAATCCATTTTTTTGTCACAACAATGAATTCCTTTCCACGATCCAATTTCCTTGTCAAACTCAATGAACAACCAAACCCAAGCCCTAGAGCTGCAAATGGTCGATCAAGACGCTAACAAAAACGATCAAGCAGCTCGACAATGGGAGAAGCTTGTTCGCGGTTGGATCTCTACGATGCCCGAGGGCAAGACCGTGACCTCGAGTGAGGTCGAAGATTGGATCAACTCGAACCTTTCTTCTTTACCTGAAGAATTCAAGTCAATGCCCAGACCAGAGCTCTATGAATGGTTCAATTCTGTTGCCAATAGTATGCGAGCGTCCAATGAGGTACTATTTGATGTGTTTGGCTTACTGAGCCTGAAGATTTCGATCATTATGCGTTTTGCGATACATATAGTGATGATTACAGTTCCTCATATTTAGGGATTTCTCAGAAATTACTATGCGAATGCTTTTGTATGTAAAGCTGTGTACTGTTGATAGCATTGCTTGTGAACAGCTTTGAAGGATATTTCATCAGAGATGATGAAACTTTTAAGTGATAAAAGCATTTTCCCATATAGACATATAGTAAAACTTTGCCCCCACTAAAATGGATGTACTACGGATGGGTTTGATAGGTTTGGTTGAGTCGTTTGTTTATCCATTACACTGCTAGTTGGCCTTGGTCAGGCTTCCCCGCTTCTGAATAACTTTCGCCACGCGGCCACTTCGCTTCTTGCTGACATCTCTGTTCAGACAGCCAGAACTTGTGAAGGTTGGACGCTCAATCAAAAAGTGATGGCCCTTGTCTTTAAGGTGGGTATATCAATACTAGCGTTCTGTTTAATGCACGGGGAGACATAAACCAACTGATGTCTAGAGGTCAATACCAACTGACATCTAGAGGTCAATTTCAAATTAATAGGATTTCTAAAAACTGTAGACGAAAATGAGATGTGGATGGTAACCATAAGCAATAGTAACAAATAAAACTTATAGGTGTTCTGAAAATTTGAGTAACTTCTAAGTGGAACTATGGAAGATTTGTTGATTTAAGAATCAACTCTAAGGGGTGGGCGCATGGGGAAATTTCATACCACAAATTGCCCACTAGTTTCCTTGCTTCCGTCTCTAATCATTTGAAGAAAATCAAGACAAAAAATTACACATGAATTGTGTAGTCGTGTACTGAAGTATTGGGGAATAATTTCAACTATTTGTATCCCATTTCTCACAATCAAAATAACTCATTTTCTCATGCTTAATTGAACATGATTTCTTGCGGAGAGGAGACGTGCGTGTGAGTGATGAGGGGTGGTGATTTTCATCGCCTTTCAAATTCAAGTAGGCGTGAGAGTTGTTGTGAAGAGAGAATGTGGTTGATTGCAGTGGTGTCCATTTTTAAGTGATTGCAGTGGTGTCCATTTTTAAGTTATGGAAACTGCCATTGGGCTTGGAGATACTGATTTACCCTCCACTGTCAACTAATAATGAGATGCCACGTAATCCTTTAGGTAGTGAAACTAGAACAGTATTGGGGATTGGAGCGCACAATACATTTGTTTGTTTTGGAATTTTGGACAAGATTTCAATTTTTTATGTTTCTGGATTGAGACCATGGGGTATAACTTACGATATCAGGAGACAACTGGGAGTTAGGAAGCCTTTCGAATCCACAATATTTAGTTGGTTTATTCTACAGTGGATGAAATTGTAAAGGAAATGTAAGCTTTAATTTTTTTTTAGGACTTCAATACATCCTATCCTTGAAGAAAATGAAATGTAATTCTTTGTTTCTCAAAGGAAGGGCGAGAAAAGTTATGGCCTCAATGACTCTTAACTTAACCTTGTTATGCATGTGAACAATGTAGATTAAGACAGTACAGGAGGTAGAGGTATTGAACCTGCTATGTCAGTGGTTTATGTGTGAAGAAAATATAAACTTTGCAATGCGTCTGCAGCTGTTTTGAACTCTTTCATGTCCAATGTTCTGAGGGTTTTTATTCACAGGAAGACTTTTTGTTGTTGTTGTTGGATTTGCATTTCCTTGAGGACACACTAGTTCTTTTTTCTCCTAGAAACAGAGTATTAATTGGTAAAGGGTTCTCTTTCATATGGCAGCATAAAGATTCTATTCAGCTTGATCCTAATCATGCTCGATTTCAACGCACTGACCAATGGATGCCAGTTTATTCCTGGTTAGAGTCATTAGATACAGATGAGCTGATAAAGTCGGAGGATATTATAGATTGGCTGTCGGCGAACCCAGAGATCAAAGAACAGCTTTACTCTAGGCATTCCCGTTACCATTTGATGCACTACATCAAGAAATGCCATATTAAAATGCTTAAGAGAAAAGAGAAGAAGAAGGTATGACCTTTTTGCACTGTTGACTTTGTTGTTTTGTTGTAATCTTGGTCTCTAAGGGTGGACTTCATCATTGAATTTCTACAGCTGTATATGCTGTTGGTTCAGCTTCTGTGATTGACGACCGTGGTCCATTACTGTTTTTTATCAGTGGAAAACAGCACTTGAATGTCGTGTACTGGTAGATTTTATACCAAGTAACGTAGAGCTTATGCTTTCTTGAACAGGGGTTGCAGCCTACAATCAAAGAAAATTATATGAAGGCTCACAAAACTGCGACTACAAAACTACCAGTTCCTCTTCCACGTATGGTTCATTTATTGTGTTATTGCATTTTCCTTCCAATATGTTTCACATTTGATGCAATTGTGACTTTTTCTTTTCTCTAGCATAGCCGTTACTTGTTACTTCTTACTTGTTAGACCAGTCAGCTGGGTCCCTGACTTTCTCTGGACCATCAGTACAGCTGACGGTGCATTTTATTCGCAACACATGTATGAGTTTGTTTATGTATATGCAAACAGGGGTACTTTGGTTGATTGTTTACAAGTTTATATGGGATAATTTCTGCTTAAGCAAAGCAAGTGGCTAAGATAAAAATCCAGATGTGTTGTATGCTTCCGGGATGTTGTTTAAGAAAAGAGAAGGAACTTTAGGTCTGTGCTTATGAAAAGGATTGTAAAAGAATCAAACTCTTGAACTGGTATGGCAACTTCTTGCCCGAAATTGGTTTATTGTAGATTTGTAGACCTGATTGAAATTCTAGTTAGTGTTTTACTAATCCACCAGGCCATGGTAGTCAAGCTCTGGCATTTGGAGGCTTAAATCTATCCTTTATAGTGGTGCTCCCACAGGAAATGGTGTCATTAATCTATAGTGCCTAAGTTTGAAACGCTGTTATTTAGTAGTTAAATATACCAGTTAGGACAGCATTGAATAAACTTGATTAGTGCGGATGTAGCATGCCAATGTGAGCTCTGTATGTCAGTATTAGGTTTTAGACATTAATACAAATATAAGCTCCGTATTTCATTATCAGGTCATAGATATTAGCTCAAGAAATATGACACTGTTTGTTAGAATTCCTCTACAATCACATATGGTTACTCAACTATTACAGTCCCAATTTCGCAGTCCCAAACAGCAGCCAGTTTCCAATTTCGCAGGTCGGCTTGAATACGGTGGGATATTTGGCATCTCATATCATTTTCTGAGACTCTGAAATTTGTTTGTGCGACTTACTCTTCTGTTTGCTCAGTTTTCCTGCCTCACTATATTAATTAAGCTTACAATACGTAATTATCTAAAGAATTTGCTTATTCACCCAATCACTTTTGCAGGCACGACTTTGAACAATCTGCCTAAAGACAGTGAGTTATACGCAGCAAAACGAAGTGAAGCATTTCGCAAATATGAGCTGTGAGTCAACATTAGATCTCTCTATCTTCTTCCTCTAATATAACCTTCTCCTCGCAGTTTGCTTTTACACTGAATCCTTTATTTTTTTTCCATTTATTTTAGTTTGGTAGAGTTGGAGAAGCAGCTTTCCACCATCTTCCCAAACCGCGAAAACGTGCACACTTCCAAGTAATCATGAGAATGTCTTTGTGGATGTATATATCATCTAGTGGACCGAGTACCGTTGGTTGGGTTGTAAAGCTTCTGATATTGAAAAATCCATTGCCGTATGGAGTGCTAGGGCATTGTGCGAGGAACACTGAATTTATTCCAACTTTAAGAATGAATTTATTCCAACTTTAAGAATGTGAATTGCAGCTAACCAAAGTTATTGGGTGCTCTTTTTCATTTTTCTATGTTTTGTTTTTGGAAATTCGATGGGGGAAATTTAAAATCTATTTCAAATTGGGGCAACGTTGTCTTCAAAGGTTCTCTGGAGCCTATTTAAGAATGTGAATTGCAGCTAACCAAAGTATTTTGTTTCTTATTTGCAATTGTAGTTTTGCAGCTTCTGCTTATTCAGTGTACAAGGCATCATTTGGCTTTAATATCTTTATTTTTTTCTTCTTTTTCTCAAATAACAAGGGTGAAGTAGTCATTTCGCCTTACTCCGTCAATGGTGTAATGGGATTTTTTCAATTTCAAATAGATGAGGGGGTGTGCATGGACGTTTTTAAAGGTTAGAGAGTGTTTATGAAAAAATGGAACAGACGAGAACCAAAATGGCGAGTCCCTAATGTGGCAGTAACCATGGAGCAAAGCGTATTTTCATTGATTTATGTTGTTGCTTTGGAAATAGAACCACGTGCAAACCAAATTAACCACTGTCGTTTTATACAGTGCCATACAGTCAACACTTAAAATTAATTATTCTCTTTGTTTCAAATTGCTTGTCACTTGTATTATTTTGAGATGTTCCAAATTGTTAGTCTTCTTTGAAAAGTCAAAACAAAATTTATTCAATTTTCCAAAATAACCAATTTACCAATAACAATCATTTTCATTCAAAAGTTGAAATATAATGGCATTGTTGGAGATTAATGAATCTATTTATTGTGAATACATTTATTGAATGCAGTTATTGAATACTTAAGGAGGTGTTCCACTAAGTTGGTTTTTTGGAAAAACTGGATTTTCACGGTTTTTTATGTGATGTATTGTGAAAGAATGACCTGTCCCGGTGTTTGAAAAAAAACAGTTTATTGTTAGTAGAACACCCCCTTAAAAAGTTGAAATTTTCAAAAGTGATCAGTAATTTGGAATGGAGGGAGTATTGTTAGTTGAGTCTTGGTTATATTCTACTAGTAATATGTGAAATCCAATACATATCAATGATTTGTTAGCACTTACTTTAAGTTAATTTTCAGACTATAAAACTTTTTAGATTATAAAAGTTTAAAATAATTAAGTTATACAACTATTTGCGTTGTAAAAAAATAAAACAAGTTTGCTTGAATAAGTTGTCAAATAGTTTTTATAATTTAAACGTCTAGATTGCCCTTAAAATTTGAAGATGAATAACTTATTCACCTTAAGATTATTTTTCTCAATTCATATTTTAACAATTTAAAATAAGATGAAAAAAGCTTCAAGTAGGAGGTTAAAGTAATCTAAGTAGTTGTTTAAGTAACATAAACTAGAAAAAGAAAAATAAATTAATATTCATAATTGTTAATAAACACCCAATTATTAGCTTTTTTAAAACAAATAAGATAAATAAATGAGATTATAAGTAAGTAGGGCCTAACAACCTCTGTTGAGGTACTCTTGATGAGTGTTATCAGGGCAGCTGCACCATATTTTAAGGCTTCAAGCGAAACTCTTTTAACTTAAAAATAGAAAAAAAAGGAAAAAATTGTACAGTATGTTTCATGTAAAATTTAATTTTTTTTCATATTGTTGGCACCATGGTCAAAATAAATAAGTATTTACTTAAATTAGTAGATAAATTAATAATTTAACTTAACCAAATAAATTAAATTAAGATTAAAAAATTTTAATCTTAAATAAATGTAGCAAGAGTAAAACTTTGTACAAGTATAAAAAAAAGAACTTCGTTACCTTGTTGTCACCGTTGCTGTAAAAAGAAATTCTTGGAGCCGTGTATGAAAATTTGAAAACAATTTTTCTCTCGTCAGCTAAATGGGCGAACAATAAAGATAATTTTTACGGATAAAAATGCTATTTGACCGATCCTGTAATAATACTCCTGACCGAGACAGTGTATTCTTATCGGGAACAAAAAAAAAAAAAAAAACACTTTTATCATTTGTCATTTGAGAAAGTAGTTGAAAACATGAAAGAAAACTCATAAAACAACCTATTATGCATTCGGTATACTATTTAACAAAAATGATAGGTGTCAATAAAGATAATTTTTACAAAAATGCTTTTTGACCGATCCTGTAATAATACATTTGACACGAGACAGTGTGTTCTTATCGGGAACACAAAAAAAAAAAAAACACTTTTATCATTTGTCATTTGTCATTTGAGAAAGTAGTTGAAAACTTTGTTTTAAATCACGTATCATCAAAAACATTTTTAAATAGTGTATCAGATGAATCTCATAGTGATAGACTTTATAAATTGTTTTCTGGTCTCTTTTTCACGTTTCCTACCAGCCCTCTAGTCATTTGGCTGACCGGTAGAATTTTCGATTCTTAATTGGTCTCATCCTTCAGTTCAGTGTACTCTCTCTCTCTCTCTCTCTCTCTCTCTCTCTCTCAGGAGACCCAAACAAGAAGAAATGAAAGCAAGGTTGATCTTGACAGCAGCAATACTAGCAGCCCTTTCAATCTTCCTATCTTTAATCAGAAATCAACTGTTCACCCCACCTCCTGTACATGGGTCCCACGACAATCTCCACACATCGGAGATAATCCATCTCACCGGAGCCCTTGGGCCGGAGAGTCTCGCCTTCGATCCCAACGGTGACGGACCCTACGTCGGCGTCGCCGACGGCCGGATTCTCAAGTGGCTAGGAGATGGCCTTGGTTGGGTCGACTTTGCTGTCACCACTTCTCAAAGGTACAAACTACAAACCCGTTTTCATTTTTTGTTTTATTATATTTGTGATTTGTTTATATAACGTATTGTGAACAATAATTATTCTCCGGCTCTTACTCAAACTTTTACTTTGACTAAAAGTTAGAGTAAAAGTTTCATTTGGTATGAACTGTTCAAATGGATAAACTCAAATCTAAGCACAAATTTGAGTAGAAGAAATAAGGGCCGAGTGAGTTGAGTTTTCATAAATATTCTCCCTTTATCCTTTTGACTGAATCAAGAATTATTAGTACTGCGACCGATACTCGATGATGAATCATCGGGCTAATAAGACTGATTTTCTTTTTTGGATTTCATAAAGAGCCCATCCTATCCATTGGGAGTGCTTTTACTCAGGATTTGGCTCTGAGTCAATTAGTTTTGGAAGACCAAATCTCTAAAAAAGACAGTGAGTCCCTCCAAAGATTTCCTCAAAAAGTACAAAAAAAAAAAAAATGAAGAAAAGAAGGCATAAATTACAAAATATCCATCCTCCATTTTGGACGAATAGAGATGGGTTGAAGTTGCTCTTAAAAGAGTAAGGGCTGGGTTGCTCTTCGGGTTGTCCAAATTGTTCATTTAGGGTTTGTTTCTGGTAGCTTTTTGGTCTATAAGCTGTAGACTTTTGTAGTACATAAAAGTAAAATTAAGGTCGTTCCTGGCGACTTTTTGGGCTTTTTAGCATAACGTCGAAAAAGTCGACAAGAGGAACATGGCATTTGTCGAAGGGAATTAGGATTAACTCCTCTTCGTACTTATCCCTTTATACCCTTCCAAGCTATCATTCTGTAGTCCATTCCACACACACTATTTTTGTTTTAGAACCGTTTATCTCGTAAAATCCGCCATAGTTAAGTTTGCAAGAAATTAGTTAGAATAAACACACGAAAGAATTACCAGTGAGAATTAGTTCAACTGTTCAATGGCCAATGTTTGATTTTGGCCGGCTATCTCAGTTATGCCTCGTTTGGTCTTTTTAAAAGGTCAACACATAGCCAACAAGGAAAAAGAATGGTAAAAAAAAGAAAGAAGTAAGATTTTTTAGCTCCCCATCCCATCCTTTGGGTTCCCAAATATAAAAAGCCTGAAATCAAATGCAGAAATGTGATTCCAAACAACATGCCTTATACTTTTTTATCTTTTTTGGGTTGACTAATTAACTAGGAACCCTATAAAATAGTCATTCTATTTAACATCCTATTTGACATCCCAAACAAAGTAGTAGTTCATTTAGTTTTTAGGAAATATTCTTCAATTATTGGTTTTTCTTCATCTTGTTTGTCTTTCAAGTATCAGCTGTCAGATTTTTGTTATTAATTTACTTTGCTCACTAAAATTCTAACCCAAAAATCTGCATTCAGTATAAGGACAAGAATGCAGTTCAAAAAAGAAAATGTATAAGGACATGCAAGCATATGATGTTGCGTTGTAGTTGAAGGGACAACCAGGATATCGCTCTAGTAGATGAATTAGTAAAAGATCCATTCTAACGCAACAAACTCGGCAATTATAGGTTCCAATTTGATACTGGGTGCTCAGTTCTGTAGAAGTTCTTCAGCAATCTATTGTACATAATTGTGTGCATGTGTGCTGCAATACTATGAATCACCTGCATTGGAATAACCCATATTCATATCTGCTGAATCCCTTTTCTTGCTACTAGAGGCCTCAACTGAAAGCACATTCCTGAATGATGTTCTAGCAGAACAAAGCATTAAAATGCTTAACAAACCCTTCATCTGAACTCCTAGCACAGAGCACTGGCATTGCAGCATAAGCCCACCCCTTAAAATTCCCAGGAACTTCTGATTTTTCAAAGTGTTAGTCAGCTTCATGCGATCTCCTTTATTTCCTGTTTGAGGACCATTAATCTCCTTTCATCGCTTAAGTGTGTCTTGTCACTGCAAGGCATAAAGGCAACAAACACAAGTTCTGCGTGCATATGCATTAAAGATCATGGTATTGTCTATATTTAGATAAGATGTTTGATTGCAGCATTCGGAAATTAGCCAATTAGCCATTCAACTGTTCTTAGATATTATCTCTGCCATGGAATTTATTCATCCAGGTATATGATGAATTTTGATGCAAAAGTAGCATTTTTAGCAGTAACTAGTGTTTACTTGGACCATGATATTCAAACTTGGGCAAACCTGTTAACGAAATTTCATCCTTGTACTTGATGAGGTAAGAGGAAAATAAGATTTTCTGGAGACATTTTCGATAAGAGTAATTCTTCTTTCTTATGGAAGTCAGCAATCATGGTTCTACAAAGATAGCTGTTCACGCTGTCCTGTTCCCCCAAAATGGGATTACGATGATTGAGAATTCGAAGGATAGTTTGTTTTTTCGTAATCTGTCTGGACCTCGCTTCCAGAGCTATTCATCTAGATCCTAGGCATGTTGGACAAGAAAATTTGTGACCACTAGTCAACAGAAAATCTTTATAAGGCTAAAGCTCCATACAATCTTTTAGAAAACAGTTCAGAGGGCAAATGCTTATACTTTTGAAATGATCACTGAAAACACTAGATGTGTTCATAACTTCATAAACTGATTTGTAAAGAAAAACTTCATCACCAATCTATTTGACATGTGGCACATCCTTCCTCTTTTATCTTTTCAATGCCTTTATTTGACATGTGGCACATAAACACTCTACGATTTTAGTAGCTCTTATCCTTCCTCTTTTATCTTTTCAATGCCTTTAATTCAATACTATAAATAGTGAAGAATCATTTCCTGTCTATTAATGCCAAAAAAATAAAAGAGTTCTCCAACAAGTCTCCATTGGTCAGGGAAAAAATCAGTTTAAAAGGAAACTCAGTACCGTATACTATGAGGCAACCAGGAATGCTGTTTATATTGTTCTTTTCATGCTTAACAGACACAAACCTAAAAAACCTTCAAATTCGTTATGTTCTGTTTTTGCATGTGAATCTGATCAAATTAATACACATGAGTACATGACAATGCTACTGTCCTCCAAGACCATGTTTGACAGTACATTCAGAGCTCCTCATTTGCTTAAGTTCCTGACCTAAGCTATGCTGACGTCCGACACTACTTCTCATAATTGGATCTGCTTTTCATTTTTCGGTCTTGGTAAATTACTTGGATATACTTGATTTAGTGAACACTTTATATTCTTTTTATTGTGGAGTAGGAAGGAGTGTGTGCGTCCATTTGCACCGGAAATGGAGCATGTGTGTGGAAGGCCATTAGGACTAAAGTTTGATAGGAAGACTGGAGATCTTTACATTGCTGATGCCTACTTTGGCCTTCAAGTAGTAGGGCCAACTGGAGGTTTGGCTACTCAGCTAGTTGCAGAAGTTGAAGGAAAACCTTTGTTATTCACAAATGACATGGATATCGATGAGGACAAAGATGTCATTTACTTCACAGACACAAGCACCAGCTTTCACAGAAGGTATGTTATTTACCACCTCTCAGAAGAACTGAAGAAAAGTCTAAAACTTTATAAAGCTTTATTACTGTAGGATGGAAGAATATGAGGATGATAATGTGTAGTTAGTTGCCAATTGTCAATAGCCCTTCCATGTCCACTACTAAAATGGCTGGTTTTACATCTTCCCGGAACGGGAAGCACTACAATATGCACATATTTTGGTGGGTACGGTATGTAACATTTAAATTGCATAGATATTCATGGCAATCGATTACATTCATTACATCAATCTTGAATTCGTTTTGTGTAGAAATTCATAACATTTGCATGAAAAATCGTAAAAAGCTCTAAACGTATATTAGTTTTTTTTCTTGGTGTTATTATTTTTTGTGCAAGTTTGATGAGGTTCTATGCAAATGTGATGAACTTTTATACATATGGTTATGGGTTTGTATACAAATATTAGGAATTTAAGGTTATTCAGGCCCAGGGAGATACATATTGTACGTACCCAAGTAGGCATACGCTGGGATGATGTCATTGTTGAAGGATCTATTGATGGGGACAAATTAGTAAAGGAAGATATACGGAGACAATAAATGGAGAAGGTTATCTATTTATTTGGGTTTCTGGTACTTTATTTCCCTGGTAAATCACTCTAAGAATCCATGATACAAACACGTCTTTGAAGAGTTGTTACAGTGAGCTCACATTACACTGGTCCTTTCCTCAACTCCATTTTGTAAACAGTAAATGTGTAATAGCTCCAAAATTAGTTCTTACTTAAAAGTTCCTTCCAGAACAATGCAATGCAACCTACGCAACAAAATCTTAGGAGTACTATATATTTGCAATGAACAAGAACAAACAGCTTGTTTGTTTCTTCGATTCTGGAATTAATCGTACAAGTTTTGGTATTGTGTAGGCAATTCATGCCTTCAATTTTAAGCGGCGACAAGTCCGGGAGGTTGATGAAATATGACAAATCAAGCAAAGAAGTAACAATTCTTCTAAGAGGCATTGCTTTTGCCAATGGTGTAGCCTTAAGCAAGGACCGTTCCTTCGTTCTAGTAGCCGAAACAACTACAGGTAGAATCCTCCGGCTCTGGCTTGATGGCCCAAATGCAGGAAACTCCGATATTTTCGCTGATCTACCGGGGTTTCCGGACAATGTAAGAAGGAACTCGAAGGGTGAGTTTTGGGTGGCACTGCATTGCAAAAAAGGACTTCTGCAAAACTGGGTTGTCTCAAATCCATGGGTTGGGAAAGCACTTTTGAAGCTTCCCCTTAGTTTCAAGAAACTGCACTACTTGTTGGTAGGAGGAAAGCCACATGCAACTGCAATAAGGTTGAGTGAGGGAGGAGAGATTTTGGAGGTGTTGGAAGACAGTGAAGGAAAGACGTTGAGGTTTATTAGTGAAGTGGAGGAAAAGAATGGCAAGTTGTGGATGGGGTCAGTGTTGATGCCTTTCATTGGCATTTACAATTTGTGAAAAGGACTTTTCCAAAAATGCTGTTTTGCAAATTGGGTTGTCTGAAATCCATGGTTTGGGATAAAGCAATTTGGAGATGCTGGAAGATACTGAAGGAAAGAGCATGATTGTTTACTACCGGGTGGAGGAAAAGAATGGTATGTTGTGGCTTCCCTTGGCATCTGCAATTTGTATTCATGACATGTACTTGTCCTCCTGGGAATTTCCTTGTTTTTTGCTAGCTTTCATATTGTTCTCATTTTCGCAAACGATGTGATTCGAATTAAGTACTAGTAGTAGGTTTTTAAACTTAGTTTGAAACTCAAGGAACTTTGGATGTTTTGATGCAAGTGACACAGTGTGTGTTTGGATTTTGGGCATGTCCTTGGGGTTTTTTTTCTTGGCTGATCTAGGTTTTTTTTGGTTGGTGTTTGGGTGCTAGGCTTGGGTGGTGTTTTTTCTATGTTCCCTTTGGGTTTGGTTGGCTTCTTGCCTTCCGTTGTCTCTCTTGGGTCTCGGGTGTGTGACGTTTTGTTGTTATGCTCTTGGTCCTTTTTATCTTTGCATCTCTTTCAAAGATTAATAAAAGGATCTGGGTCTTGAAAGAGCTTGTTGGTTAGCATTGTAGAGACATAATTTGAAATGGATCTGGGTCTTCTCGAGTTCAAAATTTGATTGGTTGTAGGGCCACTTGAATAGCTTAAACTGTCAATTTCTATGCTATTTTGTGTAGTTTATCCTACTCTCATGTGTAGGGCCAAGCAATGGTGTGCTACGTGGTCCATTGTGGGCTATGAGTATAAACCCCAGCCATAGCCTTAACTCAACGTGTAAAACATAACTGCCCTGATAAGGCCATTGCTACGTGGTCCATTGTGGGCAATAAATATTTTCGATTTAGACACAGGTTTGAAAGTAAAACATAACTGCCCTGATAAGGCCATTGCTTTCTTACATGTTAGCGTCACCAACGTTTTATCAATTCAAGGCTATTGAAATTAGAAGTTGTTGGATACAATTACAAAACATATTGCCTAATCACAATACACCCATGGGATTTTATTGTTTCTCTTATTGCACCCCATTGAAGTACATAAACTACCTTTACTTTGAGAAATTGTCATTCACCATTACACACCTAAAAGGGGTTATCAACATAATGGTATCAAAAGTAAGGAAGGTCGCAATAATTTGTGAAATCAAAAGGGATGTCAGTACATTCGCCAAAAACTTTAGGGGAGATAAGTGTATTTGTGAAAATCTTAGGGGAGGTATGTGTAATTTGCCCTTACTAGTATCATTATCCAGCTCCACGGATGTCGCTAATTGCAATATGAAAGCAAAATACATCACCATAACATGGGGACATAGAGGGTGCTGCGCAGCGTGCTGTGCGGCGGCTTTAGGCGTCGTTCCGATGATCGGAAACGTCTACCGTGTAGAGCTCGTCGAGTACTACAACTCCACCAAAAATCAACCCGATCGAATATCGTTAAGTCCCTCATCGGAACTAAAATAACTTGAAAAAAATGGGTTTAATGGTTTTCATCCAGTGTTTCAAGTTTTATATGTTCTTTTTTTTTCAAGTTATATGCGTTCCGATAATGCACTTAACGATATCCGATCAAATTGATTTTTGGTGGAGTTGTAGTACTCGACGAGCTCTACGCGGTGGACGTTTCCGATGGTTGGAACGATGCCGGCACGGCGCCTAAAACCGCCGCACAGCACACTGCGCAGCACCCCCCTCTATCCATAATATGAACTTTCACATATCAACTTTTTCTTTTTGTCAAATGATACGATATTAGTATGTTAGTTTTAGTTAGATTACTACGAGGGCTAACCTCCTGTCCATAAGAGTTGAACTCTAGACCTACACAATGGCCAAACCCCAAGGTAACTAACTACATATCGATTTTAAGTGCAAGGCAAATAGGGGCGGCCCTGTGGTTCTCGGGGCAAGACAAACTTGTAAATATGGGCCCTATGTTTTCTTTTGAAAAAAATAAAAATAAAAATAAAACAAACCTCAAAATGATTGTTACTTGATTCGATCTATATTTTGTTTTCTTTTCCCATGATTCGTTCCGTTGTTTAAAATAAAACTAGTTTTAGTCATATCATTTTTTGCATCAATAGTAAAATATCCCTTTCAAAGTGTGAGTTTGTGAGGGGAAAATCTATAGTAGTTATGAAGACGGGCAATAAATATTTTCGATTTAGACATAGAGATTTGAAATTTAAACATAACTGCCCTGATAAGGCCATTGCTTTCTTACATGTTAGCGTCACCAACACTTTATCAATTTAAACATAACTGCCCTGATAAGGCCATTGCTTTCTTACATGTTAGCGTCACCAACGTTTTATCAATTCAAGGCTATTGAAATTAGAAGTTGTTGGATACAATTACAAAACATATTGCTTAATCACAATACACCCATGAGATTTTATTGTTTCTCTTATTGCACCCCATTGAAGTACATAAACTACCTTTACTTTGAGAAATTGTCATTCACCATTACACACCTAAAAGGGGTTATCAGCATAATGGTATCAAAAGTAAGGAAGGTCGCAATAATTTGTGAAATCAAAGGGGATGTCAGTACATTCGCCAAAAACTTTAGGGGAGATAAGTGTATTTGTGAAAATCTTAGGGGAGGTCTGTGTAATTTGCCCTTACTAGTATCATTATCTTGCTCCACGCATGTCGCTAATTGCAATCACGTATCTGTGGAGCCTATATAAGCAGTTGGTCTTGTGCTCAAGACTTGAGATTTATGAGTTTTTTCGCTCTTGAAATCTCAGATTCATATGGAGTTTTGTTCTGAATGTAAATGGAATCACCGCTAGTGGTTGTGTGATAAGTCTCCCAAAATTAGTCGAGGTAAGTGGTTGTTGTCTCAGACACTTGGTTATCCAAAACACAATATAAGCATAGACGTGGCCGTTCAATAAAACCACGTGGAGGGTGGAGAACTTCACATTATTATTGACATGAGAAGATTATTCAGTGCCTCTGGGGCACCACGTGGCAGTGTGTCGCAGGCCTCTCCCCACCACACATTTGTGGGGCTCATATACTTAATCGTGGACCTCACATGTTGTGGAGGAGAGACACGAGGCACCAAGCGGCGATGCACCCGAGCTTTGAATAATTTTTCCACAGTGGCATATATCACACGAAACATTTGGAATTTTTCTTTGTTAATTTCACACTTTCTTCAATCTATAAATAGGCATTAATCTCTCCCTATGTATTTGGGCATTTCAAAAACTATGTCTCATATTGGCTCATACTTGTTCCTAACCACATTCGCAATTCTTCTCCTATCTGCTTATCTCTCTATCTTTTCCAACACCAAGGAGCCATCAAATGGCAAGCAAGTTATTCCAATTGTGGGCGCAGTTGGGCCGGAAAGCCTTGCCTTTGACCCACAAGGCGGAGGCCCATATACCGGCGTATCGGACGGCCGGATTATCAAGTGGATGGAAAATGAACGGCAGTGGATTGATTTTGCCGTCACCTCTCCCCAAAGGTATTCCCCACGTTATTATCTATCTCTTGTTCTCATCACCTCTAATTGCAAGGTGACCTGAATATTTGAATTGAAAAATAACGAGAAGTTTTTCAGTAAAAAAATTAATCCTAAAACATGTTGTGCGTAAGTGTTAACAAATGCATAAAACAGATGCGATTTATGCTATGTAATTGAACAAACCACAAAAGAGAGAGAGAGAGAGAGAGAGAGAGAGAGAGAAAGAGAGAGCGCACACGTAATCACAAATAACCCAGATTTTACGTGGTTCGGCAATAAATACCTACTCCACAGGCAATCGGATGATCGAGGGTTTCACTAATCATAAGAAAACAGATGCTCAAAGGGCTACAGATGAGATCTCTCAGAGTTTCTCTCTTGCCTCTCATAGAAAAACTCTTGTGCGAGCATTCCTATTCGCAAAAAATCCAAAAATCTGCTTAGATAGGCGTCTGTCTCGCCTCCGACCGTCCAGACAGACTTAACCACCGTCTGGACGGAAAATCCAGAGAGTCAGAACCTGTGGAACAGAACAGAAAAATGACTCGAGGCCGAGGGCCGGCTTGGCTTTCGAGAGCAACCGGTCTTGCTGTTGTGTAATTGAGCCAAACACTTCAAAACCAGCTGGTCCCGTTTCACTGGCTTTCGAGAGCAACCTGTTTTGCTTTTCACATTTTACGAGACATGTCATTCGCCTCACATATATCTACTAAAGAAGTCCCAAAAGTGCAAATTAGCGGAACGGGATAAGTTCCCTTCACGAGTAAATATGATGCGTAGACGAAGTAGTCATCATTCAAAACCTGCATTCGACGGCACAATACAGCCCTTAGGTTAGGTAAGATATGTATGGTAGCTAGATTTTGGTGAATTGTTCAAACCAACAATGTTTGTAATTTATACTCAGCAAAACTATCCATGTATTGTGTAGTTGTGTAGATGGAAGCTCATGGCATAACTCCTGCGTTAACCACAACCACACCACCATCCGTCCATCTTTTTCGAGAAAATTTGTGGGCCGAGAGGACAGCAACGTGGTGCTCTTTCAGCATATTCTAGCTATTTAAAAGTGTGTCAGATAATCCGGATTAAAACTCTCTCTCTCTCTGTCTCTCTCTCTCCTTTCCTCCACCACTCTATCTCATGTTTCTCTCTATAAATCCGGGCCGTCCAATACACTTTTGAACGGCACCACGTGGTACCCTATTTGCACCCAAAATTTTTGTGTCCTTTTCAAATGTTGAATCAATGTTCAAACAGGGCCCATAAATTTGTTTGCGTGTGCCGTGTGGTGACAAATTGGGCTTGGTCCAACCTCTTCATTAGCTTTCTTTTAGTTTACCCTTTTTTAAGTGAAAAATGCTAACATCAGTTCAAATGGTGGAGAAAAATAAGTAGAAAGTACAAATATTTCTAAAAAAAAAGTACTAATATTCGTGAAAGTATATTGACATTCGTGAAATGTGCATTGATATCCGAACTTATTTATCATTATATACATATTATCCTTCACATAGCAAGACCTTTTATGATTTTCTTCTTGTTTTTCCCATGGCT
Organism: Vaccinium myrtillus; assembly: GCA_016920895.1. NCBI lineage: Eukaryota > Viridiplantae > Streptophyta > Magnoliopsida > Ericales > Ericaceae > Vaccinium > Vaccinium myrtillus. Next base: position 4,035,417 of record CM029280.1, read on the forward strand.
TTGATTTTCAATGCTTTTTTTTTTTCAAAATAAGTTAATGCCCAATTAGAGAACTTGCACAAAAATGAAGAAACCGAGTTGAGCATTCTTCTAGTCATTTTCTTTTTTCGACGATCGATAGACATGATATTATTTGCGTACCATGAGTTTTACATTACTATGGACCGTGAAAGAGTCAACTTATAAAACCAGGTGGAAAATGCGGTGTGCACACAATTACACGAACTTTACCAACAAGGATGGAGCCAGGGGTGGCTAGGCAGCCCCTGCTACAATTTGAAAATTTCATAAAATTATATATCCTCGTCTATGCTCTGCATTTAGAGCCCGCCCCCACTACTCCAAATCCTGGCACCGTCGCTGTTTACCAAGTCATTTTCGTTTTCCACGGTAGATTTGAGATTATTTTCGTATCATGAGTTTTACAACAACAATTATATCCTGAACTATGAAATATTCAACTGAAAAAGCCAGGCAAAAAATCAGATGTTACACACATTTTCTTCTTCTGCGATAGATATGAGATATTAATTTGCATACCATGGGTTCTAAATTAACATTTGTTGCATGGACTGCGAAAGAGTCAATTGAAAAAACCAGATGAAAATGCGATTTTACACATGTTTTCTTTATTCATGATAGATATAGAGATTATTTTGCATGTCATGAGTTTTATATCAACACACGCATGGACTACGAGAGAGTAAACAGTAAAAAGCAGGCGGAAAATGCGATGTGCTCAGATATGAGAATATTTGCAGGATCCCCGGGGAGGGTTATTGTGCATCCCTCGGACGTCCGATCGTGTTTTGGACGGCCGGATGTGTTCGGCAATTTTGACTTATTTTTACCGGTAAAAAATCAAAGTACATCCGGATTATCCAAAACACGATCAAACGGTCAAGGGGTGCTAGGCACCGTGCACAACACAGCCAAACCACCCCCAACCCAATTTGCACATCATGGAATTTATATTAACCACTTGTCACATGAAAAATGAAAGAATGAGAATCAACTGAAAAAACCAACTCGAAAATGCTATGAACACACAATCACGCTGTACGCATAAAAGTACATACACTAACACCACCACAAGGACATTCACATAAATTTGGGGCTAAATTACCCGCGAACTCAAAAGTTAGGGGGGGGTTGAACTAACTTTTTAAAAGTTTTTTGGCACTGTCTTTTTTATTGTTTCTCTTAATCTTTCACAAGATTCAATTCCAATTTTTACATCATACTATTTTTTTGCTCGACACAAGGAATCCAAAAAGTATAAGAAAAAAAAGACCAAAGTTGAAATTTTTTTCATATAAAACGAGAAAAAAACCCCAAAAAAAAAGTCAGTGGAATTTTGTGTTGGTACTGTGTATACACTGTACATAGCATTAATCGAATTAGGCTAAACCATTCTAAATGGTCTACAAGCTCACCCTACACCATTTAATTGTCTAAACCATTCATTGAACTGCCTAATTTTCCAAATCAAAGTCAAGCATTTCACCTGAAAAAAGCATGCCATTCCCATTGTTAGCCCAATCTAAAGCCATTAATCAGAGGAAGTGAAACAATGCACATGCGACTACTGTTCCCTGAGCCCTTACTACCACATATTTTGTATTTGTGGAAAATGGTACATAGGAGTAATGATCTTGCAACTATAGGCCTTGTTCGGTTTTGGGTTTTGGGCTTTGAGTGGAGAGAGAAATATGGGTAATGATTGGAAATATGGGGTAATTATTGGAGAGAGATAGAGAGAGAAATGATTAGAAATATGAGATAATGTTTTTAAATAGGGATAATGATTGGAGGAAAATAAAGGTAAAAAAATTTAAATTTAGGTCTGAAGAGTCAAGACCCAAATTGAACAAGTTGAAATACTCCATAGAAGAATTAATTAAACAAGTAGTGACTCGAGAGAATTTTGATAAATGGGTTCAATTAGAGTTGAGAGAATTCAGATAACTCGTCGTGACTCGAGAGATTTCTGGTAAATGAGTCAAATTAGGGTTGATAGAATTCAAATAACTCTGTCGTGGACTTTAGTTCTTCAAACAAATAAAATGTAATTCTTTGCATTTGCGTAGATGGACTTTTCTATATATTAGCTCTCGAAAAATTTTACAACTTCATACACATGAATGTATGCGCTCGCGCACACACATCTTGGTAATTGTGAGAGAGTCTGTGCAATGAATATGAGGTGTTTTGGATTAATAATTAGCTTGGATTATTTTTTGTCTTTATCCAAAAAAATTCTCATTTGAAGACAAATAATCCAAAAGGTATTTTTGTTTTCTATTGGGCCATTGGCAGAGATGATTGTGAAGGTTCAGACGTCGACCATGAACAAATTTGGGAGCACATTTGTGGGCGTCCATTGGGCCTACGTTTTGACGACAGAACGGGCAATCTCTACATAGCGGATTCATATATGGGCCTCCTCGTCGTGGGCCCTGAGGGTGGGTTGGCCACCCAGGTTGCAACACAAGCCCAAGGCACTCCTTTTGGGTTCACCAATGGTTTGGATATCGACGAGAGGAGTGGAGTCGTGTATTTTTCAGACAGCAGCTCTCGTTTCCAGAGAAGGTACAGTGTTCTCACTTCCTTCATCCTTTTTTATATGTTAATAATACACGGACGTCCCAAGCCAGCTTTTAGCACCTCAAAATATACTAAATGCACACGACATGATAGATATATGTGCTCCTGAGCTGTCAATTATCTAGTTGTATTTTTACATATTAATCTCATCTTATATATGAGTGGCGTCGACACTAGTCAAATCTTATTTTACTTGTACAAGTACAATATGTAAATAAAATCACTGACATGTTATGCAATTGTTAGAGCATCTACACCCATGAATGTCCTTTTGTCGTCGTCATTCTCAATTTGAAAAATAAATAGTGCGCTCTGCACCCATGTTTTGCAATTTTTGGGGGGCAAATTTAGATTTTCCATATTTTTCAACAAACATTCATACCTAACGGTTGGGTACTCTCTCTCTCTCTCTCTCAAATGGCAATTTTGTCATAAATCTTGCTATCTATGAAAAAAAAGAATAGGCCTTTGGAAAATTAGAGAGAATTTTTGTTTGTCTGTACAAATTTGTCAATTTTGGGATGTTAATAAATCTTATTTTTGAAAATGCAAAATCATCCTAAGGCTTTGGAAAATGCTAGAAGTAGGCCCATGTTTAATGTTAAGGTTTAAATAAATGTGTTAAAATTGTCATTTCTTTTGTCATTTTAGAGGGATGTTAAGGAATTATGCTATTTTTGTTGCAGTGTTGATTTTGGATTTTTGAATCATCCTAAGGCAAGATCATCGGGATAAAAGGAGATACAGAACTCAAGTGTGGCATAGAATGGAAAATAATTAGGTTTAAATAAATGTGTTAAAATGTGTATAGAAAAATGTATAAAAAAAAATTTTCAACAAACAAATATATTTACTCTGAAAATGGCATTTTGTCCAAATTTTTCAACAAACATTTCAAAAAAATAAAGTGCACAAATTTTTTTTTTTTGTTGTTGTTTGTTTTTTGGTTTTTTCTTGCTATAAATGAAAATGAAAATAGGCATTTGGCAAATTATCGGGATAATAGGAGATATCAGAACTGTCATTTCTTTCGCATAGAATGGAAAATAATTCTTTGGCATGGGTGTGGATATTGGATACTCTTGATTCATCTCTTTAAGGCTTAAGGAAAATGCCAAAAGTAGGCCCATTATGTTAAGGTGTAAAAGTATTCCTAGGTTTTTTAATTAGTTTTTTTTTTTTTTTGCCCTGTAGTTGGGCTCTAGTTGACCATCGGGATAATAAGAGATGCAGAACTCAAGTGTGGCATAGAATGGAAATTAATTATCAAAGTATTCCTCTTTCAGTTTAGTTCAAAAAATTTCTTGAATTGCGTACAATAAGATTCAGAAAAGATGGGTGTAAATTTGCAGGAACCACATCTCTGTGATTGTAAGTGGTGACAGAACAGGGAGGCTAATGAAATATGACCCTCAAAGCAAGGAAACCACAGTTCTTCTTCAAAACCTCACATTTCCAAATGGAGTGTCATTAAGCAAAGATGGAGACTTCATTCTTGTTGCAGATACCACCAATTGCAGAATTCTGAAGCTGTGGCTTGAACCATCATCAAAATCAGGGGTAGTCGAGGTTTTCGCTCGACTCCCCGGATTTCCGGATAACATCAAAAGGAACCACAAAGGGGAGTTTTGGGTGGGAATTCATGCAAAAAGAGGGGAGTTTTTGAAATGGGTATTGTCTTTTCCTTTGATAGGAAATGCTTTGGTTAAACTTCCATTTGACATAACAAGAGTGTACTCATATTTTGCAAGGTGGGGAGGGAATGGGTTGGCAGTGAGGTTAAGTGGTGAAGGTGATGTATTGGAAGTGTTGGAAGATAAAAGTAGAAATGGATGGAAGGCTGTGAGTGAAGTAGAGGAGAGAGATGGAAATCTATGGATTGGATCAATAAGGATGCCTTTTGTAGGCATACAAAAAATGAAATTCTAGGTGGAACAATGTTAAGGATATAGATCGATCTGAACGAATGTGTTCAGAATCGTTTGATGAACATGAGTATTGTGCAGTGCACTTTGGATCACTTATACCGAACAACTTAGAACACGTCTACTTTCGAACGTCTGTGTCCGAAGCATTATTCTTCTACCTAGATGGTGCAATGACAGCTAGTTTTAACATGAATGGAGGAACAATTATAACAAGCATGGTGAGTTGAAACTTGCACATCATGATTTTGATAGGGAAATTCAGTTGCAATTGTATTTATGACATAGCAAGAATGAAGCCAAGTAATTCGGCACATGGTGAACGTACGAGATGTTCATTTTCAACTAGCTTAGCATCAGTGTCGGTTTTAGAAATTTTTTGTTGATCGGCAAAATGTTTATTAAGAAACTTGACAAATGGTATATCAAGTCGGGAGAAGGGGAATGGAATCTAACCAAAGGTTGAATGCAAAACAAAAAAGTCTACATAGACAAATAGTATATCATCGAATTTTTAATACGTTTTTAGATTTTTTTGTAAAATTATCAAAACAAAAAAGTCTAAAAGACTCATGCTGTAACACTTTTTTGCAGGTGATCGATGTGGATGTGCTCAAGAAAAATTATTCCTTGCTAACAGAAGATGAGAGTCCAAGAGCATTACGTGACTGTGTTTCGGAGCATTGAATAACATCTCTATTCTCGAAGGATTGGTAATCCTGTCTAAGGCATTCAAAGGTCTTTCAAATCTTATTTCGATTGCCGAAATCGTTTGATATCTGAAAATAATTAAGCTCATGAATTACATTTAAAATTATGTTTCCAATGCGTTGAAGGATTATGCCTAAATGGTCTATTAGAACTTAAGAGTACACTACGAAAACTCATCCTTCAAATTGTTACAGGAGTCATGAGATAACAAAGTATATTTTTTTGTGTCAACTGTTGAAGAATCTGCTAAAGATGCTCTTACACACACTCCGTTTGGGCCCTACTTTTATATTGTAGGATGGGAATGCTACAGTACACATTTTCTTTTTGGTGAATATAGTATACACCGGCATAACAAAACCACAAAGAGGCGTAACTAGTTACGGTAAGAACCACTAAGAGGCATAACCAGTTACGACCCTATAGGCGTTGACCTATAAAGGGTATGTACCATATGCACCATTAACTCCTAAACGGCATAACCTTGAACCACTAAGAGACATAACCGAACCACTACATAACTTTAAACAATTAAGAGGTATAACTGTTATCCCATATAGAGGGTGTGTACATAACTTTAAACAATTGGTGTTATAGCATTTCTCGAGTGGGCGAGTACTTAATCTGGGCCGGCTCTGACCAAAGTCTGACAAGACCTTGAGCTAGGACAACCCCCCTGGGGAAGGGCAACTCCAAAAAAAAAAAAAAAAGTAAGTTATATATAAATATAAAAAGTTCTTAGTATATTACTGAAGGGATGCCTTGGTGTAGTGGAGTTTGGAAAGCTAGTAACTCCCCTTTGTCAAATCTCATCCCAAACATTAAATTTTTCCCCCTTTTTAACCGGGGTTACATTTTGATTTTGAATTTTTTTTAATGTTATTCAAGCTAAAAATATACTGGCTGTGTTTGGTTAGATAGTTTAGTTTAGTTTTGATGATGTTCGCAAGTGTAATGAGTGGAGAGAGATAAAGAGAGAAATGATGGAAATGATGATGTCATCAAAACTAAAATTAAAACTAAACAGGGAAACGAACAAAACCACTATAAACTTGATTTTGCTTTGTTCCTTTACTCGTATGAGTTTTTTATTTTATTTTATGACTTACTAGTATAAAGGCAACCAAACCTGGAGATCAGCTAAGGCAACCCAAATACCAGGGCCGGCCCTGTACTTACTATCAATATGTGGCCTTGGCGAAATTGTCCTAGCATAAAGGCATGGATGATATCAGCCAGTAATCAAAGTATCTCAAACCTTCTCTTGTTTGTTTTATGGGCATATTTCAAACCTTTTCATGCTGTCATTTTCCTTGTCCATCATTTTGGGCCCTCAAATTTTGGGCAATTCATTTGTTTCGCTTTTTATGTGGTTTGAGAAGCTCAGATTGCCAATTTTCCTGGTCATGTCATTCCTCATTCGAAACGTACTATCATTTTTCCTTATGTATTTTTTTTTCTTCATTTTTTTTGGGACATAATATAAGAATAGAAGGGGAATTTAAACCAAATCTGAAATTGATTGTATGAAATGTCGGTAACTAAGAAGTCCTAGTTATGGAGGAAGAGCGGGTGTGCACTTTAAACCAAATCTGAAATTGATTGTATGAAATTCGAACTAAGAAGTCCTAGTTATGGAGGAAGAGCGGGTGTGACTTCATCTAAATGTGCACTTCAGTAGATCCGAATGCCTTTTCAATCTTTATTTGCGCCAGTAGATCAAGATTTATAAGGCCCAGTTTTAAAATTGCCCTCTTAATTTTTTAAAATTGAGCCTCTTAATTTTTCTACATAAATTATTTTTTTGAGATGAGATACAAAATGACCTTATAGTACAATGACACATTGCTTGTAATAGTGTGGGAACCAAATGTCACAGGTTCCAACCTCATCGCCCTAAAAATGTTGGAGGAGAGGATTGAACACAAAACCTTATATATAGATGACACCACTCATTCTACTACACCACCCAGAACTATCTATTAGATTATTGACATACTTAATATTTGATATATCTATATATTTTGGAGCCCTAAAAATAGGTTTTTTTGGGTGGGCCCCAGACACGGGCCAACCTTACGTCCATTGCCGAAGTGAACTCCGAACCGTTGATCGCCAAGATCAACGATCCTGATGCGCACACCGTGAGTTTACACTTGCACCCAGGTCCGGGTCTATAACGCATATGTTCGTGAATTTTTTTTTCCCTATCAGCTGTCGCTACCCTCTGCTGGGAACCTGGGGGGTGCTGTGCAGCCCCATAACGATCAGAGACGTTCACCGTGTAGACCTCCTCGAGTACTACAACTATGCCAAAAATCAACTCGATCGGATATTTTTAAGTGCCTCATCCATCTGTGTTCATTTGTGTTCCATTTGTTTTAAAAGTATTTGTGTTCTACGCGGTGAACGTCTCCGATCGTCAAAAAAATATCGATGCAGCCGCGCCATGACTGCACAGCATAGTGCTGTGCATGGGATGCATAACACCCCCCTCAGTCCCCCTCCGCTGATGTGTATAGCGCAGTAGAAGAATTGTGACGTGTAAAAGATTTTTTCTTTTTATCCATTCGTTGTCGGTTGTTGAAGACTTGGGTGATGACTGATGACCCAAGAAAAATGTTGGATCACACGTTTCTGATGTTGAAGGTTGGGCCCATGATACTGGTACATTAATGGGCCGAATGGCGATGACGCGGATCCTAACTGCATTCTTCATGTGCCACGTCAACAATTCTATCCAATTCACTGACGTGAAAGGCACTAATAATTCTTTTGAGTGAGGTCTCTTGTTCCGGAAAAATGGTGTTCCTCTGTGCCGAAGTGTTTTGGATCATTAGATTGTATGTGTTTTGATTTTTATTTTAACATTTTCAAGTGATCCAATGGCTGGAAATGTACTGAAACAGAGAAATAGAGGATTTTTGGAACATATGATTTGATTTCTTAAAAATTATACAAATAATGGCACCAACTCTCTCACATAAAATATGTGGGACCCATATATAAGTGGTAGGTCCCATATATCTTACCTTATGTGACAGAGTGTGTGTATTATTGGTATCAACCTTCAAAAGCCCAGTGTGTGGGTAAAGAAATGACTATCTACCTCCCCTGATGTTTATGACTACTACATATGTGTTCCCTATTTTTCCAGAAATTGCATTAGCCTACCATCTGGTTCACCTTTAAATATCAAATACCCATTAGTTGACTATTATGGGACTAACAGATGTTGCTAAGATCAGCAATCAAGTTTGCAATATTTCCCATTTTTCCCCTTCATAGATATAAATGGAAGAATGCATTTTCATTTATATGTAAAATGACACAAATGCCCTCATTTCCTAATAGGTTACACGAAAGAAAAGAAAATGTCTCCCATCTAATTTAACATAAAATTGGACCTCTAATACAATCAACTAATTTATAGTTACAAGTAATCTGACATTTACTCTATAAAAAAATGCCTCTTAATTTAGTGCACTCCCAAACCCAATACAAAGATCATATGCAAAGTTTATACACTATTGGGATCAAAATATAGGAGTTGCATCCTTTGGTGCCCCATTATTTTTTTATGCCTAAGCCTAGGCCTCTTGGGCCTTAGGGTTAGGTTGCCCCTGTGTGGAGAGAGAGAGAGAGAGAGAGAGAGAGAGAGAGAGAGAGAGAGAGAGAGAGAGAGAGAGAGAGAGATTATTGTTTTTTTTTTTTTTAACAGTAGAAAGAGTATTGGTTGGTGTGGGTTTTTGTTTTGTGGTTTTTTTTTTTCCAGAAATATATTGAATTTTAGTTAAGGAGAGAGAATAATCTAATGATGTTGGTGGAGGAAAGAATAACGGTGAGTTCTTGCTTTGACTAGTATAATTGGTATTTAGTAAAAAAAAAATTCACTATTCAAAACAAGTCATTTGTTCTAACTAAATGGTATTTTTAGTCGAAACGAGTTGTCTTTTATCATTAGTCTTAAGACAAATATTATAGCATGAACTGTGTGTGAAACATTACAAATTTTTCGACTAAAAGAAAAAACCTTACAATTTTAAGGAAGTTCAATGATGTTTCCATTCAGCAGGACAAGGTTAAAACTGTAACAACACATTTTGTCATAATACCACAAAAATGGGACCCACTTTTTACACTTTTGTATCATATAATAACACATTTTTAACTTCACGACAGCGGATGACCTTACTATTATGGGGTTAACAGATATTGCTGAGATCAGCAATCAAGTTTGCAATATTTCCCATTTTTCCCTTTCATAGATATAAATGGAAGCATGCATTTTCATTTATGTGTAAAATGAAACAAATGCCCTCATTTCCTAATGGGTTCAAAAAAAAAAAAAAAAAAATGTCTTACATCTAATTTAACATAAAATTGGACCTCTATTACAGTCAACTAATTTGTATTTACACGTAATCAGACATTGACTCTACAAAAAAAATGCCTCTAAATTTAGGGCACTCCCAAACCCAATACAAAGATCAAATGCAAAGTTTATACATTAGTGGGGATCAAAATATAGGAGTTGCATCCTTTGGTACCCCCATTTTTTTTGGACGCCTAAGCCTAGGCCTCTTAGGCCTTGGGGTTAGGCTGGCCCTGTGTGGAGAGAGAGAGAGAGAGAGAGAGAGAGAGAGAGAGAGAGAGAGAGAGAGAGAGAGAGAGAGAGAGAGAGAGAGAGAGAGAGAGAGTGTTGGTTTTTTTTTTTTTTTTTGGAAATATATATTGAGTTTTAGTTAAGGAGAGAGAATAATCTAATGATGCAGGAGGAGGAAAGAATAACCGCGAGTTCTTGCTTTGACTAGTATAATTGATATTTAGTAAAAAAAATAAATTCACTATTCAAAACAAGTCATTTGTTCTAACTAAATGGTATTTTTAGTTGAAACGAGTTGTCTTTTATCATTAGTCTTAAGACAAATATTATAGCATGAACTTTGTGTGAAGCCTTACAATTTTTTCGACTAAAAGAAAAAACCTTACAATTTGAAGGAAGTTCAATGATGTTTCCATTCAGCAGGACAAGGTTAAAACTGTAAAAAAAACATCATCCCTTTACACCGTCAAGACAATTACTCTGACGGTGGAGCTCAGTGAAGTTTCAAAAAAAGTAAGGGAGTCATCTGCAGTTGTCATAAATCTCAGGAGAAGTAACTGTAATTTACACTATGGATAATGATCCAGGAGAAACAGCATATAAATACTTCGAATCCGGAAAGCATTTCTAAATCATCATTAAGTTAACTAACTCACCACTTGCTTCCCTTCGTGTTGGCATCAGCGATTCTCTCCCTTCCCAAAAACGCAGACGTTCAACCGAGTATGAAACACCAAATAAATTTGCAGAATAAGAGCACCAAATGAAGCACAGAGATGGCTTCTACAATGGCCAAGATCAGTAAGGTTGTGGGCAGATTATCCCGCAAACCAGGACCCATTTCCCGTTCTGGGTCGGGCTCTAATGGTGTTTGGGCCAAGTTTCTGGTGGATCCATTTGGGGTTTCGGGTCGGTCATTTTCTTCCTCAGTGGCGGCTCCTCAGGAGGCGGATTTGGTGGGTTCGAGATTGTTTGGGTTGAAGGATTATGAGGATTACAGGAGGGCTCTCTATGGAGGCATCACTCACAAGGCTCTCCTGGTTGATGCTGTTGGAACCCTTGTCGTGCCTTCTCAGCCCATGGCCCAGGTTCTCTCTCTCTCTGTGTGTGTGTGTGTGTGTGTAAAAGAATTGCTGGATCTGTCTATTTTACAAGTTACTTCATATTCTCACCGTACCCAATTGATCGGGACACAAGGCTCGGTTTGGTTTGGTTACTGTATAATCTTTGTCGTTTTTGTTCAAATCCCATGTCATTTGTCTTTCATCTCTCCAATGTTTCACCAAACATAAATTCGATGGAAAAAGCAAAGAGAATGAGCTTCAATGCTTTCACCAAATTGAGGGAGAAATTAGAGCCCCTATGGATTGTGAGAGGGTGAGATAAGAAAGGGGAATGAGCCAATAAAAAGACAAAAAAATTCCGTTGTACTTTTCTTTCCATTTCTCACCAAAATAATCAACAAAATACTCCTAAGTGATTTGGCATGAAACTGTAACACTTTCTTGCCTTTTCTAATCAAACCCGTCAATCTACAGTGGCTGTAAGTGAAGTTTTCCACTAGATTTGGTGAAAGCAGCTATTGGGATAAGTTTGATATACTTTTAAAATGTTGAAGATGAAAGATTGTGACATAGTTAGGATTGAAGCATTGAAATCCATTTCCGGAAAAAAATTGGTTCAATAAGTTGGCAATTCTTTAAAAGTGGTGACCGGTGATCAATTCCATATCAAATTTTTATTTTAGTTTAACGGATAAAATAAAGTAACCGTTGGATATGGCCTGATTAATGCTGGAACTTAGTGGTTCTCCAATCATTTACAATCACAAGTCTCTTGGTGAATTTTTACATCAAATTTGGTGAAAGAAGCTTTTAGTGGCGAGCTTGGAGATTTTGGAAAAAAAGATTTGATGAAATGATTAAAAGAAGGATTGGAGCATTCAACTTTTCAACAGAACTTGTAAATATGAGTTCTAGAAATCAGGATTCAGGAATTCTTCCCCTAGTTTTTATGAAGAACCATAAGAGTGGTTCATAACGGATCATGCTTTTAACCAACTTATACTTGAATGTGATGAGGGAAAGAATAGTAAAAGATTTGGAGAGGGTCTTACTTTCTATAATGCCTACTTTGCAGATTTACAGACAGATTGGGGAGAAATATGGTGTTGAGTACTCAGAAGCTGAAATCTTAAACAGATACAGGTGGGCTTATGAGCAGCCCTGGGGTAGATCTCGCCTTAGGTGAGTCTTATCTCACTAATGTTAAGCATATTATTGCTAGTTTATTGAATTAATGTAGTTTCTGTTTTTGGCTTTGGAAACATTTTTGAAGTTACATGGAGATTATTAGACAGGAACTTCTATGATCTTTGTTTGATTACGTTAAATAATACCAGAAGTCATAGGTTGTTTTCGTACCAAGAATATAATTTATTAAACAGGGAATTAACTAAATCCCCGAAGAATAGTGGTTAAGTCTGAGATCGTCCATAGGTAGTAAAGGCTAAGTTACGATACCTTCAATTTTTAATTTAATTGGAAAAATAAATGGAAGTTTTTATTTGAGTTGATTAACCTTAACCTAAAACTAAACTAGGAAGAAAGAAAGAAATAAGAGTTTTGAAAACAGGAGAGAGAAGTGACTAGGGCTTCGATTCCACCTTCCCATTGCAATATAATCGAATAAATCCAGGGTAATTATCCAACATAAAAGATTAGGATTATTGCTAGGGCTTGCAATCTCTATGGACAATCGTATAACCATCTCAAAGACTACCCTGAAATAATAAAAACTATTGTATGACTGTGGTTGATATCCGGAATACATACACAATACCTAAATACGAAAAATCTGCTTTTTCATAAAACATCTGAATATCCCCAAAAAGTCATACAATTAATTGTTGAATATGAACCCTGGAAATTAAACAATCACATAACTCGGAGAAAGTTTCCTTGTTACCTTGGAAAAAGTTTCATCGTTACCTCGGGAAAAGTTTCCTTGTTACCCAGTTGAAGGATTTAGCAGCTCATTGAGTCGAAGTATATAAAGTATAAACACACAAGAATAAAACTCTATTGATTTTGAATTTGTTGTGTGCATCTTCGTGTGCTTCTATTATGCGTGGGCAGATTGATTTGAGTGATCTCCAAGCCACAGCCGCATTCTCTGTTCTGTTCTGTCCTGTCAAACCCTCCTTTTGTTTCCCTTTATATAATGCTAGTGGACCAAGGGTTTTCAATCACCAAGTTTCCTAATTGTCCCTGGCCAAACGAAACTGACTATTGTCATTCCAAAATCATGATCAATACAGTGTGTCCCGATTTCCTCCAAAACACATGTGCCAGCACTAATAGCTTTTCTCCAAATTAGTCACGTAGCTAGGAATTTCATTGGGTGCTTTTCTTAAAATATCAATTATAAGCGTGGTCCGATCTTTTGATTAACTTTATCGGCACTGGCTTTGCTTTGACACCAAGTAAAAATCTAATTTTGCGCTTCAGCTCCAATTGGTATCCACATGTTCCTCGAGTCCTAGTTCCTGAAACAAAGAAAACGAGTATCAAACTCCAAGTAACATAATAAATGGACGTAACGAGAATAATTTAGGGGGCGTTAAATGGGCACATTTACGCCCCTATCAAAAAGCAAGAATCAGAACTTCTAGAATATATGAGAGTTGTATTGGTGGATTTCGGCTCCTCGTTCCATCTGATTATATATTTCCATTTTTTGCTTTATATGGGTTATGCTTTCTTCTCCATGGCAGTTGCATGTTATAAACATTATGATGGGAAAAACTATCTTATGAACTTCAATTAAGTGGTTTCGATTACAGACGCTGTCCCCTTCCCCTATGAAGCAATAAGGCCTGGCCGCCTAGTTCAATGTGCTTCACAATTCATTCCTCATGCTTGTTGTGGACCGGACAGACGGTCACACCCGCCCATCCATACAGGACCATTTAGATGAAGAGGCCTGAGGAATAGCTAAGCCCAATCGGCTGGGTGGGCCATTCAGCCTGTGGCTTCTGGGCCCCTGGCAAAGTGTTAAGGCCTTGTAGGTCATGTGAGTGCGGTGCTGAGCCAAGTCAGTGCCAGCCTGCCAGGTGACACGACCTATGATGCACGGACACGGACACGGATACGGACACGGACACGGGGACACGGGGACACGGCAATTCTAAAAAAATGGGGACACGGACACGGACACGGCGGGGACACGCCACGTGTATATTTATTTATTTAATTATATATATATATATAAATTAATTAATTGTCATTTGATTTATTCCTTACATATGTTGACTGACATGGACCCTTAGTCCCTTACATGTGTTGACTGACATGGACTAAGGCAGTAGCAAACATACAAACATGGACCCTTTGATATTGCAAATTTCATACAAGCATACGTACAAACAAGTTGAGACAGAGACAGATTTTATAAAAAAACATACGTACAAACAGATTATATACAAACATACGTATTGTTTCAAAAAAAAAAAAAAAACGAAAACAGAAGGCAGTAGCAGACGAGAGAATTCTGAGAGAAAGAGAGAACGAGAGAGAACTGAGAGAGAACGAGAGAGAGAGCGAGAGAGACGAGACGAGAGAGAGAGCTCTTAGAGAGAGAGAGAGAGAGAGAGAGAGAGAGAGAGAGAAAGAGATGAGAAAGACTGAAAGAGGAGAGAGAGGAGAGACGAGAGAGCCATACCCAATCGACCTTCACTGTCGATTGTGCATCCAGCAGCTCCTCTGATAGATCTAGGGTTCACCAGGGCATTTGGTCGACTGAAGGAGGATAAGAAGTATATATACACTGACCAAAATTACAGTTTTTTCCTTAAGTTTTGATTAATTTCACATTTAACCCAGAAAGTTTTAAAAAATTTCAATTTCACCCCTGCCGTGTCCCCAGCCGTGTCCCCCTCCAAAAAAGTACCCCAGCCGTGTCCCATGCCACGTGGCGTGTCGGGACACGTTTTTTGCCGTGTCCCCGCCGTGTCCCCGTGTCGGGACACTGCGGTACGGGGTCCGGGAGAGGTGTCGGTGCTTCATAGGACACGACTCGGTCATGTGGCGGTTGGCAATTGTCATGCATGACATCAAGGCTTGAAATTCCCTTTAGATATATAGGAATAGCACTTATTGATGGCTTAAAACTTCGAGATAATCAGTTTTAACTAATGCATATGACGTTGGACATGGGCTTATTAAATCGAAGTTCTTTTAAGGCTTCAATTTGTACCCCCTAATCTCTGAATATCCTGACATTTCTTCTTAGTTTGTATAAAATACATTAACTGTTTTCATCTCCTTTTTTGGCAATGGTGAATGTTCCTCTTTTGTTGCAAACTGTTTTCATCATCCTGGTAGGCAATATCTCTTTCTAATGAAATCTTACCAAACGTGCAGATATGTTAATGATGGGAAACCATTCTGGCAATATATAGTTAGTTCTTCTACTGGCTGTTCTGACACTCAATACTTTGAAGAATTGTACAATTATTATACGACTGAAAAGGTTAGCTCTTACTATGTTATGAAAGTGAGAGAGTACTTTATCCAGAAATTATGTAGTAATTAATGATTTTTGAGTTGCAGTTACTGCTCTAATTACCATTGGATTCTAAGTTAATGCGTCATTTTTTCCTATCTAAAGGCATGGCACCTCTGTGATCCGGATGCTGAAAGAGTATTCAAGGCTCTAAGGACTTCAGGCGTGAAGTTGGCTGTTGTGTCGAACTTTGACACTCGACTTAGACCTCTCTTGCGGGCTCTCAATTGTGACCACTGGTTTGATGCTGTGGCAGTGTCAGCTGAAGTAAGCATCAATCTAATTTGTTTATTTTTGTGTTGTCACTGAGAATCCCCTCCCCCCCCCCTTCTTCTCTTTTGGTGAAAATTCAACCTCTCCCTCCATCTCTCAAATAGGTTGAAGCAGAGAAGCCAAATCCCACTATATTTCTTAAAGCTTGCGAATTGTTGGATGTAAAACCTGAGGATGCAGTTCACGTGGGAGATGATCGTAGAAATGATATTTGGGGCGCCCGAGATGCAGGTTGTGATGCTTGGCTTTGGGGAAGTGATGTACAGTCCTTCAAGGAGGTATTCATTCTGTTTTTCCTATTTGCCTTTGAACTACATGAACTGCAAATGTTTGTTCTATGCTGCTTCTGTTTTTTACTCCCTCCATCCATTTTTAAGTGTCCACTTTCCAAAATTATCCTCCACTTTTACCCATTAACTCTTAACCCACTGGACTTTTCAAAAGGGCATAATAATAATTGCAGACACTTTTTACCCATTAACTTTTCAAAACACACACCTATTAAGGGGCAGCTCGAAATGGAATAGTTGACACTAAAAATTGAACGGAGGGAGTAACAGTTACTGTTGTTATCCAAAATTTGGTGTTACAAGACTGGACCAAACTGGAGGACTGGGTGGCTGGACCAGATTCTGGTCCTATCTTAACTAGTGTTATGTTATTTTTCACATCATATACAACCACAATAACAATACCCATGTAGCAGTCCCAAGTCGGTAGGGGAATGGCGAAGAGGACTGAAAGCCTGAGGTAACCTTTACGTGTCTCGTCGTTTGCCTGTGTGAACTGATCACTTTTCTTGATGCAGATTGCTCAGAGAATAGGAGTCCAGGTCTGAATATGGATGATTCCCCCTGCAACAACTTGAGCAGTGCCTTCATTGTACAGTGGCTTCTCATCTTGTTTGTCCTAATCAGTTGTATATATTCTCCTCGCCTAATCAGTGATGAATTAGATATGTCTGGAAACTGTTACTTTGAAGAGATTTAATGGCAATAAAAGTTGTAATTGTTGGTTGTCCATATCAGCACTGGGTTCTCCTGAGCCTCAATAGTAGTTTATGGTTTTAGCAGAGTCAATCTATATTAACAGTGAGTAAAACTTTGAATTTTGGAACACTTCTGAGCATTTGTAATTTTTAACAAAAGAATTGAATAGATTTAGATTAGGGGAAATTGCACTTTACCTACCTGTGGTTTGCTCGAGTTGCAGATAACTTCCCTCGCATTTAAAAATTAGCAAATGACCTCCCTATGATTTTAGACTAAACTGCTACCATTAGGTTTTCCATCCATATGAACAGTGTGTGTGACCTATGCCCTTGAATGGCAAGTGTAGGCCTAAAAAACGTGTTTGCCTGCAAAAAAACACACTTTCTTCTCCCTAAATGCCCCTCCCATATTCCATAAAGGCTAACCCTACTTCACTCCTTGCCCACTTCATAAACAGCCACCAAAACGTACTCCTCTTCTTCTTCTTCTTCTCTCTCTCTCTCTCTCTCTCTCTCTCTCTCTCTCTTCTATATATTTCAATTGATTTTATTTATTTTTTCTTTATTTCAATATTTCAATTGATTTTGTTTGAAAGGCTAAGTTTCGTAACCTGGTCACTTTTGCTACTGACAACAATTGAATATTAGAAGATGAAACTAGAAGTTCAAGAAACAAATTATGAATGCCACATGGATTCCACGTCAGCGCCACGCTACTGGTTCAAAGTGTGCCATCAAAGCGCCACATTGAAGCCATACATCCCATTGCCATGCTCACCCATGCGCGGGTGAGTGTGTGATTAGAGAACCGGCTATGCCGGTACGGTGCGCAGCACCATAGGAGCCAAGCCACTCGAGAGCTAAGCTTATAAAGCGAGCCAAGAAAGATGTGATCCCATATATAAGCTATTCGACCTTTTCCCATCTAAGCAATGTGGGACAGGCCCAAAAACCGTCAAAAATGCATTCTCAAAGAAAAAGGAAGGTCTTGATAAAAACACCCAAAACAAACTCAATTTTATTTTGATAAATCCCAACATAATGCACTATTCCCTTAGCAGCCACGCTCAAAGTCAAACTATTGTCAACAGTTAGATAGAAAGCAAGAGAAGCTAGCCCAAACTTGGAATTCTGAAAGGAAAAACAAATGAAAGAAACATATCGACTATGAAGCAGAAGTTGCAACTAAGAAACATTAGCTTTCAGAACTTTTTTTTGTTTTCTGGATCGGTTCTTTCTCCTCTTAGCCTTGTCGAGTTTTTGCACCGTCACTGTCGGGTCATCATCTCCTCGTTATCTTTTTCTTCATCTTAAAGCTGAAAAGTTACACGAAATAAAGCAAAACAAATCAAAGAAAAGATTATTATTGTCAAATCAATTTATGTAGAAAACAAGAAAAATGAACACACATGAACACACATGTGGTTGTGTCGCGGGGGGGATGAATCAATCCACTATTATAAAAAAAGGATTACGATCTCTAATCTCCAATCTCCAATCTATAATCAATGTATCTCTCAGTCTCTCTGGGTTTTTCTTTCCAAAACAAGCTTAGAAAACCCTAAAACTGATAAAAATGCATTTAAATAAGCTGTTGTACGCCGCTCTAGTTTAAACCAAGACCCCGTTGGTCTGGACCAAGATTGTTAAGAGTTATAGAAGAGTTTCTGAACCGCTGGTCAAGACCAATGACACGCTCGTTCGGACCAACTCCAGAGGAGCAATGCCTGGACCTCTAGAAATGTACCGTGAGTGTTGGCACAAACCACCATTGGCTTGGTCCAGACCAGAGATTCTGCATACCTCCAATTTTTGAAGTCACACTCAACAGTTATAAGTTTTCAAAATTCACTATTCACGTCAAAGCCTTTTTATGTTTGAATTTGGTACTTGTGACATATGATTTTGGTACCGTTGGTGTTGGGGTGGAACCTGTTTTCAGAAGGCCGAAGAAGGGATCTCTAATGATCCCGTCCAGACGAGGCACTGGGTCATTCGAACGGATATTGCAGAATGGTGCAATAGGTTTCGGTCGTAGGGATGGCAATGGGTAGGGTATGGATTGGGGGACTCTATTCCACCCCTATTCCCAATTGGGGGAATTTTACCATCTCCACTCTATTCCCCACAGGGGATATTAGACAAAGTACCAAACCCGTCTCCCGATGGAGATTGGAGTTTCCCTAAACATAACCATATCCAATCCAAAAAGTGCCACAACAAAGCACAAATTTCAGTTTGCAATGGTTTCACAATGGCATTGGTTTTCCATATTTACAGAGTTTTAGATATTTCCTTTAGGAAATAGAATATGTATCAATATTCTTAATGTAATAATAAGTAGTTTATAATAGGTAGTAATTGATAAGATTTGTTCTACTAATAATTATTTCCATATCTAACTAATACTCAAGATTTGTACGTACAAACAAATATTCCCATAGACATATATATAACAATGGATAAGGGGCAGGTACGGGGATTCAGGGGTGGAAATAACAAAATCATACCCATTCCATATCCGAGCGGGCATTCTTTAAAGTCCACCATACCCACTACTATTGGAATTTTTTTTTCCATAAAACCCGCCTGCATATAAGCAGGATGGGGCAGGTATGCATTGGATATGGGGGAAATTTCCATCGCTATTTGGTCGAGGTCTAGATTCTCTGAAGTTTTAGTCCGGATGGTGGTCAAGTCTGTCCGGATAGTCGGAACTGAAAAACGCTCATTTACGTGATTTTTAGGGTTTCTGATGTATTGTGTTTTCTTGCACTATAAAAGGGACACTTACGACAACCTCCATTATAACTTTTGACTATCATTCATCATAGTGAAACACCCAGCACCCTGTGGAGTATGTACCACCACATATGGACCACTAGCCCAATACCTTGATTTGATCCATTAGCCACACCACATGACCCAAAATGCTTAATCCAAAGGTACTAGTAGTCTCTAACAAAGTTTGTTATATGTCCAAGTTCTAATTGATTGTCTCTCTTGTACAAAAATAAGTTAAATTTCAGTTATTTTACAAGTTACACCAACGAATATATATTAGAATGACATGGCCGGCTTGGAGAGAATAAATTTTTGAATATGTTTGAAAATACATTTTTTTTAACTATAACTCAATCTTCCCAAATGCTTACGGCTAATAGTTTCCTATTTGCCTAACGTTTCATATAAGACTTTTGAAGATTATAAATAATCGATATAGGACATATTGCCTCTGTCAGGGCTGGGGGATGAAGCTAGGCCGGATGAGTTTATGCGATTCAACTGAACTCATTGGTGGTGCCAATACCCCAAAATTTTAACATTTGTTGACATTAAGCTCCAGCTGGAGGCAATCTCAAAGCATCTTACTAAGCTCTTAATTTTCTCCAGCTACTCCAAATCAGCTCCAAAAATAAATAAAAAACGAATGGTTGCATTACTTTCTCAATGCTTCTCTCACCGGACTTGGTTGAAGAATGTACAAACGCGTTTATATATTTATCTTGTGCCATTGGTGTTGAAAGGAATATCTAAGTGTTACAAGCTTTCATAATTATTTCCAAAAGTTGTGATTGATATTACACACTTCCAAAATTATCTTGGGCCTAGACGAGGCCCAATTCGCGCTAACAGGGACACAAGATGAACGTTTATGGACCAAAAGAAGAAAACAAAGCTGAGGATGAGGCTATCAGGGACAAGCATAGTTGGAAACCTTTGTTGTTAGATACAGAGGAGGCAGTTGAAGAGTTTAATCTCATTAACAATAAAGTTGAACAGGCTGCTGCAAAGCTAAAGGCTCAATATATAGGAAAAGTATATTCATATTCCTATTTTTACAACCAAACTTACAATCGTTTTTTCATATTTGCATATAGGCCAGCTCTATCATTTTGTAGAGCACGTTGAAAAAAATTAGTCACGTCAGAATCATGAGTTCGATATATAGATGATCACACCAAATTTATCTTCTGTGCGAGTTAGTTTTTCTTGTTCTAATCATGCATTAATACCGACATTCTACAAACATGAATTTTGTATTCTTATTATTTTTACGTGCTCCATAAGGTGGAACATTTTCGATCATCAAATTGATGGAACCTGTAAGCTATTGTGGCAAATCGATTGTAAGCTCGGTTGTAAAAATGGGAGAGCAAGAGAGAAGTGCAAACTGGGAATCCTGAATGGAAAAACAACTGAAATAAACATATTGACTATGAAATAGAAGTTGGAACTAACAAACATATTCCAGAAAAGTGCGTTGGACCAGGCTGAAGTCTCAGCCCTTCTATTGAGATCCTTTGAAACAATTTATACATAACTTTTTTTTTGGATCGGTTCCTCCTATTAACCTTGTCGAGTTTTTGCACTTTCATTGTCGGGTCATCACCATCATAACCTCCTCATTATCTTTTTCTTCTTCCTAAAGCTGAAAAATTACACGAACAAAGCAAACCAAATCAAGGAAAAGATTACTGTTGTCAAATCAAATAATTGTAGAAAATGCTGCATAAAAACCTAGAATGCACGTATAACTTACTTCCTTATCCTCATCCACGTCTGCCTCCATTCTCCGCTCCTCCTCCCTTTTTCTCTGCTCCTCCTCCTTCTTTTTCCGCATCTTGAAAACAATAGATAGTTTCATAGATGAGCTTGTGATTGACAAGTATTTAATAAATTGAAGAAGCAATACACACATCATACGTGCATGCATACATAAATTCGCAATTCAAGATGGTGATTTTTAATCTTGTAATTCTTGATTTAACTTTTTGATTTATATCAATTAGTAGATTAAGCTGTGGTTTTATGCTTAGGGTATTTTAGACCCTAAGTAGTTTCCACGTAATCCCTTGCGTTTGAGTTCTTTATATTTCCTTCTTATCACTTATTTTATTGGATTGCTTGCTTCACCACGGAAAGTAACTACTCCCTCCGTCTCTTTTTTAGTGTCAACATTTTCATTTGAGTTTGTCCCTTAATAAGTGAGTTTTGAAAAGTTAATGGGTAAAATTTATACAATTATCACTTTGCCCTTTTGAAAAGTTAGTGGGTAAAAAGTTAAACAGTAAAAGTGGAGGATAATTTTGGAAAGTGGAGGTAAAAATTGATGTGAAAAGTTTAAAGCAAAGGTAAAAAGGTGATGCAAAGCAACAACTTACAAAAAGGACGGCCGGAGTAATTGAAGCAAAATTTGTGTTAGCTACTTTTTAATTGGTAGTTCTATTCACCCCACTCTAGGACTTGTAATGCTATTCATTATTTCACTATGAAAGAGAGAAAGAGAGAAGAGAAAATAAGGTAACAAATGGATATACTACCATGTGTGTAGAAAGAACTTGTCAAAGCATGGGCAAACGTACCTTTTGCAAAAGTTGTATGGCATTATTGAGATCACCATTCCACAATATGCCTGGCAATGAAAGATTGGGGGCACTCACGTGTCCCAAAGAGAATGCATCCATGCTATGGCAGAACGATATGTCCATCTCACATAGCCGTGGCAATTCTAAAAGATGAGTGGAGTAGCAAAACCTCCTCAGATTTGGTAGATAACGAAGCTCCAATCTTTCCAACTGAGGGAACTCAACTTCATCCACCGAACTTTCACCCATTCCGTTCTCCTCTACAACAATTCTTGACAGCATCTTGCATCTCGATATCTTGAGCTTACGGAGTTGTGGGATGCTCTTCGTCATGGTAGGCGCAAAAACATACCTCAAGCTATCACATGCAGAAATTTCTAGAGTTTGAATGTACTTGAATCCCATGGAATCTCCCTTCGAAATATAAATCAATTTTGGTAGATAACGTAATTGGACAAGTTTCAGTGTAGACAAAATCTCTGGTTTTGGTTCATTAGAGTCCACTTCTTCCAATTCATGATCAAAGATTACTTCCAGTAAGTTGCAACCTTCTACAGAGAGTTTCTCAAGATCCCGCAGCATTGGAAGCAATTGTGATGGTAAAGCACGCAACAATTTGCCGCAATCGCACACTGAAAATTCTTTCAGTTTGGACAATGACCCCTCTGAAAGTGGACCATGTCCTAGTGTTTCCAGATTCTCAAGCTCAGCAATGTCTAGGACCTCCAGGTTAGGTAATGATACCTGCAAGCAACTCATTGGTCAAAACCGCTATAATGTCCGCAATTTACAACAATGGTTAGGTTTTTATTTTTTTGTTTTTGTCAAAGCAGAAAACTATGGCAGTCCTTGAATTTTACAAGTTTATCGAATACAATTGGGTTGGGAATACTTATCCAAACAAGAAAGCATATGGAAACATGAAATCATTATAATGCCTTCTTCTTCTTTTTTCCCCTAGTTCATAAATTGTGGCCCTAAAATTCAACAGTACCCCATTTGAGAATCCAATGATTTACACAATCGTTTTGACCTAAAATTATGAATAATCTTGCAATTTTATCAATTTTGAGGGTGCTTTTAACATCTCACATGGGCAAAACAAAAAGTAAAAAAAAATAAAAATATTAAGGTCTTGGTTAACACGGAACGATTTTATATATTTGGTCTCTCAATTGCTGGGGCTTCATGTGCCAAAAAGTTTAATTATAAGTGCAAGAGTCTTGTTGACATTTCTCTCTCTCTTTTAATAAAAAACTGAATAACCAGATATCCTACTCACATATTCACCAGGGAATATTGCCCCCGCGTTAATTACAAGCACCAAGGACTAAGGAGTATGCTTAGTCACACCAAGCAGCTATAGAGGCTTGAACTTAATTAAGCATTGAGCAAACAACTCTAAGTTCTTATTCATCAAACCAACCACATGGTGGTTGGTTCATGTGGTTGGTCTGACTTGGTAAGGCAAACTAGAGCTGCCTTTCATGAGTTCATTTTATATTTCTGTCAAATTATCAAAACATAGAATTTGACACACTATTAACCAGTGATTTTCAATGCAGCGACGCGTTCCTAATTTTAAAATATTTTATTTAGTAACATGGGATAAAATGGAGGGCATTATTGGAATGAAAATCTATTTTTTTAACAAATTAGGTAAAATTTT
The DNA here is from genome assembly GCA_016920895.1 of Vaccinium myrtillus. NCBI lineage: Eukaryota > Viridiplantae > Streptophyta > Magnoliopsida > Ericales > Ericaceae > Vaccinium > Vaccinium myrtillus. The sequence continues at coordinate 4,059,133 of CM029280.1, forward strand.
TGACGGATCTAGACGGAAGGGGTCTCGGGGACAAGTTTACTAAACAGAAGGGGTCTAGTTGTAGGCAAAATTTTTATAGGGGGTGTCCGAGACAAAGAGAAATATTCAAGGGGTTCTTTCGGTAAATAACCATTTTAAATTGCAATCGATTCCCTTTCGAATTCTGCAAAGGATATACTACTTGTTTTCCTAGCAGCATAGCAATCATAGCATTTCTTTTCTTGAAAATTTAACAAACAGAGAAAAAAGGAATCATGCTACATGTACAACCATTTCGCCTCCAACTATTTACAACATCTCACATACATATGAGGCCCACACACAATGATGGGTGTAGACCTCACGTGTATGTGAGGGGGTTGTAAATGGTTGGAGCCGAAAGAAAGAGAAATGATGGCATACCTTTTGAGGAAAAAGAGAAAGGAAGTTGCCAATATTGTCATTTTGCTCTGAATTGGAAGACAGATTATTGTTGTTGTGGAAGAGGCCGTTGACCTTTCTTATATCTCGAAGTCGCAATTCTTTCAATTGAGGGAAATCAATCTGGTCAATCCCTCTACAGAAACCTACGAGACTCGGTAGATTCTCAAGCCGCAATCTCTCCAACCTTGGGAACTCGATTCTGTTGGATGCAACATGCATATCTTCTCGTTGCTCCTTCCAAATAACTTCTTCCATCTTATCACAGTCCCATGTTGTTGCTCCAACAATTGGTTGCTGGAAGAGATTTCCCAACATTACACACGTGTGGATGAAAATTTCATTTAGTTGCCCAAAGGAACCCGCTGGAACTGGGCCGCGACATATCTCTCTTAAATTACGCAGCCGTGTGAGAAACAATTTCTCCAAGATAGGGAAAACAACAATAGCATTAGGTGGTTGTCGGACGGGATTTATTGTATTGGCAAGACATTTTGGTGTATCACAGTCAAAGATTTGTAGATACTTCAGTTGTTGGAGACTATCAACCCCATCTTGGAGTAGAAACTGCACTAGACCATTGCTTCCATTTGCGAGAATTAGACGATCACTAATCCTTAAGAGCGAATCAATTCCTCCACGACTGCAGGGGTCTCCCAATTCCACTCGCTGATCACCAACTGCCTTTCGTACGGGTTGTCAATTCTGGCAGACAAGTATAAATAGGACAAGGTCTCCTGTGTAACCTTGAATTTTTTCAGTTTTCCAAGTATTGGGAGTTTGGGGACAACTACATGCTTTCTTAACTGGATCTCTAAAGTGTTTAAATAGGACAAGGACTCAAACTCTTTTAGGTTTGCATTTCCCCCTTCTTTCTGGCCTTCTCCTTCCCAATCCTCAAAATTACTGTCTATGACGTACAGTTCTTCCAAATGAGCCAGGCGTGATATGATACCTGGCGGTATTTTCTTCAGTGACAAAGTGCCTCGCAGATCTAACAACCTTAAGTTAACCAGATCCCTTATTTCTTCCGGTAGCTCCACGATTCCGGAATCACGTAAGCTAAGAATTTCTAGATTCAGTATGTCTCCAATTACACGCACATTATCCAACATGCCAAAAAATCCTTCAAGAGCCAATGTAGTAAGATTCTTCAAGGATTGAAAAGTTAGGATGCCATGAAAATTTCTAAGTTCCAAAACTTTGAGTTTTCCCATCCCCTCAAAAAAGTTAGGTGGTAATTTCTCAAGTTTGTGGCATCGTAACATTAAGAACTCTAGATTTGGATAAGTCAATCCTTCAGGAAGCTTTTTAATTTTTTCGGATATCATCGAGATGGCAGTGTAATGCCCATGTGTGACCTTCTTTGGCCACTCAGATACTGAACCATGGCTTACTATAGCATATTTATCTTTTGATGCAATAGATATACCCATATCTCGCACGACGTCATGCACTTTTACACACTCTTCTTGTTTACTGTCTAGCAGTAAATAAAGGCTCTTTAGATCATCAACTATAAGAAAAACTCGACGCCTTACCTTTGTGATTTCATTTATTCCATCAAAAAGTGATAGCCCGAATGCGTATCTAGCCAAATCTTCAATACGGATATCCTCATCCTCTTGAAAAAAGCAACAAAGCATAAATAGGCGCTTAGCTTCCTTATCTTCCAAATATTCATAACTCTGCTCTAGACGTGAAGACAATTGATTATCCACAGGAGTGCTGCTTGCACAGGTTAGCCGATCGAGCATGCCTTCCCATATATCCTTAATGGCATTTCTCCCACTTTTTTTTGAAAGTGCACTACCAATAAGTACTAAAGCAAGCGGTAAACGTCCACATTCATGCACAATCTGTTTAGCTATTGGTTGCAAATTCCGATCATCAGCTGAATCACCGGCTTTCTCCCTGAATAGTTGCCATGCTTCGTCTTCTGACAAGAGTTCAAGAGGGATCTCCTTTCTAGTTCGTACATCATGCCATAAATCTCTTGTCCGCGACGTATAAAGCATTTTGAAATTCTTATTAGCACCTTCCAAAGGAATTCCCATGGCCTGTAGATCAAATTCTTTCCATATGTCATCCAGTACAATAAGGACTTTCTTGTTATCCTGTACAAGTCTGTTACGTAATAAATTTGCTCTTACGATCGGGCTACTCATGTCACCAAGTTTCAAACAAAGCATGTCCGCAATGCAAGCTTGAACATTGGTTAGGTTTGGCTCTTGGCTGACAACAGCCATTGCAAATTCGTCGAAGTGGTTATCTTCTTTTGCTCTTTTCGCAACTTCATTGACCATAGTTGTCTTGCCTACACCTCCCATACCGCATACCCCGATCAAGTTGATCTCATCATGCTTTAGAGCCTTGATAATCTCTTCCATGATGAGCCTTCGAGACTTGAACCCCTTAAAATCTCTATTGGGTATAGTCTCCAAGGATGCAGGAGGCGGGCTGTAGGACGTTTGAGTATAGGAGACACCAACAGCCTGGAGTTCAACGACAACTTCAGTCTTCTTCAATGCTATCTTGCTTAGTGAGTATCGAAGTTTGAGATTGGGGCACCACCCATTCAAAAACCCTTCCTTAACTTTGGGCTTCTCTTGGATAATTCCCTCAACCTCATTTGTGACCTCATTCGCACTTCTGAGCCAAGCCTCAACATTGGGATCAATAATTCTCACATTTGCACGGTCATTGTCCAACCTCAATTGCACCCCTTGTCTTGTCCTTTGAAACATCTCCAGTTGAGCTTCAAGTTCTTTAATGTTGCTATCGAAGCAACACATGTATTTGAACTCTTGCTGTATTGGAGCAACCACATAATCTCCTATTTTCCCCAAAACAGTGTCCCAAATTTCCCCCCCAATAGTGTCCCAGATATTCCCCAAAACAGAATCCCAAACTTTCCCCAAAATAGGATCCCAAATTTTCGCCAGAACAGTGCCCCAAATTATCCCCACAATAGTGTATGCAAATTTCCCCAACCAGACAAGAGCAAGTACTTGAACCATCTCTCACCAAGTTGGATATTTTTCTAAATTTTTTTTTTTTTTTTTTTTTGCTTGATTTTTTTTGTTTCGCTTTTTCTCCTCTGGTACTTTGAAGAAATCAAAGAAAATGAAACACAGAAAGTCAAAAGACAACAAGAAGGATAGCAAATGGCAGTTCAAGCTGAAAATGAAAGCGAAGGGTACCGGAACGGAACAGGAGGCAGTGAAGTAAAGAAGACAACAAGATTAAAATACAAAAGACAGAACAAATGAAAGCAAATTGCATATATGATTCAAGCCTAGCTACAGCTCAACTCAGGAACACACAACAAGCCAGAGAGAGAGAGAGAGAACTGATCACCAACAATGATAAACCGAAGCATGGAAAATGAGCAGTCACTTCCAAAGATTAGCTTCCACCGAAACCAAGTATCAGCAGACGAGAGAGACTGTGAGTTAGTGAGTGAGATGGACAGAGCAAGAGGTGAGAGCAATGGGCACAAGTTTCAGAAAGTAGAGATAGAGTGTGGACCTCCCCCTCTCCCTTGATCATCTAAACTTTTTTCTTTCTTTTTTTTTTTTTTTTTGTTAACATTACAAATTATAGTATATCATAGGGAATAAAAATTGCATTTTGGGATTTTTTTTAGATCTCAAAGAAAATTTGAAACTATGATTAGAGGGAGAATGTTATGGTTTCAAGTGTGAAGTGTCAAATTTCCACATTCGTATTTAAAAAAAGATTGACATGTCCTAAGTTGAAGCAAAGTTTGGATTTGCTCTAAGAAGCAAATTTTTTGACCCTCTGATATGGCTACACCTTAATATTATAAAAAATTACACTTGTATCCAATATTTTGCTTGTTTCAGAGCCGCTATGGTCATTACTATACCGCTACAGCCGCTTCAAATACCCTAGCGCTAAAGAATCCGAGAGTAACAACTAATTTATGACCTGGGTTTGAATAAGGTTAAATTCCACGAAGACCCTACTCACCTATGCTTCTTGGACACATAGACCTCTTGACGTTTAAAAGCAAGAGGTGATTTTTTTTTCAGAAATGATTTATTTTTTGTTTTAGTTTCTTGAAGGTAGAAAGATCACTCGATTACCGAAACATAAGGTTGATAGGTTGTTTTGTTTAAACTGTTGCATTTACTTTTTGAGTGGATAGGTGAGGGGTCTATTTTGCAAATTAATTTGTATCCATTTTTTTGTTTGAGTGGATAGGTGAGGGGTCTATTTCGTGATTATTTTTGATTGGTCACTGCTTGCAAAAGCCTTCATTAGGAAGTTACGGAAGAGTCCACATTAACACTAATTGAGCCAAACACAAATTAAATAAACTCGAACCGAAACAGATGGACTAACTCATTGCTGCAATTTACTATTATTGTAATTAGTAAGTATACCTAACCAATTAATTAACCAAGAATCTCACCATGACTAAGCTTTTTGCATGTGTCCAAGGAAAAAAAGCAAATAAACTGTAGCCATCACAAGTGGGGTGGCCGGTAGCCAGGTTGGAAGTCTCCCTAACACTTCTTGCATGTACTCCAAAAAAACAAAAAGAAATTGTAGCCATCGCATTCACACTTATTGAGTCTTTTTTTGTTGTTTCGTGCAATGCATGACACGGATTAAAATGTGATTTCGCACCAGACGGGACCTTCTCTCACCAATGTTCAACTACAATTAGATTTGAACCTAAGAACTTAAGAGTTGGCCATAAGAGTTGTTGGCAAAGAAAATCGAACAAAAGAGCATAGAAGTAGGGACGGAGCCAGGACTTATCTTCGGAGGTGGTACCCAAGAAATACCGAAGATGAGGCTTAGGGGGCACAAGCAAAATTGGAAGCCTTTACTGTTAGATACAAGGAGGCAGTTGAAGAGATTGGATCTCAAGTACAACAAATCTGAGGAGGCCAGGGCTCAGTTAGCTTCTTACTGCCTCGAGGTCTTCAACTTTATGAAGCAGCTTGTTGTTGTAAAGGGCCAATCAATCTAAACAGAGAGCGTTTTTTTTCTTCTTTATTTATGTTATTTAGGAGTAATTCCATGTTTTGTAGGCGAAGATATTTATGGGGTTAATGAAAAGCAGGGTATTAGAATTCCATCAGTTGAAAAGATTGCTAGTAATCGTCCTCGTTAATAGTGTTCGAAACGAATATTGATGGTGTCTTGCTCAATAATTATAGCCGAGTCTCCACCAAGGCAACAACTGCCAGGATCTAAGCTTCTGTGTGCAGTGCGTGTTCTTTAGCCATAGACCTCTGCACGTGCTCTTTGGCCCAGCTCGTCAGCCGACGAAGTTTTTGTTTGAGATCCTTGATCTTGGTAGTTGTTTAGCGGTGTCGAGTGGAGTGAATAACGCCCTCTACATATAATGATGTATTATGTCCATGCAGATTTTGATCCATGAAAGTAACTCCTCTGGTGGCATGGCATGGGGCGAATGATTTCAAACTTGGTGCAAAAATATGGAAACAAAAACTCCTCTGGTGTCTGGTGGTGGTGGTTTTTGGATGCATAATACATTAATACCTGTGTGTGCAATAATCCCATGTAAACGGAGTGATATAGAAGCTTTTGGGTTATTACAATGACAAACTATTTACACTCTATTGCAAATACGAAATCGTCAAATCGCGGGTTGCCAATACGGGTACTTACCCGGACGGGACTCTTACGAATTGGTGTCATGGAAAGGCGGTAGGGCTTACCGACTAGACTAGATATGGGTGACCCTTCTTTTTCTTACAGGTGCGTGAAGGGGTAGTAAGAACAGAGAAAATCTAAAGCCTTACGTCAAGAAAAATAGCAACTTCAGAGGTGTTCTCGCGTTGATTTCAGTTTGGCATTAACATGCATGAGAATGATCATCCAGAGGGTGAAATGAGAAAAAAGAGATCCAGTATGTTGGACTAAGTCAATTAGAGCAGGAGCTAAAGTAACCGTGCATTTTCATCTCTTGTTTTACTTCTTTTGCAGCTTTGCCTGTATAAGAAAATCTTGATCAAAGCATTTTTCTCTGATCAATGGGAAGATTGTCTTCCAATACACAAATTTTAGATGCATAACCCTTGTGTAAATCTTGACTATCCACTTTGACGACACGGGAATGCCACCGTAGGCAGGCCACATTAAACCCAACTAGCATGGTAAAATATCACGAGAGCAAAGTGATACTCAAATTTAAGGAATGTCCCCAAATCCCAGAAAATTTAAACATTTGGTTAAATAACATATCATCCCCATGAGCATGACAAATGAAAAGAGTAATTTTATTCAGCTGAGGATGTTCAGTTTTCACATAACATAATTACAACCTAGAAGTAGAACACAAGTATTAATGGTTTTCGCACACTTCAAGATTCAACAAGTACGACAACTTGAATAAGGACACAAACGAATGTGAATTCATATGAAATTATTCCCGCACAGAAAACATAATGGTAATCAAACAGTAACCAAAGTCTTCTATATTAAGCAAGTTTTCTAAATCACTGAACAAGACTCAATAGTTTGTCACGCTTACCAGCACTACTGATGCACAAATTTTATGGCAGCTACAACGAAAACATTATTACGAGTTAGAAAGAAAGAAAAGTCCAAACTGGAAATTTTGAAAGGCAAAATAAACAGAAGACTATGAAGCAATAGTTGCAACTTATTGGTACATTAAGTAGCAATAGATAATTCCACAATAGCAATTTTTGCGAGACGGACTCAAGTCACACCTCTTCTATTGAGATCCCTCCAGACATTAGCTTTTGCATTTTTTTTTGTTTGTGGCTTGGTTCCTCCTCTCATCCTTGTCGATTTTTTGAACAATCATTGTCATGCCATCACCATCATTAGCTTCTCTTCTCGTTGTGTTTCCCTTCTTCTTCGAGCGAAAAAATTTCACAAACAAAGAAAAGAAAAGATTTGTGTCAAAGAAATTAATTACAGAAAATGTTTAGGAATCCAGAATGCATATAGAATTTACTTTCACTAATACTCCTCGTGCTCATCCAGTAGAGGTGCTTTTCCTTTTTTCTTCTTCCTCTCCTCCTCCTCCTCCTTTTTCCTCTTCTGAAAACAACATATAACTTCCTTAGATGAACTTGTAGTTGTCATAGATTTAATAATTTGAGGACACATTAAACACATAAGACACGTGCATACAGATATAATTTCCCCAACTATAATTGTTGAACAAAGGCACATGGCCAAAAGGGAGCCAAAATCACCGGAACAAATAAAAGAAAAGACTATTGCTCAACAAACTAATTGTAGAAACTGTTTAGAAAACTAGAAAGGATGTAGAGCGTACTTCCTCTAAATCCTCTTCGTTGTCATGCGTGCCCATTGTTGTTGTCCTCACCCTTGACCTATTCGTGATCAGCGCGTCCTCGTCCACATCCTCGTCCAAGACCTCGTCCATATCCACGTCCTCCCCCTTCATGAAAAATTAGATAACGTTCATAGGAAAAAATTTATTGAATTGTGGAAACAATGTGCATATCCGTATATCAACAAGAGCATACATATTGCATATTTGAATTTATTCCGAAGCACCCAAAAAAAAAAAGAATACATGTATATATTTGCAACTAAAGCTAGGAACTGGGGCAGATGGGCAAAAAGAGCCACAGGCTAACTGTATTTATACAAGGAAAGACAACATATGTTCTTCCATGATATATAGAGACAATTAAAGACTATATTGCATAAAACAGTAGAAAGAACAGAAGAGAAAGAATAAAAGCATTTGGTCACTCAGGGACATTTGCTTATTTATGTCTTCATTTATCAATTACATTTCAGTACAGTTGAGCAAATTTCCACATTTCGTTAAGTCGACAATCCAATGAGAAAATTTCCACAATGGTCTCGAAGGCTTTAACAATAGAAAATTTGAGGTGGCAACAAAATTTGGCAAATTGATCTAGAATATCGATTAACATTCGTGCCCATTTGATTCCAGTTTCTCTTTGACACCTTTTAATTTATCTTTCAAGAGCCTAAGACTGATGGAATGACACTGCAATTTCTAGGCTTGAGAAAGTGTTAATGTAGTGATAAGATGTTATTTTGCTACGTACTCATGTCTTACTGTGAGGGTAGTTCAGAACTGCCTAGGTAGTCTCCCATGAACTTAACATTAATTATGAAGGCAAATTCTCTTTTGCCTCATTCCCAAATTCTAACCGAAACTACGGCCACAGCTTCTTGTAAGTTCAACACTACTACCTGTGCTCATAATGCTCTGTTGGCAAAAACACTTACTCGGGTTGAATACTCGGGTTGATGTCAAGGAGTACATGGGAAACTGCATTAAGGAGTTCGAAGATGGAATGAAGGTGTTCAAAGCTTGAATACTCGGGTTGATGTCAAGGATTAATGTGTTTAGCAATGATACGGTCATGGGGAGGCCAACAGCAATCTTGGACTTGTAGAAAATTATTCAAGGTCCCGAGAAATGGGAAACATCACAGAGAAATCAAATCTTAATTTTGGGTATTTCTATAGTAATAAATCATTCGGACCTACATATTTCATTTTCATGAGGGACAAAACAATACCTATGTAGTTCATACAAAATCACTCAGTTCTTCTCCACCGTTATATTGAAACCTCGTGCAATATTAAGTACCAGACCGACGTAAGTATCCACATCGGAAGCAAAAAAAAAAGGTACATACATACAAACTGAATTTAAGGACAAAGTGTTGAAAGAAGACATTAAATTTAATTGTCCTAAATAAAGCATAGTCAACAGTCAGTCTTTCTAAAACTCCAAGTCATAAAACTGTGGTAAAGGGACAAAGAGGATTTAAACTAAATCTACATTGGTAAAATACATACAGGACCAGGTGTTTGATTGCTTGAGTTGGAAGATGACGCTGTCCCACCATCTAGCCCTGTGATTGTAGGGAGTTCCATAACTATAACAGACCCGTCTGTCAACCCAATGGCAAACTGGTTGGGCTGATGCGGATGTGCTGCAACTACGAGGGGGTACACAGGTTGGCTTCTGCAACATGTTGCAACAGAGTGATTAGTATGTTTCAGATCGATAACATTCAAACTTTGCAACTTTTGCTCTGAAATATGCAATTCTAGGAGCATGTCAAATTGTAAACAATCAAGAGAGAGAGAGAGAGAGAGAGAGAGAGAGAGAGAGAGAGAGAGAGAGAGAGAGAGAGAGAGAGAGAGAGAGAGAGAGAGAGAGAGAGAGAAGGCATGTCAACAATATGGACAGCATTGTGGTCTTTAATCCACTTCTCTACACCCTTTCTGGAGCAAGGGCAACCAGGATGTGAAAAATGAAGCTGGAAGAAAATTCTTTGAAACAATGATTTGAAAGAGAGGTTGCATCATGCCGGTGAATATCTCAATATGTCAACAATAATAAAAGAAACGAAAACTAGAGCAGCTGGGCATTTAAGATTATCTATCGTTGTTTTCTTGGTTTGGAGGTGTCCATGGCCCAACCCAAGAAAAATGAGGAAAACAGAAATGGAAAAAAAAATCCTCCTTCGGATCCGCATATAAATTTCTCAAACATAAGCAAGTTCGGGAGACGGCCTTGATGATGCATTTACCCACTCAACAATGCTGGGGACAAGTACACAGAAGGCGTAATATGGCATCGAAGCGTCAAACTATCTGCATCAAACACCCCTATATTTCCATCGCAAAAGGAAACGTAAACAAGTTGATTGTCGTAGGAGTATCTTGCGCAGGAGTATGTTGCACAGGAAATAGGTGCAGGAAGGACATCTTGCGGAACCCACTGCAAGCAAAATAAACATCAGTAAATTTAGAGTTGTAATATGGAATCTCAACAGTAAAAAATGATGTTATATCTACCTGACGAATTCGATCCATCTTAGAAGCATCATATATTGCTAACTGTGTTTCATGGAATACCAATAAACGGATTTCACGCGAGTGGAACTGCACTCCTGTGTCGCAGTCACAAGGCTTGCCAGCTGGCAGTTGTATTGGAACTGATTTCAACTTCACCCATGTATCGGTGCTCCAAATACAGAGCTACAAACACGGAGTCTCTGTTAGTATATAAAACGGAGACAGAAAAAATGGTCAAAAGAGGGAATTGTGGGATATATAGTCGAGAGAACCTTACGACACACTCTTCTTCTTCATAGGAAGGGTGGCAGTTGTTTAGCTACTAGTCTTACCTTCAAATCATTTTGCAGAACCTTACGACACACTCCCCCTACTTCAATAAATAAAGTTTGTCTAGAGCCGAACAAGGCTGATGAATGCCAACCATGTACTGCACATGTTCACCCATTTGTTCTTACCCCAACTGAGATGTATGCCAAGTTACCAAACAGACTTCAGGCAGGGCCTTCACATTTTAACAAGTCTCAACGCCACACAGGAAAATCCTAAACCCAATAGCCCAGAAAGAGGAAGGCCCAAGATGCCGGGTTAAGTTCAAATCCTTTCTCTTTAAAGCAAACTCTTGATTAGAGAAAGCAACATAATGACAAAAAAGGCAGCTCTCCAAGCAATGATAGTTGAAGATGTTGTGAACCAAAAAATTTAAACCATAAGTACACGTTTAAAGAAATTTCTCACCCACACAAACCAAGAAAGAATATTCCCAAATTAATGACATAAAAAGTAGCAAAAACGGAAATTAAAGAAACTAAAAGACGCAAGTACCTGAGCATCAGCTCCTGATGAAACCAATATATTAAGATTGGTGGAAAAAGCTAAGCCAGTTATGCGCTTTTGGTGACCTTTCAGTATGCATATTACCTATAGAAGGCAAGGTGTATCACTAGTTCTGTGACTTGAGCAGTAAACACATCTCACTGGACTCATACGATGATAGAAATTAATTACCTTATCCTTCAGATCATTGTATATGCAAATAGTGGAATCTTCCCTGCCAATGGCTATGATGTGATTGTTACAAGGGTAAAATGCCAAGAATGTTGAAGCTGGGGGTGGTGGCATAAACGTTTCCCTTATCTACATTGCCCAAACGATCTCATCTTTAACCCTTCATAATGGCGGTACTCATTTAAATGAGCCATATATTAATTTGCAGACATACCTTGAATGTCGTCGGGTCGAATAATGAAATCGCTACACCACAAGCTAAAAATACACTAGAGCTATTCTTTAAGACTGCCATGCAGGGCACTGCATCCTCTAGTTTGGCACCTGTCACATCATTTGTCATAACAAGACCACTGGCTGGTTGCCACCGCTGTGCAACAACACTGGCAGTGGCCTTTGAAACCAACCTCGCGGAATTTAGAAGTCTCTTCGTAAAAAATAACCACGAATACAAGAAACAAAATGGGTAAAGACGTAAGTGAAAAAACTTCAGACTTGAGATTACCATCCCGCTTGGATTGTGTTGACTATCACCCCACTTCCACAGCCTCATAATACCATTACACCCAAGTGCTAAAACACCATTACCAGAATTTGTATAGAGTAGTCGAAAAACCTGGATACAGATGTGTTAGTAAATCACCACTCAACAGGTGAATTTTGCAACAAAAAATGTGAACCAAAATTACTAATATGCACCTTGTGGGCTTCGTCTGTGCTATCTGGCATAGCAACCTGCCGGCATTGAGTTTCGGCCACTTGCCAGGGTTTGAATTTATAAGTAACATCATCTAAAGTTCTTGGCTTTTCCATGCTTCTAGCCATAGGATCATTTCCATTCTGGAGAAACAATGGAAAACATAGCATCAGTGTTCACCTGGGAACCTCCTATCTATGTGCAGCCACCCTTGAGGAAGATGCCCTGATTCTACTCCATATGATATCTGATACTCACCGTAAGAAAACATACATTGCATATTTTGGGACTACCCAATGGAAACCAGGAATTTATGCGAGCAATAAGAATACACCAAAGTGCACATCAAATGTGGTGGTTGAGAATTTATATTCTCCAAGATGAAGTCTCTTGCAACTAACAAGGGTGGGGATTAATGCCACGAAGCAAATTGTTAGTGCCACGACATTTTATATTCTATGGAGGGTGTACTTTCATAAACACGATTTTCTTACATGATAATCCTAAATGTTTTGCATGTTTTAAGTACTTGAATTTTAGGCCCAAATAAGAAATAAAAAGGCCTTTATCTTATCTTTTTCCTTTCTCCATTTGTATACATGTACGATTGGAAGTAAAAATAGGAGATAGGGGTACACACCTCATGGTTACATGCATCTATTGAATAGTAAACATCATACATATATAGATATATATAGGGAAATCCCCTAGTCAGGGATCCCTGACTTTGCTTCAGGACCTCATCTTTCCCGAATGAATTTTCATGATCCGAACCATCTAATATGTTAAGAATGTGTTTCTAAGGGTTTCCGCAAGGAATCGTCAAAAAAATGACCGGAAAGGGCTTCATCCGAGCAGTTTTTCATTAAATATATATCTACGGTTCGTATGAAAAGCTGCTTGGATGAAGCCCTTCCCGGTCAATTTTTTTATGATTTCTCACGGAAACCCTTAAAAACATGTTCTAAACACATTGAACGGCTCGGATCATCAAAATTCAATCAGGAAACATGAGGTCCTGACTTTAAAAAAAGTCAGGGATCCCTGACTAGAAGTGTGTATATATAAGAAAATCTTCTAGTCAGGGATCCCCGACTTTGCTTAAAGTTAGGACCTCACCTTTCCCGAATAAATTTTGATAATCCAAACCATCCAATGTGTTAAGAATGTGTTTTTAAGGGTCTCCGCGAGGAATCGTAAAAAAAAAAAGACCGGAAAGGACTTCATTCGAATAGTTTTTCATTAAATATATATCTACGGTTTGTATGAAAAGTTGCTTGGATGAAGTTCTTCCCGGTCATTTTTTTTTATGATTTCTCGCGAGAACCGTTAAAAACATGTTCTAAACACATTGAACCGCTCGAATCATCAAAATTCAATCGGGAAACGTGAGGTCCTGACTTTAAACAAAGTCAGGGATCCCTAACTAGAAGTGTATATATATATATATATTCGCCTACTTGCCAGTCCGGGATCCCCGACAGGAGGTTTTTGGGTGTTTTGAAGCTTTTAAAACATGTTTTTGCATGATTCGAACCGTCCAATGTGTTTAAAAAATGTTTTAAGGGTCCCCGCGAGAAATCGTCAAAAAAAATACTGGGAAGGGCTTGATCCGAGCAGTTTTCCACAAAACTATACATTTTCAGTTTTATGAAAAACTGCTTGGATCAAGTCCTTCCCGGTATTTTTTTTTGACGATTTCATGCGAGTACCTTTAAAAACACGTTTTAAACACATTGGACTGTTCGGATCATTAAAAAAAAAACGGGAAGGTGCATCCCGGACTCCGGGATTCCCAGACTAGAAAATTCCTCTATAATTATTTATTCACATAGATATATATTTGTACAGGGCCACGTTCTATTGTCACAACATTTAACACAACTTTTGGCACTCCATCTCAGCCATTGAAATGAATCGCTGAGACCCCTCTCTATCACTCACGTTCTCTCTCCCCTACCCTTATGAGACCCCTCCCTATCCCTTGTTGACACCGGCCCCTCCCCACTCCGGCGACCCCATCTCTGGGGATAATAGCAGACGACTCCGTCTGTACCCCCCCTCAACTTTTTGGTCTTTGATTTCTACTTACGGTTTAATTGATTTTGGGATTAAACAAATTTGGGTCTTGGTTTCTGTTTAAACGATTTTGAGCCTTGCGCATATATACTATTTTTCATCGCTTCAAAAACTTTCTTCACCGTTTTGAAAAGAAAAAAAATTATATAACCGTCCCAATTGGGACCCAGAATCTGACCCAAATGCGAATCAAGAACAATGCAAGGTCTTGGCAAGACAAACTGATTACATTGAACTGATAAAGAAGGGGTATAGATGTATCTCTGTTTGTTTAATTGAAGCGAGGGGAGTGAAGGAAAATTTCAACCAGAAATATGATGATAATTGGAAAATGTGCTTTCCTTAAATAAGGGGAATATGTTTCTCCTTTTTCCATAATTTTTGGTATTTTTCCATAATTCTTGTTCAGCCTAAACTAAATCCTAGCCAGTCCACTATTCAAACCTTGTTTAACTCTTTAGTTGGCTGAAAATAGGAGTAAGGTTTGGTTTTTTTTTTTTTTTTTTTCCCTTTACTGGGTGTTACGACTCATTGTAGTGCATGCCCTCGAATTCAATGTCCGGTGACGATGCACCGAGGAGTATGTAGAGTTGTGGCTCACCAAGGAAACTGGTTATTTCATTGAATTTCGGTATTATATATTTGTAGCGATTATGAACTTCAACAGAAATGTGATACAATCTAGATAAAGGTGGAAAATTTTCAAATTTATTTAAGTATTTTCTCATATGATGTTCATAAATTCATAGAAAATTCAAAATTGTTCCTCCGTTTTCTTTGACCACCATCATCACGGTTTTCAGCTCCACAATATTGATGCCACAAAGCCTGCCCAATTTAAACAGATGGTGATTCCCCTGTTTTACCCGAACCAGGACGATTAGGATCATCTCTGGAACCTTTCCTTATTTTCTCTCACTGGACTCTTTACCAAGTATCCATTTTAGGCCTAAGGGTTATTCATTTAGTTGTATAGGCAAGGCTTTGGTGAAAACGGAAGGGCGGGTCAGTTGGTTAGGGTTGAAAAGAGAGGAGAGTTGTTAAAGGGGAGAGACAAAAGAGGAACTAGTTTGTAGTTTCCAATAGATACAAAAAAATGAGGACAATGGAAGAGAGAAAAGTAATACTAATTGCATGCAGCTTGCGTGGCTCTTTTTTCCTTTTCTACAAATTTTTTTACGTAAAATTGCCTTCTATGAAAGAGAGAAGAGAGGTAAGAAAAGGATACGTTACCATAGTGTGGAAAGTACTTGTCAAAGCATGGGCAAACGTACCTTTCGCAAAAATTGTATGGCATTATTGAGATCACCATTCCACGATATGCCTGGCAAAGTGAGGTTTGGGGCGCACACAGGATCCGAAGAGAATGCATCCATGCTAGGGCAAAACAATATGTCCATCTGGCTTAGCTTTGGCAATTCTAACGGATGAGTGGAGTTGCAAAACCTCTTCAGATTAGGTAGACTATCAAGTTTCAATTTTCCTAATAGAGGGAACAGAGTTTTATCTATTTTACTTCCATGTCCTCCTCCTCCTACTTCTTCTTCCTTGCCAACAACCACTTCCAAAGTTGAGCAAACTTCAATGAGTAGTTCCTTAAGATTCACAAGACCTCTGGACATGGAAGGATGGAACATATTCCTCAAACTCGCACAACCGATAACTTTGAGTTTTTCCAGTTTAGAGAATGAGCTGCTAGGAAGTTCACTGCACCATAGGTCGCTCACATTCTTCAACCCAAGTAGTTTCAAATATTTTAAACTAGGAATGGCAACCTGCAAAGCATTACGATTTTGTTAACAATCATTTCGTTGAAAAAAAAATAGTAATACTAAAAAGTCAGGAAACTTCGTAGCTCAAAAGTGTCCCTCGCATCGACTAACTTCTTCCATTTACCTTTTCATTGAAGAGAGCTTGAGGTTGCATTGGGTTATAGAGGCGGTTAGTAGATTTTGGGAGAGCAGTATTCACATTTGGGTACAAACTCACGAGGTTTGGCAGATCATTAAAGTCCAATCTTTCCAACTGAGGGATTTCAATTTTATCTATTTTTCTTTCATGTCTTCCTTCTACTTCTTCTTCCTTGCCAACAACCGCTTCCAAAGTCGAGCAAAAATGAATGAATAGTTCCTTCAGATTTACAAGACCTCCGGCCATGGATGGATGGAACATATTTCTCAAACTTGGGCAACCGATAACTTTGAGTTTCTCCAGTTTAGAGAATAAGCTCCTAGGAAGTTCACTGCACCCTAGGTCGCTCACATTCTTCAACCCATCTAGTTCCAAATACTTTAAGCTAGGAATGGCAACCTGCAAAGCATTAAGATTTTGTAAACAATCATTTCGTTCACACACACACTCACACACACACACACACGCACACACACACTCGTCCTCTCGTCCTGCCACTACCTACTCACCCCACCGCCGTTGTTGGCTCCTCCATCACCTCCATGATCGCCACCTCCATTGTCCTCCTCCGTCGCGCCACCTACGCACCGCACTCATCCTTGTATGTCATAACCTTCCACGCCCGTTTTCTTTTTAGGCTTGTTTTGACAGTGGTGAGTTTTTGGTGACATAAGATGTAAAATCTAACGTGGAGAACAGTTTCGGAAGCCAAATCAAACCTAAAATATGTTTCTCATTTGTTAAAATACATTGATGGCCGGAGGTGGGTCAGATAAGGTGACTACGGCAGTACGAGTTATATCGGTGGGGTAGGTTTCAACGTTGGGGGTGGGAGAAGACTAAGGGTTTAGTTTGGAAAGGATATATGAATGGGGTGTACCTTTATTGGGAAGTAGGCGTGGGTCGGTAGATTGCAAGAATAAGAGAGGAGTATTTCGGTAAATGTTTCTGGTGTATATAGAAAGTTAATACATTTTATTATTTTATTCCTTGGTGTATTGAGAAAGTGTGGGTACTGAGAAAAAGGGGGTGTACAAAATTTCCCATATATTTGGTCTCAATCCACTACAGTTTCACATACCAAAAAGTTTAGTTATTAGTGCAAGATCTATTGACATGTCTCCTTTTTTTGTTAAAAAAAAGAAAACGATAATTTGATATGCTACCTCACCTATCTGCGCCCGTGAATGTTGTCTTCCACACCACATAGCTTACACGATCATGAGGCCAAGACTAAGGTCCCACGGCATGCTACAACATTGAACAGTAATACTAGAAACACACATACAAATTTTCTTCTGCAATACTGTCAATCTTAGAGCATCTCCAAGCACTAGCTATTGGATCCCATTGTCTACTTAGCTAGTCAAACTAAAAAAATGTGTCCTCCAAGAGGATCTCTGCTATACTAGGCATTTGCCTTTTTATACTTTCCCTCATTACAAGTAGAGACTAGAGAGCAAACAAGACTAGCTCTCTCTGTCTCTCCTTCTATTTACCTTTTTGCCACGTAATCTACCTACCCTATTGCCACCCATTTTCCCAGCCCATGTTTCTAAACTCTTTGCTAGTATTTTAATTGTTCTACATCCAATAATATTAAATTTGTTCGCGCCCAATTTTTCAATCCGTTGGCCAAAAGTTCATTTCTTCCCAACAAAATTTTGATCATTTATATTAATTCACGAAACAAGAACTTTATTATTAGAGTTTAGCCGTCGGAATATGGCCGTTACATCATTCTGCAATAAATATTCATTTTAACAAAAACAGTAAAGCTAGTTTGGGTAGGTCTCAAAAAAAAAAATTGGATAGAGAGCCAAATATAGAGTACGGTTTGAATTCATTGATGAAAAAGGAAATATGCAAAGTAGATATTACAATCTCTCCCTCTTTTTTTTTTACTTTTCGATAGACAATAAAAAGTAGGATTGCACATACTCTTATACAAATTCTCTGTTGCCTCTCTAATCCCAATATTGCAACAAAACAAATGAAAACACGAAGAAATAAAAAAGAAGAGATAAAATGGAGAGAGAGAGAGAGAGAGAGAGAGAGGCAGGCATACCTTGTGGGGGAAAACAGAAAGCAAGCTAAAATTGTCTTTTTGCTCTGAATTGGAAGACAGATTACTGTTGTTGTTGAAGAGACGCTTGAACTTTCCTAGAAATTTGAGGAGCACGCGTTCCAATTTAGGGAAATCAATCTGGTCTATCCCTCTGCAAAAACCAACAAGACTTGGTAGATCACAAAGCTCCAAACATTCTAATTGAGGGAATTCAACTTTATCTATTTTTCTTTCATATCCTTCTACTTCTTCTTCCTTGCCAACAACCGCTTCCAAAGTCGAGCAAAAATGAATGAGTAGTTCCTTCAGATTTCCAAGACCTCCGGCCATGGAAGGATAGAACACATTTCTCAAACTCGTGCAACGTATAACTTCGAGTTGTTTCAATTTAGAGAATGAGCTGCTAGGAAGTTCACTGCACCATAGGTCGCTCACATTCTTCAACCCATGTAGTTCCAAATACTTTAAGCTAGGAATGGCAACCTACAAGAATTACGATTTTGTTAACAATCATTTCGTTTAAAAAAAAAAAATTCGGGAACAAACTAATAAGACTAAAAATTTAGGAAACTTTGTAGCTCAAAGTCTCCTTCTTCATCGACCAACTTCTTCCATTTACCTTTTCATTGAAGAGAGATTGAGGTTGCATTGAGTTATGGAGGCGGTTAGTAGATTTTGGGAGAGCAATATTCAATTTACATTCGGAACAAACTCACGAGGTTTGGTAGATCATGAAGCTCCAATCTTTTCATTGAAGAGAGGGAATTCAACTTTATCAATTTTTCTTTCATGTCCTCCTTCTACTTCTTCTTCTTCCTTGCCAACAACCGCTTTCATGTCCTCCTTCCATAGATTCCTTTTTAAGTCGAAGGATGGAACAAAAATGAATGAATAGTTCCTTCAGATTTCCAAGACCTCCGGCCATGAAAGGATGGAACACATTTCTCAAACTCGTGCAACGTATAACTTCGAGTAGTTCCAATTTAGAGAATGAGCTGCTAGGAAGTTCACTGCACCATAGGTCGCTCACATTCTTCAACCCATGTAGTTCCAAATACTTTAAGCTAGGAATGGCAACCTACAAAGCATTACAATTTACTTAACAATCATCTCGTTTGTTAAAAAAAACTAAAAATACTAAAAAGTTAAGAAACTTTGTAGCTCAAAAGTGTCCTTCACATCGACTGACTTCTTCCATTTACCTTTTCATTGAAGAGAGATTGAGGTTGCATTGGGTTATGGAGGCGGTTAGTGGATTTTGGGAGAGCAATATTCACATTCAGGAACAAACTCACGAGGTTTGGTAGATCATGAAGCTCCAATCTTTCCAACCGAGAAAACTCACGAGGTTCAACTTTATCAATTTTTCTTTCATGTCCTCCTTCTACTTCTTCTTCCTTGCCAACAACCGCTTCCAAAGTCGAGCAAAAATGAATGAGTAGTTCCTTCAGATTTTCAAAACCTCCGGCCATGGAAAGATGGAACATATTTCTCAAACTTGTGCAACCGATAACTTTGATTTTCTCCAGTTTAGAGAATGAGCTGCTAGGAAGTTCACTGCACCATAGGTCGCTCACATTCTTCAACCCATGTAGTTCCAAATACTTTAAGCTAGGAATGGCGACCTACAAGCATTACGATTTTGTTAACAATCATTTTTGTTTAAAAAAAAAACTAATAATACTAATAATTTAGAAAACTTTGTAGCTCAAAAGTATCCTTCGCATCGACTGACTTCTTCCATTTACCTTTTCATTGAAGAGAGATTGAGGTAGCAATGGGTTATGGAGGCGGTTAGTGGATTTTGGGAGAGCAATATTCCCATTCAGGAACAAACTCACGAGGTTGGGTAGATCATGAAGCTCCAATCTTTCCAACTGAGGGAATTCAACTTTATCTATTTTTCTTTCATGTCCTCCTTCTACTTCTTCTTCCTTGCCAACAACCGCTTCCAAAGTCGAGCAAAAATGAATGAATAGTTCCTTCAGATTTCCAAGACCTCCGGCCATGAAAGGATGGAACACATTTCTCAAACTCGTGCAACGTATAACTTCGAGTAGTTCCAATTTAGAGAATGAGCTGCTAGGAAGTTCACTGCACCATAGGTCGCTCACATTATTCAACCCATGTAGTTCCAAATACTTTAAGCTAGGAATGGCGACCTACAAGCATTACGATTTTGTTAACAATCATTTTTGTTTTTAAAAAAAACTAATAATACTAATAATTTAGAAAACTTTGTAGCTCAAAAGTATCCTTCGCATCGACTGACTTCTTCCATTTACCTTTTCATTGAAGAGAGATTGAGGTAGCAATGGGTTATGGAGGCAGTCAGTAGATTTTGGGAGAGCAATATTCCCATTCAGGAACAAACTCACGAGGTTTGGTAGATCATGAAGCTCCAATCTTTCCAACTGAGGGAATTCAACTTTATCTATTTTTCTTTCATGTCCTCCTTCTACTTCTTCTTCCTTGCCAACAACCGCTTCCAATGTCGAGCAAAAATGAATGAGTAGTTCCTTCAGATTTAAAAGACCTCCGGCCATGGAAGGATGGAACATAGTTCTCAAACTCGTGCAACGGATAACTTCGAGTTTTTCCAGTTTAGAGAATGAGCTATTAGGAAGTTCACAGCAACATAGGTCGCTCACATTCTTCAACCCAAGTAGTTTCAAATACTTTAAGCTAGGAATAGCAACCTACAAAGCATTACGATTTTGTTAACAATCATTTCGTTTAAAAAAAAATCTAATAATACAAAAAAGTTTGGAAACTTTGTAGCTCAAAAGTGTCCTTCTCATCGACTAACTTCTTGCATTTACCTTTTCATTGAAGAGAGATTCAGGTTGCATTGGGTTGTGGAGGGAGTCAGTAGATTTTGGGAGAGCAGTATTCACATTCGGGAACAAACTCACGAGGTTTGGTAGATCTTGAAGCTCCAATCTTTCCAACTGAGGGAACTTAACTTCATCCACCGAACTTTCACCCATCCCATTTTCCTCTGCAACAATTTTTGACAGCATCTCGCATCCCCGTATCTTTAGCTCACGGAGTCTCTCAAGATTTCGCAGCATCGGAACCGATTGCGATGGAAAAACACAAAGCAGTTTGCCGCAGTCACCCACTGAAAATTCTTCCAGTTTGGACAATGACCCCACTGAAAGTGAATCATGTCCTAGTGTTTCCAGATTCTCAAGCTTGGAGATTTTTAGAACCTTCAGGTTAGGTAATGATACCTGCAAACAACTCATGGTTAATGCAGTTATAATGAAGTTGACCACGTGATGAGATAAAAGGGGGACAAACTATGGGAAATAAAGTCGTAAAGATCTCAAACCACACTAGATTTATTCTAATTATCTTTCTCCAAATTAGGACTATGTTCATTACAAATTTCCTTCTCTCTCCTCTCTCTCCCACGTCCTCTCCCATCTCCTTCCTCTTTCTCTCCCTCCATTCTCAAAATAGAAATCATATTTTAAAGCAGAAATCAAATTGGATGCCATATGAATCTTCTTTTGTCTTTATAGATAATAATCATATTTTATGGGATTCTCAAAATATTTTTATGATTTCACCCAAAAAGTTTAGTCCTGTAAAATATGACTGAATAGGCTTAAGGTATCTCAAAGCCAATTTGCAAGGTTACTGGCTTGAATATTGTCCCAAAAGCAACGCTATCGTACGGTAGTATTTAGCACCGTACGGCATTGATTTGTGCAAAAATTCAAACATTGTTTTAAATTTTCTGGAATTGTTCAGTACAGTAATTTTATCTCGAAAGATTTTCTGTGAACTTGTTTTTCTTCACTCCTATTTGTGCAAAAGTTATTAGTTCTCATCTGTTATTACTACTTGTTGTTTACATGAATAAAGTTAAGCAATAAAATGTTTTCTCAAAATCCCACAAGCTTTTAGTAAAGGCCGGTTTCATATTGGACGATTGAGGTACCTTAAAAACCTTCCCACTCTTAACCTGGCTCCCGAAACCCAGAATTCTCTATATTCAAACATACCAATTCTTTTCCAAATTAGAGGCACGAGAGTCATCCAATCCAAATTTTTAAACAGTTTCTCAGCTACTAAATCTTTTTAAAAAAAACCCGGGAGGCGACTCAAGAAAACTCGTTTTAATAAAAAAAATTAGTGGCACTGTCCACAAATTCAGCCATTTATTTCAATCAGATTAGATTTTTTGACACTAAAGGTTTAACATTTGTGTTCGGATATCCGGTGTTGAATAAAGTAAGATTGTTTGGAAACGTAGTTCGGGAAAAAAACAATTCTTTTTCGTAGTTTTAGAGATGAACGAATGAGATTTGTTCATATTTATAATTCCAAACAAATTAGCTTTCTTCAATTTTTGAAATATGAACAAAGAAGATATGCAATTCATACGCTTCCCTTTTATGCTATTTAAGTAAAATTGTTTGGAAACATAAGTCAGGAAAAACAAATTTTTTTCGGAGTTTCAGAAATGAACGAATGAGATTTGTTCATAGTTATAGTTCAGAACAAATTAGCTTTGTTTAGTTTTTGAAATCTGAACGAACCAAATACGCAATTCATACGCGTTCCTTTTATGCTTTTTTCCCCAAGTGATCGTAGTTTGCGTAGGTGCCAAAATGAATTTTGGATAGAAAGCAAAAATAGAGAACAGGGTTTGAGTTCCTTGATGAAAAGTAAATACGCAAAGTAGATTTATCGTTTTTTTCTTTTTCTTTTTTTACTTTTTGATAGACAGTAAAAAGTAGGCTGCATATGCTCTTCTACAAATTCTATATTTTGTTACAAATGAAACTACGAAGAAACAAAAAAAAAAAGACAAAAAGGGAAAGAGAGAGAGAAAAGATAGGCAGGCATACCTCTTGGTGGAAAAGAGAAAGGAAGCCGAAATTGTCTTCTTGACTTGCATTGGAAGACAGGTTGCTGTTGTTGTGGAAGAGACGCTTGAACTTTCCCAGAGATTTGAGGTCCATGCTTTGCAATTTAGGGAAATCAATCTGGTCAATCCCTCCGCAAAAACCGACAAGACTTGGTAGATCCTCAAGCTCCAAGGTTTCCAACTTTGGGAACTCGATTCTTTTGGTTGCATCAGGCACATCTTCTCGTTGCTGCTTTAAAAAGACTTCTTTCATCATATTGCAGGACTTGATGGTGAGAATTTTGAGTTGAGCCAAACATCCTCCAATTGGTAGCTCGAATAGATTTTCCAATAACCCACATTTTTCGACTTTAATTTCCGTTATTTCCCGAAAGGAACCCGTTGGATCTGCTAATGATACCTGCAAACAACTCATTTGGTTAGTACCGTTACAATGTCCGCAATTTACGGCAATGGTTGTGTTTTTCTTTTTTGTTTCTATTAAAGTCGAAGACTATCCCAGTCCTTGAATTATGCAAGTTTATCGAATACAATTGGGTTGGTAACGCTACTCCAAACAAGAAAGAATACGAAAATATGAAATCATATAATGCGTACTCTTCTTTTTTCCAACAATTCACACAATTGTTCCAACCTCAAAAATTATGGCTAAATTTTGCAAGTTATCAATTTTAAGGGCTCTAACATGTCACATGCTCAAAAGGAAAAGTAGAAAAAAGAAATGAGTTTCTCAAGCTCGTCGACTTTTAAGACCTGCGAGCAACTCATTTAGTCTGTGAAGTTATAATAATTAATATCGCAATTTAAAACAATGATTATGTTCTTCTCGATCAGTTGAAGAATATCGCAATCCTTGAATTGTTGCACAAGTTTATCAAATACAATTGTGTTCCGAACACTTATCCAACCAAGAATGGATATGGAAATCTGTAATCATTTCAATGCCTTTTTCTTTTGTGCTAATCCTTAAATTGTGACCCTGAAATTCAACACCCTGTTTCAAAATCTAGTAATTGCACAATGGTTCTGAGCAGAAAAATCATAGCTAAAACTTGAAAGTAATCAATTTTAAGGTAGCTTTAAATATATCACATGTGCGAAAGGAAAAGTAGAAAAAAAGAAATTAAGGTGTTATGGTGTGTTACGGTATTTTGTTTTACATCTGAGAGGGAAAAATTATATATATCGATCCAGTTTTGATAGAGTTTCTTAAGTAGAGTTGGTGAAGTTGACCACGTGATTGAGATAAAAGAGTGACAAACTATGAGACATAAAGTCATAAAGATCTCAACCACACTACATTTATTCTAATTATCTTTCTCCAAATTAGGACTCTCTTCATTACAAATTTCCTTTCTCTCTCCTCTCTCTCCTCCGTCCTCTCTCCATCGGTTCTCTTCTTTGTCTCCCCACATGTTCTGTCACTTCCTACTAAAAAATTGGTGCTCTTTTTCCCTTCCCCCTTTTCTAATCTAAGTAAAAAAGTAGGGTTCCTAAAAATTCTTTGCAAAGCGATTCCTCGCAGGTAATTTGTTCGTAGTTTTTATTTACCTAAAAGGAAAACTCCATTTTAAAATCAAATGCCCAAATTTCTTATATGTAATACATTTGACCCTAATTGTGCTCAAAACATGATTATGTGTTGTGTCTGGACCTAAACATGATTAGGTAATTTGTTCGTAGTTTTAGGACATATGCACATGATAGCACATGGGAACGAGCGTAATAAACCGAACGGGGTGTTCCTTCCACGTGCTTTTGTTTATACCCAAACCAGACAAAAATACAAAGGGTCAAAAAGTATTATTTTTTACCAAATTGGGCTAGTTGCACTTGGCCCATTATCCATTTTATGCGAGTAAAAGAGGTCCAAGTAATTAGCCCATAAAATGGAGTAGCAGTTATTTGGAGTATTTTCTAGAATCTATCTATCTAATAGTATCTATCTATCTAATCTAATCTATCTACATTAGTATTGCAGAATGGGTTTTCGCGATGAGGAACGTGAGGGCGACAAGTGGCAGGAAATAAGTGGATTGTCATTACAAATTTTGAAGGATACATATGACTTCTTGACATTCCAAAATTTCAAAATATAACCATATGCATTTCAAATTTAACTTAACTCATTTCTTATTTACCTGACACTATAGAGTTTGTCAAATTGTCAATGTTAACAGATTGAGCAACGAGAAATCTTCTCACTGATTCTCTTTTCAGCGTGAAATCTTTTTTCTTTCCTTTTCCCTTATTTCACCTTATTTTACTCATTTTCGGCATTAATTATAAGAATGTTGCCTAAAATCACATCCATTCTATATTAAACCTTTTACTTCCATCAACCGATTGGTAAAAAAAAGTTAAGTATCTTATTTTAAGAAAGTATGAGATAACCTTTTGGTAAACCAATCCTTGAATTGTGAGATGATTTTATTTCTTCCTGAACCAATTTCACTCTAAAAAATTTAGTCTATTATCTCTTATTATTTTCATCCTCTCTCCCATACTGTTTCTTTCCTGCATGTCAAAATTCATTTTGCATGTGCATGCTCTCAACTGAAATATGATTCATGGTTCTGATTGTATTTGATTACCATCAATTATCTCTTTAAGATTTATCTCATGTATGCACGCATAAATCTTTTTGTTGGTCACACAGTTCTAACAAAATTGACTATTACGCAGGAAGTTATATATGAAGCAGTGAGTGAAGAGTAGAGAGGAAAAAGGTGATTGCAAGAACAATAAGATCTAACGCCGTACAAACGGAAAATTTCAAGAGTGTTGATTTTAATTATTTTAGCGTGGGTATATGCTTCTCTATTTTAGCTTCTTTGGATTTATGTCAAGCATAGGAAATAACAAAATCTTCGTATACTTTTCAAAAGTGTTGATTTTAATTATTTCGCCTAGAATCGGGATACATGGGATATGCCTTTTCGTTTGATATTGCAATTGTGAATGCTGTTATTAAAAATCCAATCTCGCGATCGGTTTGTATCCTTAATTAATCTCAATTTTTATGCTGCTCAAGCTAATTTTCAAGAGGGGCTGGTATAAATACTAAGAGGAATCACTTATACGCGCATCAACGATGGTTAAGTTAATGTGTAATTTTTTGGGTAATATGTAATGCCAATGCATTGGTCTAAATTTCACCGAAAAGAAAGTCCTAACTTAGTCCCAATGCATCGACCGCACGGGTTAGGAATATAGTATGAATTTGTGCTATTCTGAATTGGAAGTGAATTTGTGCTATTCTGAATTGGAAAAGAATTTGTGGGGAGGCTGAGCTAATTTCCTGTCAAAAACAAATACAATCTGGATTTCTTAAAATTCTTTATAAGGTACTATAATATAATAAAATTTCATGACAAACCATTGCCAACTTGACTTGGTCAATAAGTGGGAAGGGAACCAATAAGTGGGAAGGGAAGTGGGAATTCATGTAAGCTCCAATAACCATAAAGAAGTGTGGGACACTAGGCGATTCCTTGTGAATGCAGGAAAACATCAAAAATGATAGATATACACCCTCTCAACCACTCCCTACCACACCCTCACTCACATGTGTGGTGGGGCTCACCCGGTGAGTCCCAGTGGACCCCACCACACATGTGATTGTCCAATTTACCTTTTTGCCACTCGATCTATTTACCCATTTGCTATGCATTTTCCTAGCCCATGTTTCTAATTTCTTTGCTAATATTTAATTATTCTACATCCAAAAATATTAAATTTGTTGGCTCCCAATTAATTGTTTTCCAACAAAATTTTGATAGTCTATATTTATTAACGAAACAAGAACTTTATCAGTATTACAATCTAGCCATTGGAATATGGCCGTTATTATGTTTGTCATCATTGTGCAATAAATTATTTTAACAAAACGGTTAAACTAGTTTGCGTAGGTGCCAAAAAGAATTTTGGACAGAAAGCAAAAATAAAGAATAGGGTTTGAATTCTTTGATGAAAAGTAAATACGCAAAGTAGATATTATCCTTTTTTTTTTTACTTTTTGATAGACAAAGTAAAAAGGAGGTTGCATATGCTCTAATACAAATTCTCTATTTTCTCTCTAATCTCAATCCATATTGTAACAAAACATATGAAACTACGAAGAATAAAACAAAAGACAAAAAGGGAAAGGGAAAGAGAAAGAGAATAGATAGCAGGCATACCTTTTGGGGGAAAAGAGAAAGGAAGCCGAAATTGTCTTCTTGACTTGAATTGGAAGACAGATTGTTGTTGTTGTGGAAGAGGCTCTTGAAGTTTCCTAGAGATTTGAGGTCCATCCTTTGCAATTTAGGGAAATCAATCTGGTCAATCCCTCCGCAAAAACCGACAAGACTTGGTAGATCCTCAAGCTCCAAGGTTTCCAACTTTGGGAACTCGATTCTTTTGGTTGCATCAAGCACGCCTTCTCGTTGCTGCTTTTGAAAAACTTCTTTCATCATAATGCAGGACTTGATGGTAAGAATT